>JAJKFI010000028.1:11151953-11172106 GCA_029204185.1 Lerista edwardsae | reverse complement strand
GTCTCCAAGCCCCCAACTGCTGCTGCTATTTACACAAATACACAACAATTGCTGTGTTTGACACCAGGATTAGTTTTTAAGCACACAAGAACACCTTATGCAACCCCAAGTTAATTTACAGTCATTTTAATGCATATGCAGAGAGTGAAAGTTAAAAAATAATCATCACATTTCCCTTGGTTAGGATGTATTATGTTGATTGTGTGGTGCACGGTTAAGTAGGCTGCATATAGATCAGGCTTGTAGATAATGCTGGAAGAGGTCACTCTTCATTTTAAGCAAAAATGTGTTCTGAGCCACATTTAGTACGAGGTGCACAAATCACACGTTCAGGCAAAGTAAGTTACTACTACTTTGGAATTTTATAAGTCCCCAATTCTTAAAAAGAATGGTTTTGGAACTAAAAATAGTACTCTAAATTGTTTGTGCTGGAAAAACTGTGGTGTTAACATAATTTTTTTTATTGAATATGTGCAGGATGATAATGTGTCCTATGCCTCTTTCCAAAGGGCAGGACACTAACTGTGATTCCTGGAAATATGCTCTGTCTCAGTCAGCAGTGAAGAAGAGGCAGTAGCCTGAAAGAGAATGACTGAGATTGCATTCTTATGCATCCTAAACTGGGACTGAGCCCCATTTAAATGCAGTGGGCCTGACTTCCAACTTAAACATCCATGTGACTGGAAGTTGCCTGTAGCTTTTACTAGCTGCAATGATAAATGACAAATATTCTTATTCATGGTTGATTCTTATGGACTGTGCACTGATTTATTTTCTTCAAACTACTCCCGAAAGCAAAGCTGAAGAACAGTGGTTCCTCCTTTTAAGCTGTGATTCGTTGAATGAGTGGCTGTAAAAATGAATACAAGTCTTGGCTGAATCCACCTGCAGCTAAATAGACTATAACCAGGCCAGCAAATCTGGCAGGAAACCACAGTGGCACTTTTATGTTTCTGTACCTTGTTTTATTCCTCAGGTGTCCAAGGCATCCGCAGATCTAATGTGCTATTGTGAGGAGCATGCTCGGAAGGATCCTTTACTAATGGGTATACCTGCATCGGAAAACCCTTTCAAGGATAAAAAGACCTGTACTATCCTATAGGTAAAGTAGGAAGATGCCTTCAAGACCCTCCCCCACGAACCAAGGAAGCAGATTCTTAGAGAAGTAACCCAAAGGCCAGCTGGTACCACCTGCATAAAACAGTGTCTCATTTCCATTGTGTATAAATGAACTTTTATGTTTTCCTAGAAAGTTTCTTTTCTTTTAGCATTCAAAGTGGGTGGGAGGTTGATCCAGTTGCTTCTTGTAAATGGAATGGCAATTGATTCTGTGGGCTTTTGGGGGATGAGACAGGAGTGGGTTGGGGTGCATTGGGTTTTACACTAAAGTGCAATGAGTGTTCACAGTTCAAGGTGTTAGGTTGAACAATCAAGACCAAAGTTGCCTAAGCTTCAGTTCCAGAATAGTGAGGCAGACAAGTATAGAGTCCTCATCAAGCTTACTTTTACATTTGATTTTATACCAGTGTCTATCCTTGTGTATGTAATTGGTATCTATAGCTAAGGCGTGTACATATGTATGTTTAGATATATACACACATTCCAAAGTGCATTTTTAAACAAAAGGCACCCTTCAAAGTTAATTGCTGTATTTATCTACAAACTCTGACAGTTCATGCCTTCACCATCAAGTATGTCTTAACCTGTTCACAATGCCTTCAGAGCCTGTACATCTATAGCTCATGCAAATTATTGTTCTCAAAACCCTTTTGAAAGATCATAAGCCTTGATCCTGCATTTCTAGATTTTTCCTGTGGAAACAGGACAGCCCAGATTCTGAAAACAGGGACTGAGAGAGAGAGACATTTCTGTTCCTCTTCCACCAGGCTTTGGGGGGGGGGGAGGACCTGTCACCAACCTTTCCTACACAGAATGCTGGGTTTTTTTTCTATAAGCCTCTAGGTGTTTCCTTCTTTGATTGCTACCTTCATGTTTAATACATGCCAAATGATATCAAAGAAGGAATGAGAGATGCTGAGCATGAACTCCAGGGGTATTACTTGTGCACAAGGCCAATTGAAAGTGAGTGTATGATGAAAAACGCTTGGAGGAGTGCAGAGGTGCTGAACCTGATAAATTTAAACTGTATTAAAATGTTTGCCTAAGTCTCCTATGTTGATGGAATACTGAATGGAAAGAAACAATATTAACTGCTTTTAATCGACAGACATGTATTTGTATTCCCATTGATGCCAGCCTCTTTGTGCTTTTAATTTTGTGGCCTGCCTTAGCTGTGCATTTGTACGATTTGTTTAACTTCTTGGAGTTTGGTCCAGCAAGGGATGTACAGGGTTTATTTCTGTGAGGGACCAGAGCCATGTGGCCAGCTTCCCTTAGCAGAGCCCTGGAAGCACAGAATACAAAGTCAGCCAGTGGCATCTCCACCACAGAGCCCAGAAACATCTGCTTTGATCCAGTCTAAAGGAAAACCTCCCTTGTTAGAATGGACCAAACTTCTCCATTTAGACTAATGGCAGCTATGTCTGCTCCATGTCAGGTGGAACTACCCAAAAAGACTTGGCTTCACTGTGACTACACTGATGAACTGACAGCAGAACCACCATGCCAAGGTCCCTGCTCTACCCATTGGTGCTCTGCAATGTATTAACATGAAACTGCAGGGTTATGCTCTTGCAGATTTTGGTTCAGCATTGCATAATTATAAGTTAAATATAGTACATGGATGGTGATAATAAAGAAGATAATTTATTTTGTTTTCTTGAACCACTGCTCCAGCAACCTAAATTATAAATTGACCAACTGCAAGAAACCAACAACATAATTGTACTGTTTATTTTTGCTATCACTAAAATTGTTTTATAATTAGAATATTTTTGGAAATGGAAAACTATAAACTTTTACAGTGAAATAGCTTGCCATATTTCAGCCTGCCCTTTCGTAATGAATGTATGTTTGTTAAATGTTGTTGACAAATTGATCAGGCACATCTGAATGTGAACTACCCATTGCAGCTATCATGCTTGCTTTCTGAAATGTATAGCTAACAGTTACTTCGTTCAAAACCAGGAAAATATACCAGGAAAGGTAATGTTTATCTTTCATATCATGTTTATCATATATCAAATATGATGTTTGTCATATCAAATATCATGGAATTGCTTTCTTACCCAAATACATTTATTGTAAAGCTAGTCACATGGACGTCATTAACACATGATTCCAGATTAGCATACTTAGAATCACACTCTGAAATAGTTTAATTCCTTTTTCTGTTGACTAACTTTAAGATATTGGACAGCTGTTGTTTTTTGTGTACTGCACCAAGGCTGACTTTCTAAAGGTTGGTTCACACAATCATTACTATGTGGGTCATGACAACATGAGTATTTGTACTTTCTGTAGATGTGTAAATGTTGAATGATCCTTGTCAGCAATTCAACATACTTTGGGATCATGACTTGCCACATTCAATTTTTTTAAAAAAAACATTGCATTGGAATGTGGTGTCTTACAGTCTAGATACCTATTAACCACTATCAGAGCTAGTTCAAAATGTAAAAATATACTGGGGGAAAAAGGCAATGTACATGGTTATAAATGATAAAGTGACTCATTCCACGTGGCCCCAAGTGGTTCTCTGTTGGGACACGGAACACGGGAGCTGTGCCCCTGCTGAACGCACAAAACAAGTACTGATAGGTACTCCTTACCAGTAAGATTCTAAATGAGGAAAGTCTGGGGAGACACAGTTGCCAAATCTCCCTTGAGGTTTGTCTCAAATCTAGTTTTTGCTAGCTTTAAGAGTTGAAAAATCCCAGGTGCCTGTTTGCCTGGATATCTAAACGTATTATCCTGAATCCTAAAAATCTGAAGCTGGTCTTAGGAATCGATACTCCCCCACCCCTACCCAAGGAGTTTCTATTGCGTTATCTGTATTTTTCAATATTTAGAACTCTCTATAACTACAGTATTTTCATTCATCAGTAAAGTCTTTTTAAAACTCTTGTTTTTGATGCATTCTTCAAATTGGTATTTTCATATAAAAGCAAATCTTATTTCAAAGCTTCCAGTTTGGGTTTGGTTTTAAAAAAAATAACTAATAGAATTATTTGAAATTATAATTCAAGCAAAAGTATTTTAAAACATTGCATACACTACAGCTAAGTTTTTCAAAGTGGGGTGCTGTGATCCCCCACCCTGAAAGCCTGCTACCTGCCCCCTTAAGGGGCAGGACAATGTTCATAGCAGCACCAGTATTTCTGTGATTGTGCTGGGGCCGGGGGAAAAAGGGCTTTTGTTCAGACCTATCAGGAAGGTCACGCTGGCCTTCCAGGTGCAAGGAGTCCACGGATCCCTCTGCCTGCCTTCACACACCTTAGAAGTGCTCCAGGTCGTGATTGTGGCCCACTTCCAGTTTTCAGCTGGAAGCCAGAGGTGGGTTGTGATCATGACCTGAAGCATTTCTAAGGTGCAGGGAGGCCTGCAGAGGGGTCCGTTGGCTCCCCTCAACCTCCAGGAGGCTAGCATGACCCCAGACACCCCCAGTAGGCTGGGGTGTCTGAACCAAAGCCCCTTTCCCCCTGCTCCAGCACCATCACAGGAGTCCTGGCACTGCCCTCTCTTGTCCCCTGCAAACACAAGGTCCCAAGCTCTCCCAGAGAGTTTGGGAACCTCTGCACTGTCACCAGCAACTACTGCTCCGAGTGCTTTATTGCTGAGTAAACATGAACACATTCTTTTGTCGTTCCAGTGGGAAATCACATGAGTGAGATGCATTGCTTCCTGCTTCACCTGAGATTAGCCAGTCACATTCTTAAACCTTGAAATCAGATTGCAACTGACTGACCTTCTGTAGTTGTATCCCACATGAAATGTCTTCAAATTATGCTGTGCTCAAACGCCTAAAGCTTTAACACTGCACAGCAATTTTATTCTTCTTGTCAAAGTCAGCAATTAACACTTGGTGCTGTCGCTGAAAAGGGCCTCAGCTAGACAATTCTCCCATGTGACAGGAAAATAAGTAAGGTGGAACAAGGTTTACAGGCGAGATGGAAAAGAAATCCACCGAAGATTGCATTGCAACTGATAGATGCCCTTCCCAGCTCTTAAATTACTTTCCTCTCTCCCCAGCCAAGTTTTTCTTGAAGAAGTGGGTGGAGGGAGCTTAAGATACTGGGCCGTTCGCTGGGCTTGGCTTAGAATTTTTTTTCTTTCCTATATCATTACTATAATAATCGTGTATTTTAAAACCTTTTTCACATGTTGAGCATGTTCAAATATTGCAGCACCAGGACGAAATAGGTTGGATCCAAATGTGCCTTTCTGCTTGCAGAAGATGTCTTCTCTTCATGGAAGGACAGTTTTCCTTTGTTTACTCATGCTACAGCATAGTACAGGAAAAGTGACAGTAAATCCAGAGACGTTCTTCTGCTCATACACGCAGAAAACAACAGCAGCATGAGAACTGCTCTAGAACCTATTGGAGCACTCTGTGAACGACTCTGCTAGTGCTTACACATCTGCTCTAGTAGTCATTTTACTTCCACACGTGGATCCAAACCAGTATTTTCACCAGCAGTGCTTTAGATCTTTATCATGTATTTTACTAACCGAAGGAGAGTATTAACAAAAATACCGTGTCTTAAACTGCAGGGACGTAACGTTAAATTATGTACAAATTGTGCCAATTTTGCATTCCGAAATGCCTTTTGACACTTACTCTAAAATGCATGGGTTGGAAATCTAGCCCCTGTGAAATCCAGTGACTGCAGTATAGCAGTTTTCAGTCACTGCAACTGTAAGTTTAATTAAACAAAATACAACTAGCTGCCTGCGTTGTTTCTGTCCCATCATGTTTTAGGTAACTGGGTAAATGTATTGGTAACTTATTGGTAAAGGTAACTTAGGTAAATGTATTGTCTTTTTTTTTTCCTTTTCTGGCCTTCCATAATGTACTGCCATGTAGAAGAGTCAAAGCATGCTATTTTTTTATGTACAAAACACAATAAAGCAGATTTGATGGTAATTATATAATCATGCAGAGAATATGGCCTTCATATTCAGTTTGTTTCTCATTCATTTCAGTGGGATTTGCATGAGAATCCCATTTAAATGAGTGGAAGTTATGCAGCAATGGTAATTGGTTGATCTGCATACAGTAGAATGAAATGGGGAAAATCAAACCATCCCAAATAACTACTAGATCTCTGTGAGGCTTTGAAGTTAAAAGTATACTTAGCAAGAATTGTCAGCAACTTTACCACTACACTGCATCTTGGTGCTTTGATTAGAAATGTCTCAGATGCAAACTATAACTTCAGAAAATGCTGAGTGTGTGATAGATCCGTTGTCTTTTTGTTTTAATACTTGTAATCTGCTTACTATTTACAGGCACAATTTTTCTCTGAGTCTTTCTTTGGATTGCTTTCAAAAAATATTGTTTTATATTGTAATTGTAATCCTAGATTGACAAGAATACCGCCATGATTTGCCTTTGACAAAAATGGATGTGTGAAATTATTTTAATAGAGCTAATTTGTTTTTGCCTTCCACAAGCAATCAATCTCCAATTAAAGTTGCATACATTGTGATCATTTATTGAACGATGGTTTCTTGTAGCCGCAAGAGGAGTAAAAATCGTGTAAGATTCCAGCTCATATATTTAGTATGAATATGAAACACTTTAAATAAATATCATGTCTTTTCTTAGTGTGTTCGGCTTTTCGTTGTGGTTCATTTGAGTGAAAGGTTTTAGAAATAAAATTGGTGAAGATTGTATATATAACATCAGTTAGATGTTTGCAATAACAAAATGTTAGGTGTTCATAAATCTATTTAATTGTGAACAACACATTTATCCAGGAGTACCCATCTATAATGTACCTGTACGTGCCAAACATGCTGATTGTATTGCGAAACACTGTATTTTGTGACATTGGTAACACATCACTTGGAAAGCATGTTGCTCTTGTCAAGGAGGGTCAGTGGGTTTGTGTATTCAAATCCCATCTTGCTGTTCCTAGTATGAGCCTGTTGTTCTCAACAGTTTTCCATCCATGTGGCTGTGGATTAAAATACCACAGTCCTGGTTGAGTAGGATCCAGAATCTGTTCAATGGACCAAAATCCTCACTCAGGCCTGATCTGTTGTATTCGGTTGCTTTTGTTTTGTTCCAGCCCTCCTTGTCCCATCTAGGCATGTCTCCCCCATAAGTATTGGAGGGCGCAATCCTAAACAGCACCAGACTGGCGAGGCCGATGGGCCAGCGGCATATCCAGTGCTGTTTAGGAGAGGCTGGAGTCTCCCCGCGGCAAGGGAGTGTGTGCTCCCTTACCGTAGGGGAGGCACCAGCGTTCCCGTAGGTGCTCCTTCAATCTGCGACCACAAAAGAACCACGTACGGCCATCTCCCAAGCCTGCCCAGGACCCGCCCGTCTCCCCCCTCCCACCAATCCCCGTCCCAATACAGGACAGAATATCCCTCACGCCAGGCGGCATGGGCCAACGTGAGGGAAGCACTGCACAGGCGCAACAGGACCAGTGCTAGTAGCGCTGGTCCTGTTGCTTTAGTGCTGATGCGGGGGTGCTGCTAGGTGCTCCCGCATCGGCGCTAATAGTGGAGTGCTGACACAACGACATTGCATCAGTGCTCCGCCCCCTCTAGGATTGCGCTGACACTGATGTTTTCTAGTTTTAATCACAGTACAGCTTCTTTGGTTTTCTTTCTTCACCCTGCTTCCATCTCCATTTTATTTTATTATTTCTGCTTTTATGCAGCAGGACTTCTTGTTTCAGGAGGTAATGAAATTTCTGGAACTTTCAAACGTGCACTTTTTTTAAACTAATGCTCCTGTAGGAAGATCACAGACAACATACAGACCAACACTGGTAGCTATGAGCTTGCCCCTTATCCATTCTGTGTATCCAATTACGAAGACAGCTAGTATGAGTGATGTGAGGGGAAGTTTGCTATCTTCTAACCACTACAGAAATGGAAATGAGCTGCAACAGTCACAGCTTTCCTGAACAGGACCGGGGTGAATTGTACTGGCATCATAGGGGATTAATAGGGCTACCATTCTGTTCCATCGCTCTTGTTCCTGAGGAAGCTGCATGACCAGCTTTCTGCATGACCAGAGGAGCAACAAGTACAGCTTTTGCCACTGATATGTGTCTGTGCTGGGTATTATGGCACCTGCTGTGTTGCTGGCTTGTCATTGTTCTCTAGAAAGGAACAGGAGCTTTGGGTCTGGAAGAGCAACTTAATTTCTACCGTTACTGCTATGGGCCTCACTTGTGGTCTGCGTGGCCTTGGAATGTGGAACCTCTCTGTGTGTGTGTGTGTGTGTGTGTGTGTGTGTGAGAGAGAGAGAGAGAGTGTGTGTGTGTGTGTGCGTGTGTGTGTTGGATGGTTCCCTGATTGTCTCCAGAGACAAGAGAACACTGAGGCTGGTGAAAGCCAATTGGTAGCATCCGCCACAAGTATTTCTTCTAAGTAGGTTCTCATTAAGAGTTGGTGAGTGAGTGACTGCCAATGGTGTTGCCACCCAAGTACCTTCTGATTCTGCTTTCCCCAATTCCACTTCCATTCTCTCATTGGTTACCCCTCTTCTTTTGACCTCTGAAGCACTATCTGTTGTAGAGGATAACTAATACAATAATCACCTATCCAATGTGGGAAGTTGCACTGAACTTGGACATTGATCGATTGATCCTCTTCCATGTGCTCTGGCTCTGATCCTGATCCAGCAAAAAAAGTCATTGGAGTCATTGGAGAATTTCAGCATCGTCGGTGAAGATCCTGATCCAGCAAAAAAAGTCATTGGAGTCATTGGAGAATTTCAGCATCGTCGGTGAAGTGGAATGCTCACCAAGAGACGCGGCAAGCTTGCCACTAGTGCAGGGTCGGAGTTCACCTGCATTTGGGGATTTGTGGCCTGAGAGACTCCTTTTTACACAGCGCATTTTGTGTAGGGTGTACAGGTACAAGAGGGTTGTTAAACTGGTACCTGGTTTACCTATATTGAAGGAGAAGTTCTTCCATGCCAACCTCCTGCACTCTTAAAACACATTTCCCTTCTCCCTCATCACTTAGTGGTTCGGTGCTGGCAGCAGAGAGAGAAGGAACAATTTTTTTCCTTACTCTTCCTTGGCAGCAACCCTTGGGAAGGCTATAAGCAGTGATGTCATTCAAATGGTTTAGGAACAGGAACTCACTTTTGATTGGCACTTGTCGGGAACCCGGAACCAGCCACGGAGACCGTTAGGATCCGGAACGCCCGTTCTGGTCCGTTCCCCCTGAATGACATCACTGGCTATAAGTGCCAGGGCCACAGTGCCATTCCTGATGGTGCCGTGGCTAGGGGGAAAGGAAAACATCTGCCCTTGTGGCCAATGGGCCAGTAAATGAAGACCATTGGAGGAAAACGTGTTGTTGCAGGGGCTGGGGGGAGATTGTTTTGGTGAGGGAAAGACAGATGGAACTGGTAGCAGACAATTCTGTCTTTGGTATGGATTTAAATCTGAGCTGAATAATTTGGGGTCTCAAAAAACTCTCCTTTTGAATTCTCAGAGGCCTTTGCTAAGCACTAGCCAGTATCCCTGCTAAAGGGATGCTTTGCATGCCTCTGTATTTGTACATAAAATGTATTAATGGGCTCTATC
Organism: Lerista edwardsae; assembly: GCA_029204185.1. NCBI lineage: Eukaryota > Metazoa > Chordata > Lepidosauria > Squamata > Scincidae > Lerista > Lerista edwardsae. Next base: position 11,162,423 of record JAJKFI010000028.1, on the reverse strand, counting down.
CTGCCTACAACTTTAGTGTTTAGTTAACACTGCATCGCTCAGATAAGCAAGTGTAAACAGAACCAGGTTCTGTAGTGTGCAGTGAAGATAAGACACAGCTATTGGTTGAGACTTCCATCTTTCAGGTTTCAATTTCAGCAGTTTCAAGTTGATGACTTGGCAAACTGGGTGTAGGTTCTGCAGCAGCACACACTTGCACGGCAGTTGCATCAGCAGTTAGTCATAGATCTTTAGCTCTGTGCAGGATGTCCCCCTTAGAGCTCTATCCACTGGGTCTTGTTGCTGAGCCTCCCCTTTTGCTTCAGTCAGCTGTCTGCAGAATTAGATAGCAAGCAGTAATCCTCAAGGGCTGATGGCACTTCTCCTTTTTGGGACACCAGATGATTATTTTTTGCATAACTGGCAATTCTTCCTCTGAGTCTTTGTGAATTAAGTGGAAAACGATCCAAACAATAAGCCTTTATTGTTTGTTCCTTGGAAAGGCTGGCACTTAAATTGTACACAAAGCAACCACTTGAGGAGGATTTGTGTGTTTTCTGTGCATTGACGAAGGTCATACACCTTCGCCCACTCCTGGCCTTGTGCAGCATAACATTTCTTATGTGGCGCAACACAGGGCCTGTGCAAGAACGTCACAGTACCTAGTTTCATTGTATCGGTGAAGGGTCAATTAAGTATGTGATCCCTCCCTCATCCCCTCTTATATAGGTGGCTCCTGCTGAAAGGATTGCATTATTAGCCTACTTACACATGTACTGATTACACCACTGCCAATTGCCTTCCTATCGTGTGCCAGCTGACTGGTAAGAATAAGGTGCTCTCTGGAATGTATGCAAGGGGATATGGGAATGGTGTAAGAGTAGGCATCTGATACTAGGCCAGCCCTGCAGGGTTTAGGTGGGATGCATCAGGTGAAATTATAGAGCACCATTTAAAGGGCACAAATGATTAATAAAATTATTTATTGTATCCCAACCAGGGGTGTAGCTAATGGAAGCGTAGCCTGCGGATGGCAACATGTTGCCCCAGAAGTGACATCACAACAGGAAAATGATGTAACAGTTGTATGTATTGTTGTTGTCTCAGGTTTTTTGGCCATAACTTTTGATAAAATGAAGGTATTACTCTAGTTTGTTTCATTGAATTCTGCATGAAATTCCACACAGAATGATATATAATGTGACAGTATTATTCCTACAGATCGCCATTTTTACAAAATGCAATTTTTTTATATGACAGTTATATTTTGTTTTCTGGGTTTTTGGCCATAAAGATACTACACCCTGGTTTGTTTCATTGCATTATGCATTAAATTACCTTTCCAATGATATATGATGGTATTATTCATACATACCAAGATTTTCACAATTTTGGCCACTAGTGTCAAGCTCAGCTTGTTGCCCCCTTAAAGCTTGTTGTCTGGTGCAATTGCACCCCCCCCCGCCACCTCTTCAGCTATGTCTGATCCCACCTTTCTTCTGTTATGGAACTCAATGTACACGGCACTCTTTGGTGGTCACCCATCAAGGCACTGTTCAGACCTAGATCTGCTTAACTTCAGTGACTGCAGAACGTGCTCTGGGATCATAATGTATTAACTTTTTACTTGTTACCACCATGAAGGGTATGAACTGGATTTCTTTCAGGTGTTAAAATTGGCTTATACAATCTCTGGAACCTAATTTTAGAAATATTGATTGTGTAGCCTTTAAAGTATCTGAGTGACTATACCCTGGAAATTGTTCACCATTTTCATCGCCTGCCCATTCATTTAGACATTTTCTTCGCTTTAGCCTGTCTAGATTTCCTGGCTGTTTTGTTTGTGAACCTTGATTTCCATGACTGCAACTCTCAAAACGTGCGCGCGCGTTTCAGAATATTCCTATTTTCTGTCATGGACTACCACACAGTAAATTTCTGCCCTTTCCAACTACTGCAATGCCCTTTTCCAAATGTAATGTTTCAAACCCTTCAAGTACGTTCTTCTCAATGCTCTGTAAGTATTAAAATAGAAATAATAGATGGCTATGGATGCATTTGAATCACTGGACAAACTGGCCTGATCAGGGGAGGGGTGGGTTCTGAGGCCCGTAGAGGCATCGTATGTTGAGCTCTGAGTGACCCAGATGTGTTACATCATTTCTGGGTCACTGGGCTCTGTGTTGCTGTGTGCCTCACCAGCATACAGACTGGACGTCTCTGCTTTCCTGGACACTCACCACAGACCAGTACAGCAGCTGATGGCTCATGGACTGGCCCCCACTAGTAGCACTAGTGTAAAGACTAAAATATTGGAGCATACTTTAAACGATCATGAGGAAATATCCTTGATCAGCGCTATCCTGTGAGTGTAGAATTCAGTTTGCCAGGAATAGTGTCATTAATTGCTTATCCTGGAAACTACCATCTCTTTCACAAAACCAAGTCTTCCCATTTTCCGTGGCTTTTAAATATTTTATTTCAGGGAACACAGTCCAATTTCAAACAGTTTTGTTAAATGGTAGCTGTTCAAACATTTTTAATACAAATGGTGCAAGCAGGATATTCTTGAAAATCCCTAGCATAAATAAATCTTTCATTGGTATTGTAAAATAACTTAATATTTATTAGAATAAAAACTGAAGAAATCAGCATGTTGAAACAAAATAGAATAGTTTAAAGAATTAATAACCCTTTTAGGTCTTAAAAGTGAAAGGTGTTTCAAAACAGAAACTTAAAGTTGCTCTTTTACAACTCCAACAATGCGCATTTGGTGTGTTCTGAAAGGAACCGCCACACTGCTTTCAGAATATTCTTGCAGAGGTCTGACTTCCTCCAATGACTTCCGATCGCTCCTTCAACACAGCTTCTGCTTTCAGATCTGTCATTTTCCAACAGCAAAGTCAAAAGTCCTTCCCTTTCACCCAACATGTAGCTCAACCTCAACCTACCCACTTGACATCAGTTACTGTAATCCTTGTGTCAGGCCGGGAAATTTTACTTCCTGAGCAAACTACTAAAGTATTTTGAAACTTCAGTGCAATTTTTCCATTCAGTTCATCTTCAGCCATATGCCGTCACCGTTCAGGAAGATTAATTACCGGGACCCATTGATCCATGTAGCGGCTTTCCCGGCAAAAGCAGACCAGCTGGCTAAGGGCTGGATCCTTCCATTGAGAAGCATGTGGATTCTGGGGAGGAAGGAACAGAAGAACAGGTTCTTAACTCAACATTAAAATAGCAGCATTTTGTTTTAACAGTGAAACCAGCCTACCCATAAACATCACAAAATGACCTAGATTGAACCTTTCCTTGTACAAAACTGGCACATGTCCATGAAAGCCCTACTCTGCAGCAAGCAGTCTTTGGAGCTAGCTAGCAGCATACATGTGTAGTGTGTTAATTCCCAAGTTCCCAATAGAATGTACTTTTTTTTCTCTTCACAACTAGCAGCAAAAGAAAAAAAAGATAACTGCAGCTAATGGAACTAAAACTGATGGAACTGTCCAACTTAAAACCTTTACATGTGTTTGATCTTTTTATTCTTTCATGAAGCCTATAAAGACATAGCCTGTACTCTAATCCTTTTAAGTTATCTAGAATTCCACAGGATGTTACCTATAGTGTGGCTTTGGGCAAAGATTAAGCAGCAGCCCCCATCAATACAATTTGATGACATTAGTGGATGCATGAGCACTAGCAGAGTTTACAATACAAAATCTTATGATTGACTGCTTAGCTTTGGAGATGCCATTTGTTTTCAGACTACTACATGCAGACACAAAACATATATAAATGTCTGCAAGAGCATTTAGTAAGCTCACATTTGTCTCCTTGCAAATAGATTGACCTATTCCGATATAGTACCCACTCTGATTTTATCTACAGCTTCAATAACATGGATTTTAAAAAAAACAAACCTTAGTATTTATAATAGTAAATGCACTGTCAATTGAAACTTAGGTCCAAGATTAACAATTGGTTAACACAGGTTAACAGGTCAGCTTCCCACAAATCTTTCTATTCCTCTAACAGATCAGCATTGAGTAACAGTGACCCGTCTTTTCGTCACAGTTAAACTAAGCTATCTAATAATGACCTTTGAGCCAATTAGTAATAAGGAAAGACAAATATAAGCAGGGAGTTACTGTAGAAAGGTGACTCATCTGAAAGAAAGGGGTTCTCTCCCCTTGTCAACAGGATGGAACATGTCTGTACACGTCTATTCTTTGAAAATCCCTATGATTGAAGCAGGAACTGCGATATGACTTGGGAGAGGGGAAAAAGCTAACTGATCTCCTTGAAACCACAAAGCAGATGCACCAATGCAAGGATGCTGAAAAAAATCACCCCAGTGTTTGCCACGTTTAAACCACCACCCAAATGACGACACTTGGAATTAGGGGGTTTTTAGAAAGAGAGGCAGCTTTTTGCAATTTGCAATTCAGACTATTTCAAGGAAATGGTACTCTAGCAGCCAAAAGGGAGGCCTTGAAGCAACAGAGAGGCTGGGCTTAGTAGCTTCCGTACTGTGATGTTAACAAAGCACAGCACTTACTGTCACTAGTACGCAGTGCAGGTCTGCCGGCTGATCGCCCCCTCCACTTGCCCCTAGGAGCAGCAGCTCGGCTAGCCGGCTTGGGTTGCTAACACGAAGTATGTTGATGTCATTCTCACAGCAGAAAGCTTGGATCAGGGTGAAGTGAATTTGTAAAGCAACATCCTGATTGTCTTCCTCATCTGCAGCCAATAGACAAAGCACCACATTATCTGGATCCCTGCAGAGATAAAACAATGCAGGCCGAGTTAGTCACAGTCCAACAAACAATTGTGCATTTTACAATGAGGACACCAAGACAAAACGTGCCCCACGTGGCATTCAAATACAGGCCAACTATACGGCCTATACAGAAGGTGCAGAGCAGGCCTGTGAACCTAGTCCATTGTGCTCAATGGCATTTCAGCACAGTGACTGAATTTTCAAGAGTTCAGCACCTACAATTAAAGTCCCAAAAGGGAGATTTTTGAAAGAACAATTGCACTCAGGCACTGAAGGGCATGTTTTCAAAACAGCTAGTCAACCGTTTCCATTGTGTCAACTGTCACTGCATGCTTAGAACTCTAGCGTTGTGGGTAAAGGGGAGGAAGAGAGGTTATTCTGAAAAGGGGCCAGGAGAGACATTCTGTGCCTATGTGGCACACATGTTATGGCAAATGCGTCAAGCATTGCAGCTCTCCAGAGATTTTCTTTCCACATAATACAAGTTCTCCATTTAAACCCGCCTCTTACACTGCACTAGAGACTCCTGAGGTAGAACCAGGCGCAGAGGAACCTGCAGTCCTTCAGGCACAGTCGCCCAAGTATTAACATTACTATTAGGCAGCGTTACAAGGCATGAGCAAGTCAAGTCTCACTTACACGTTGAGCAGTTTGGCAGCCTCGTATACTCCAATGGTGATACTCCTCTGACTCAGAGCTTTGCTTAGGACTTCCTCCAAGGCATCCCCTACCTTCTCCATGCTGATGACAACCAGATAAAAAAAAAAGATTTCTTTTTTTAAAAACAAGCCCAAACTCCAACCCAAAGGAAAGAACACTATTAACACACACACTCTGCATCGGTTGGCTCAGGAAATCCCAGTACACGTTCCCTCCCTCCCCCTCCCGCCTGTCGTGCAAAGTTGAGGAAGGGGCTGAGCTGCCAACCAGATCCCCTTAATCCGAATTGCTCGATTCCGACATACGTGGGGGCGAGCTGTGGCAACGGGGCAAAGGGTTTCAATGCGCTGCACTGAAGTGTGTACTGTTGCTTTGAATCCTGTCAGGAAGAGGCTGTGCCCGCACCTCACCCCGACGTCTGCCTCCAAGGATTCCTGACCTCTCTCTCTCTCTCTCTCTCTCTCTCTCACACACACACACACACACACACACACACAGACGCGCGCACGGATCTCGTTTCGCATCGCCTCTCCCCAGATCCCCTTCAGGCATGTTTGCACCGCTGCCTTCCTGTTTTTCTCCCCACCCCCGTTGTAACTGTGAGGGGGCGGTCACCGGACCCTGCTGCTTCTGAGGGGACGGCCAGCTGCGCGATCTTCCCAATACGGTCCTTCTCCTCCACCTTCACCCCCACCACCAGATCAGGGTCGGGATCTCTTTCACGCTGCCGGCGCCGCCGCCCCGCAGGGCACCGATCAAGCCTGGCTCAGCTGTAGCGGCGGTGCTATACCTTCCAAACGCCTGGTGTTCCCCTGCCAGCTCCTCCAGGGTCATGTTGCAGCTGCAGGTCCCTGAAAGAAGGCGAACGGGAGGAGAAGCGGCCGCTGGGATCGGATGCCCTGCGCTCTGCCTAGGCTGGTCTTGCTTGACGTGCAGGGCGCCTGCTGGCCTCACGCGACCCTGTGCGTGTCACTCGATCGATAAATCCGCAGGCGCTGCCGCCGCCGCACTCCACGTCGCAGCAGGAGCAGCAGCAGCTCATGCCCTTCTCCGCCTGCTCCTTTCCTCTCTTCCCCCACCAACACCACTTGCAGCCGCTGCCCACTCGGATCCCTCGCGCTCCCCTCCGCAGCTCCACACGTCAGGGCCACTCTGAGGGACAAAGGCTTCCCTGGCTGGAGTTATCCTGCCAACCCCCAGCCAACCGTCTCCCGGCTCGTTTGCATGCCGCCACCCCATTGGGCCATGCAAATAAGCCGTCGCTTTCAACTTGACTCCCCCCCCCCTTTCCTCCCTCAGAGCTAGAGAGCAAGAGCCGGGGTTGGGAAAGCCGGGTCACTCACTTTCCCTACCCTCGCCGCTGCTGATTGGGTGACGGTGAAGTTTGGGGGGCGGAGTTTGCTGTGGGAGAGAGCTGTGGCTGGCGCTCTCTGCTTCAGCTGTTTTTCTTGTTGGTGCACATTTTTCTCCCTTTGTTGTCGAGTGGGGGGCGGGGGATTGACCGTCAGCTTCGGTTTGCAGCCCTATACTAATACTTGCAGATCATCCCGCACAATACATAGTTGTTAGTAAGCGGGTTGTCAAAGGTCGACGCTGACGCTCTGCGGTCAATTTTAACTCCCTCGGGCAGCGGAGGCGCCCTGGAATCACAATATACTGCCCCATGCAGTACATTTGTTGTTGTCATTAATTAGTAGTAGTAATATTTTGATTATTGCGCTCCTTGGGGATAGTCTGGGTTGGCATGGCACGCATGACAGGACTTTGTGGGCGTTTTTGTTGTTTTTTAAATTAGGCGTGTGTTGCAGGTACAGCAGATAAGAGTTTCGGGCTCTTGTTCTAACCTAAATGACCTGTGACCAGAGGTCGCACTGATGGCCTGATTTGAACGTTGCGCTGACTAACTGCTCTGGCCATTAATCGCAGGACAACAAACCGCTGTCGTAGGTGCTGGGCACTGCTGAAAACATCAAGCATCAAAACACTCTGCAATTCCCCTGTTGTTTAGAAAACAAGCAAGCATGAGACTTCAGCTTACATCACATCACGAAGGAAAGCCTTATTGGGAAACAAGTGTCTTCTCCACCAGTTTCCTTTCTCTGGCAACAACAAGCTTTTTTAACACAATAGATCTTTGCTGAATGTTTCTTGCTTCCTTGGTGGCTGATAGCCATCAGACTTCCATCACTGTCATGTCATTTTCATAACCCAGATATATCAATCATCCTGTACCAAATCCTGCTAAAATATTTCATGTTGAAAAATTATTGAAAAAGGATGTTTACTGTAGTTTTTCCTTCCCCAAGGAATATTGCTTCAACTTTCATACTTGCAGATTTATTTCTGCAAACAGATCTGAGGCTCTGGCAACAATGCAAAGGATTCTGGGAGTTTTCTTGCCTCAACCATTGTCCCAGGCCTGGTTCATGCATTCATATTTGTTGCTTGATGATGGCAGCACCCAGCAAAGACTTGCATGGAAGAGCAGTGATCCACATCAGAAATCCATCTAAGAAGAGCAGTGATCCACATCAGAAATCCATCTAAGCTATGATTGTGTGTGTGTTTTTAAAAAATGCAGGTCATTTGCATTGTTTAGACTGGGTCTGTCTCATCAAGTTGCACACTGAGTGGCAAAATATTAGCTCTTTTCAGATGTGCATGTGGGATGAGATGAATCTGGGGAGAGGAATGGCGTTGCTGCAGCAGGCATAACCTCTGACCTACTGTAGACTGGATGGGCTTGTGCAGAGAGCCTTCTTCCAGTGACTGACCCAGCATGGAGAGATGCATACATACAATTGTTTGCACAAAAACTCTCTGCACACAGTCAGGCCCTATACAGGGTGGATTGGGTCTATTGTAAACACCATTTAATCATGGGCTGCAGTTGCTGTCACTGATTGTAGGTAGGGAATTCTGTCAGCAGTTGCTGATTGCAGGTGGGGAACTCTGATAGAGCAAAAACGCAATGGTCTATGCTCATTCCCCCCCCCCCACACACACACACAGTTGATACTAACCTGCATCACTGCGGGGAATGGAAATGCATCATGACTGCATGAAGATCCAACATTCTCTAGTGCTGCCAAGCATTTGTCTTATTGGTGCAAACTATGTGTCCTGTGTCAATAGCACAGAAAACATTAAAAGCTGCAGAGGATAGAGAGTCTGTTTGGGGTTGCAATTGCAGAGCAGAATAGGACAAAACAGTCACAAAGTCCAACATCCCCCTTCCCTTCCCCCAATTCCCAGGAAGATCTTTGAGGCTGTACAAATCAGCCAGATTATAAACTGAGGTGGAAAGAAAAAGCATGTCTCTGTCTGCATGAATGTGCATACTTCCAATAGATTATTTTGTAAACTAGTGGAACTTTTAAATCTGTTTATATCAGCTGATGACTAACTGGTCTATTCTCACTATAAAGTAATGCATCCATCACATCATTCCTGTGTTCTGGCCAGTGAAATGAAAGCAGTGAAGAGTCCTTCTGGCCTAGCGCAATGGTTCTTTTTAGCACTGGGACCCATTTTTTAGGACAATCTGTCTGGGACCCACCAAATATCATGGCTGGAAGTGCCATCATTGTGACACCAGAGTCTGCTGCTTTCCTGAGAGCGCAGCAATAAATTGGGTTAGTTCTCAGCCATTTTCCAATTGAAGCAGAAAGAAAAAAGCCTATTTACAATCTTGACACAAACAAAACAACATTAAAAGACCATTACATTAAGCCAGCCAAACATTCATTCAATCATTCATTCGAATAATAGGTGTTGTTTCATTATTATTCATGACTAGCTTGTCCTTACCCGGCGTTGCCCGGGTATTTATTTATCCCAAGCTTCTATTAGACAGGAAAAGGAATGAATTCTATCTATAGTGTAAAATCGAAGTAATTTTATGTACAGGTAATTAAAAGTGTAAGTACAGTATAAAAATTATAAAGTGAAATCTTTTACAAATTCAGTATAATATTAATTTAACTCAAAACTTGATTATAAACAACATTTTTAGTTTCACCTCCAGGAGAAAGAATAAATAAATTCTTGGGTGAACCCACCCTTGAGCAACCAACATAAAGTTGTCCGTGGGAGAAACATGGTGATCTCAACTCCACTCCGCAGTACTTAATAGACTGCCCCTGTGACTTGTTGATCGTGATTGAGAACGCAAGTCTCACTGGAAATTGCAATCTCTTAAAGTTAAAAGGGAGATCCGTCAGAATGAGTGTTATCCATGGGATGAACACTGTTTCACCCTCTCCCTTTCTTGTTAAGATAGTTGCTTCAATTACAGTACCCAGCATCTTCTTGACACACAGCCTTGTGCCGTTGCAGTTTTGGCGGGTTGAGGTTCCGTAGTAAAATAATTGGAGATCCCACTTTAAGTAAAAGATGATGTGGTGGCAATGCAGCCGGACCAAGTGAGTTTAGGAAGCCTGATGGGAAATTGTCGACCTCATAGGCATGTACTACGGTATCGATAGACTTGTATTCAGTGACTACGCCTGGTAACATGGCAAGTATTTGATTGGAGTCCAAGACCGGGCATAATGATTTCTAAAAATTTCCAGAGGGTTCTACAGAGTTCTATTCGTTCTATTCGACTATACTTGGGCTTAAATGTCATCAGGACTGTCACCAAAAACTATGCTTGGCGACCCCAAAAGCTTGGCGACCCCAAAAACTATGGATTTGACACTAATGTCGATCATTTTGGACATTTTATTTTTTAGCCCTTCTCACACACACCCCATTCTGATGGGGGCTGAACGTGGACTTAAATGGCATCGGGAGTGTCACTATTCATCTCAGCGACCTCAAAAACTATGGGTTCAACAGTCATATCTGTCGTTTTAGATTATTTTGACATGTCACCCCTTCCCACCCCCATCCCTAAGGGTGCTAGGGGTGTCTTACCCCCACAGTATTTCTTTCCAGAGTGTAAGTCATATGTGTATCAAGTTTGGTGTAAAGTGCTCCAGGCATTCCAGAGTTATGCTGGAACACACACACACACACACACACACACACACACACACACACACACA
>JAJKFI010000028.1:11124031-11137317 GCA_029204185.1 Lerista edwardsae | reverse complement strand
CTTCCTTCCTTCCTTCCTTCCTTCCTTCCTTCCTTCCTTCCTTCCTTCCTTCCATCTTTGCAATAAAAATGACACACATAACAGTAATTTGAACAGTGCTTCTCCCACCATGCCTCAAGTTGGGTGTCCACATTTTTCATTTTTAATGCATATACATTTATTCATTTGAATGTTCATTTGTCAATTTGGCTTTTTAAATCACAATCAGTTTTTAGAAGTTGCAAAACCACTCTGGGTATAGAAATGGGTGTATGGCATCACAGGTGCCAGCAAATCCACACTGTGTATCTAGCGGGGTTCAGCTGCCAATTTACCGAACAGTATTTTTCCTGAAGGGACGTGGTGACGCAACAGGTTAAACCACTGCTGCTGCTGGGCTTTCCGTTGCTTGTCCCAGCTCCTGCCAACCTAGCAGTTCGAAAGCACCAAAATGCAAGTAGATAAATAGGGACCACTTTGGTGGGAAGGTAATGGTGTTGCGTGCTCTACTGCATATAGTCATGCCGGCCACATGACCACGGAAGCTTGTCCTCGGACAAAAACGCTGGCTCTACAGGCCTTGAAACGGAGATGAGCACCGCCCCCTACAGTCGGTCACGACTAGACCATTCGGTCATGGGGAAACCTTTACTTTTACCTTTTTATTTTTCCTGAGCTTGACTAGACAAGAAATTGTTCCATTTAGCAGACTACAATGAATGCACTTCCAGAGCAGCCCTACCCTCAAATAAGGGTAAACTCAGCCCAGCCTGCCTTCTCATACTACAGCAACAAGGGGTAGCTTCTATGATGAAATAATGCAGATACTATCTATGTTCAATTGATCGTGCATATGATTTATGTACTTTAAGTTGAAGGTGCTATTTTACTGCTGTGTGGGCGTGGCTGTGTCAAGGGGCATGCTACGGCCCCCCCAATATTGAACTCGAGTTGGTTCCCCTGCGCTGGATCAGTGCTGTTGCACAGGTGCCATAAGGTACGTCTGTGCTGAGGATTTGGTCGTTGGGCTGAGGCTTAGTTCTGCAGGGCTGTGCCAAGTGCATGCTGGAGGAGGGCAGGAGAAGTAACAGGGTGGAGGGCTGATCTGTGGGTAGGCCAGCCCGGAGAGGGGGGCAGAGATAGGACAGCACCATTAGTCCGTATCCTAACCCCCATCCCTGGGCTGGGCGGTCCCGATCTGGGCGGCTCTGGCTGCATGGACTTGCGCCTGCTATTTTGCAGGTGCAGATCTGAGCAGCCCCATAGGGAATATATCCCCTTGCCCCATGGTGAGCTGCAACTGCCTCCCAGCCTGCATTAAGATACAGGGCAGGCCAGCACAGGTTAGGATTGCACTGTAAGATCTTTGGCGATTCCAGTGCTGCCTCTGAAACCACCCCACTAGTGGTCTCATTGGGCAGCATGGAGGATGGCACACCAACATAATCCCTACCAGCGGTGTCATCCTCAAATGAAGTCCCGGAACGCTAGGCGGGACTTACCGCTTGATTGACAGGCTGTCCGTGATGTGTCGCTGTTTGCCTGCCCGCTGCGCGGGCTCTCTCCAGTTGGCGCGCCCCTCCGCTGCTTGCCCAGGCACCCGGCGTGCCCCCCAGACAAGCGGGCACCCCCTCCGAAGCCAGGGGTGCCTGTGCGGCGGGCGGGTGGGCGGACAGGCAGCGACATGTCACGGATGGGCAGCCAATCAGGCGGTAAGTCCCGCCTAGCGTTCCGGAACGTCATTTGAGGATGACACCACTGATCCCTACCCTGTACTGTTTCCAGAGCTTCAAATACAGGACCTCAAAACATAGTCTCCCCTGGGCAGCTCCCCTAACAAGGGAGGTGGAGTCGTGATAGACCACACTAAGTTCTCTCCATGTGACCATGGCCTCCATATGCTCATGGTCTTCTGGGTGGTGGTTGTGCTGGCAGAAGTTCAATGCCTTGTCACCACCGATGCCTGACTAAGAGAGTGAACTGAAGACAGAAAAGGCACTTCTCCTACCACTCTACAATTGGCTGAAGGTGGTCACATAACAGTCTGTTATCTCTATAAAAGCAGTAATGGTGTTCCCAACTCACTTGACTGTACTCTGCACAAATGAAGGTTTTGAACAGTCTTCATAGGCAGCCTTGCATAAAGCACTTTACAGTAATCCAGTCTTGATGCTGCCAGTACAAGAGTAACTAAAGCCAACTCTGGCTGATCCAAAAATGGGAGCAGTTGGGCAAAGAGTTGGACAAAGGCACCCCGGGCCATGGTTGATACTTGGCCATCCAGCAGCAAAGCTGTGTTCAGGAGCACCACCAACTTGATCCTTCAAGAAGAGTGAAGACTTACCCAGAACAGCAACATCACTCCACCACCAGGTTAGCAACAGTACTTCCTGACCTGACCAACAGTATTTCCATCTTATCCAGCTTAATTTCAGGTTGATTGTCTTTATTCACTTACTAGAGACTGGATAATGGCTCAGAACTTCCACTGCCTCTCTAGCTGGAGATGATATTGAGAGTTAGAGCTTCACATTGGTGACAGGCAATTCCGAACCCCTGCATCACCTCTCCCAGCAACTTCACAAAGGTATTTTTAAAAAAAAATGCATGGGGGCCTGTCCGGCCAGTTTGAACCTTACAAGGTGTCCTTTGAATGATCAGGATTTATAACTAAATACTAAAGCAATTAAATTTTATATGGACTTTGGACTTTAGGTTTGATGTTTTCCATTGACCTCTCTAGCTGAAGTGTCAGGAAACACAGATTGGCTGCTCTGTGATATTAGAGTGGCTGAACTAGGGGTAGCCAGGCAAGCCATTATTCCCCTCCCAGTGCAAGATCATTCATCACAAGAGATCAGATACTTTCTAAAAAGTTATTATTCAGCAGCCACAAAAATAATTGCAATATGATAAAACTAAATTAAAATTTTTTTGCAATATGCGTTAAGAATTTCCATCCGAATTTGTGTACATTTTGCTACAGTGATAAAATCTGGGTATGTTTTCCTTTTTTTCAGAATTTGAAATGTTTAGGCAGAGTATGAAGAAAGGGATGGGGTGTTTTGGTACTGTCTGTGAACAATGAATATATATGAAAGAAAGATGTCTTCTGGTTTCTGAGTCATTGGTATAAGCAGATTTTGAAATCCATGGTATTACTAGTTAGCAAGTTCACTTTTATTTATTACGGTTAACGTAGGTTGGTAATAGAAATTGAGCAGCCTAGACCATTGTTTACAGGACTGTGTGTGTGTGTGTGTGTGTGTGTGTGTGTGTGTGTGTGTGTGTGTATGTGCAAGACAGAGTGCAAGAGTAGGGAGGAAGGGAGATTATTCCCACTAATACATATGGCAGAGTAGAACTTTCCCATGGAGCAACTCAGCTCACACATTACCAAACAAAAGCAGCAGCTGTGTAACAGAGCTGTTTGTCAGGGTGGAGAGATTTAGGGTGTAAACTGCAGATTTTAGCAGTTCCAACATGTGTTTCTTTTTTCATGCATCTTTCATTTTATAAATTGTTTTGGCGGTCTGAGAGTTAGTGAGCCCACTGATTCCCAATATCACTTCCCAATTGTATTGAGTTTACTTATAAACAATCCCCATATACAACAAACATAGAAAATCATTCTTACAAACTGCAGTTGACCACACCCTTCATTTTTTGATTCAGAAATGCAGTGGTGTAGCTAAGGCATCTGCTACCTGGAGCAAAGAAGGTTATCTAGCCCCCCCCCTCAACAAAATCAAATTTAATTTATGAAATACATACATACATACATATATAAAAAAGGTTTTCTAGTTAATTGGCCTTAACATATATTGATAGAATACATATATTCCAATGCAGTTTGTTTTCTTATATTCAGCATTATATATAATGATATATAACATGATGGTATTATTTGTATTTACCAAGGTTTTCACAATTTTGACCATTAGTGTCAAGCTCAGCTTGTTGCCCCCCTAAAGCTTCTTGCCCGGTGCAATTGCTACCCCTTCATCCCCTTAGCTACGCCATTGAAGAAATGTTTTGCCAGAGGAATGCCTTTAGACCTGAAAGTTTAATGTAAGGTTTTGTAACATAGGAGAATAACTACACTAAGGACCACGTATTCTCCAAAATTCCAGCATTGAGGCAGCCATGCCAATAGGGCACACTCTGCATCTTGTGGTGTGAGGACAGTCATGGAGACCTCCTCAAAATAAGGCAACAAAGGAAGGGAATTTTTGTTCCTTTATCTTGGGGTTGCATTGCAGTTGCATTAGCACTGGAATATTGGATAAGATTGGGCCTTAAGTCCCCAATGTACATACTGGTTCTGTTCTGTGGTTCTGACTGGAAATAGGAATTTATGTAGGTCAAAAAAGCCAGCTCTTGCCGACTCAACACTATTGCACCTGTGCAAAAGCACCACAATGGATGCACTGTGGTTCCCGAAAGTGGTGATCCAGCCACCCGTAACTCGGGTATCCAGAACTCTGATGTCAGTTCCCGTCAAGCCATTCCTTGCATTTTGTCACTCAGTAGGGCTTTATAACTTTACTCTCTGCAATGAATCTCTTCGCAAGATCTGGCGCGAAGCTGTGTCTGCCGTTGTCACTCAACACGCAAAAGTGATTACAAAATTGCTGCGTCTACTGCGGCAAAACATTTCTGCAAATTAAGTGCCACGCTATGATTTGGCCATCTTGCTCGATTAGCTTAAGCGATGCCGCTGTTGACGTTTAGTGACAAGATGTGACATGACATGACTTAGCGTCTGCGGCATGGGAAAGCTGCTGCTGCATCAGGTAGAAAGTAGCAGCAGATGGTAAAGCAACAGGAAAACAGGTGGAGGCATTGTTTGAAGACCCCGCTTAACGTGTCAGATCTCTGCTTAACCCAAGGAACTGCAGGCTCTTGTGCTGTATCAGGTTTTTGTAGGAAGCAAATGGTCAGAAGTAGCCATCTGCAATCTCTTGTTGTACTAAATCTTCTTCCGAATCCCTGAATGACTGCTTTGCCTCCCTCTCGTTAGGTTAGGTGAGAAGATCCCTGACACCAGGGCATGAGAACATACTCTGCGGTGCTAGGAAAAATATTTATTTTCTTGGGAGTATTTTCAGCTGTAGGGTAACTCCCTTCTCTTCTCACTTGGCAAAAGTGCAAAGGAAGTTCTGACAATTGCAGACGTTGCCTTCTTTGCAGGTTCTCTTCTTCCCCCATCCTAAAAAAAAGGAGCGTTTTCCAAAACAAGGGCCTCCGCTCATGCTGAGATTGCGAACTAGATGGGGAAATTGACTCCAACCTGTTCCCACGCTTGATGTTGCTGGAGTGGTAATATAAATTACCCTTATGAAGTAGGGATTTGGGGGGGGGGAAGCTAAAATTAGGAGGCACAACTGCCCTACTTGCCATTTTTTTAACCTTAGGGATTAAAGAGATTTTACTTGAGACCAGTGGTCTTCAACCTTTTCAATGCCACAACCACAATAAATAAATATATGCAGTATATAAAGTATGAGACTGTGGACCCACTGCTGATTCTGCTCTTCTTCTATCTGCTCCTTCCACCCCTGTCACACCCTCCCAGCACCCTTCACTATAACCAAATATTCTTATTAGAGAGAGCGGAAAATGTTACCATGAAGTGTGAGAGATATTTTAGCACAATTGCTAAGAACCTAAGCAGGACTGGGGCACCATCTCCGGGTACCTGAAGGGGTGCATCAGATGCCTCCCCCTTTACCTGGTGGTGCTCTAGTCCAGTGGTCTTCAACCTTTTTCATTCCCATAAATTGCTGTGACCCCACAACTATGGCTTCATGACCCCATTGGGGTCCCAACCCAAGGTTGAAGAACACTGCTTTAGACAATTGTTTCCTAAGTAGCCCTGAGCAAAGAATGATGAAGACCAGCCCAGAAGACAGGCTAACAACCACATCCCTTTTTTGTATGTGTGTACATCTTGGCATTTGTGACCCTGATGTTTCCTGATGCTGTCTTGGGTCTGCTACCTCTGCGCTACCCACCCTCTCACCCCCAAATCAACACTCTTACCATACTCCTCATGCACTGCCATGAATTCTGGAAATATAGGTTTTTATTTAAAGGGACAGTGCAAACCACACTTCCAGGTTTCATGTAACTTGAGAGGAACATGGTAAGGAGGGGAACGATCTGCTTCTTGCTTGAGCGAGTGGGAAGCAGATAATTGAGGCTTGTATTGGTAGCAGGTTGGAAAGAGATGACCCCACACGTCCCAGAATGCACTGCTTCTGTTGGCTTCACTAGCTGTCCATCACAGGAGGACAAAGAGGCTTTGTAATGAATCGGGGCTAAAGGAAGCAGCGTTAAGGGAGACATTACTGTATACAAAAAGGCCTTACCACACTTCTGGGAGAGTATCAGGCTTTGTTATGTCTCCCTCACTTTACAGGGCACAACATTTAATCCACCATTTCATTGTCAATTTTTCTGTGATACTACTGTACGGAAAACGGCTCCAATGAAACAGAGCTGGGAGACGGGATCGATGAAATGCAGAGCAAGTCTTGTTTTCACTGTTATCAGTCGGTCAGCAGGAAATGTCAACGTGGTAAAGCTGAGGAGATTCTGATCATGCTGAAATAATGCCTGAGGACAGTATTTCCCCCTCAGCATCACTGAGAGAGGACTTGGCCTGCCAGCAAGCTTGCGTCCAATGTGACCTCATCGTCACAGACCATCTGGCAGCTGTCAGTAAACCTGCTTTTGATCATCTGCCAAAAAGTGCTGAGGGCGTTTCTTCCCCATGTAGACCTCTGCGCTTTAATCTTTGCTTTCATAATTTGCCAGGCTCCAGCTTGGAACCGGGTCTCATTTGATCACATTTGGAATACTTTGTGCAATTCTGTTTGTCTGATCTCAAGAAAAAGTTTCACAGAAGTGGAAAAGATTTGAAAAAGGGTAGCCAACATTATGGAGAGTGGGACTGCTTTCTTGATTTGGAAAGGCTAAGGCATCAAGGATTGTTTTGTTTAGAAAAAGGATGATTATGAGTAGGGTATGAGAGAGGTTTAGAAAATCCTACATTGTGTGGAGAAAGTGCATCAAGAGAAGTTTCTCTCCGTCTCTCATCAGGCTAGAACCCAGTAGACTGGCAGTAGGTTAAGGACAGACAAGAGAAATTTCACAGTGCATGACAAGTTGTGATGATGACTGCATGCTTAAATTGTTTTAAAAGGGGGTTGGGCACATTTATGGAGAACAGGGGCCTGAGCCTAAATAGCCTAGTGCTGGCAGTAAGCCCTTACCATCACTGCCAGTTTTGTAGAAGTTTCCACTGGTGGCAGTAAGGACTTATCACCAGCACAAGGCCCCAGCACCAGAGGGAGCCAACCAGTGGTAAGTCTCACTGCCACTTTCAGGGCATGGGGAGGGAGGAACTCGGCAGGTGAGGGGCAGAGCAGGGGGTGGGATCGGCAGTGGCCTCCGCCACCTGATCCTATCTTCCATGCCATGGTCACAGGGTCCAACCTGGAAGTTCTCAAGTCGGCAAAATAGCCAGCGCAGACTTGAGGAGGTCCATTGCTGAACCAGCACCTTACCAGACAAATGTCTCCCAAAGTGCGTCCTAAGGCTGACATGGCGCACACAGGATGCAACGGTAGCCATTTTGGTGCTGCTGTTCCTATGGGGGCACAGCATGTTAGGATTGGGCTGTAGGTCTATTAATGGCTATTAAACATGGTGGTTGAATATAACCACCATCTCCTGACAACAGATCTTGCCAATTCTTGGAAAAGGGTCAGGAAAGTCTTGTTTTAGGTAGGATAGCTGTGTGGGAGTGCACGCACATGTATGTCGTGGCTGTGTGTCTTGGTTTAATTTTAATTGTAGAAGACTTGCCCTGAAAAGAGGAGGTGCCCAGCTTTTGACGTTAATACAAATAAAAAGAGGGAAAAGGGGGAAATCAGCTGAACAGGAAATTCAAAATGATGCTGTCAGTGGAGATGAGAGTTGAGCAAATAGGAACTGTGATTGTCGCTCAGTAGTAGAGCACACATTTTGCATGCAGAAAGTTGTAAATTCAATCTAATCCCAGGCTTCTCCAAAAGGCTCGGGAAAGACTCCTTATCTGAAACTCTTCGAGAGTTGCTGCAAGTCATTGCAGACAGTTTTGATCTCGAGCTGCAGAGTGCATGGTATTAAGTAGTTTCCTATGTTGTGACATGTCACAATGATATTATGGGCACCAGGTTCTGTGGTACTAACATTCCAATAGCATTCCATTCCAATAGCAAACTGACCTATGACAACAGTCATGCTCTTGCAAAAAAAGCAATTTACCAGCAATTGGGGTTCGTGGTTTGAGTTCTGGTGAAGAGCAATTCTGGAAATGCTCTGTGTATTTTGCAAAGTCGAAGCCGCATAGAGACGTTTCATCATCATTATGTTCTGAAGAACACTTCTGTGTGGAAAGACTAAGAAAAAATTCAGAATGACACATCCTGGGAAGCAGACCCGGGGGAAGGAGGCCCAAAGAAGTCCCAGGTTGTTTTGCACAGGTACAAAACTCCGGACCTTAAAAGGTGCTAAAAGGGCTTATTTGTCCGTTTGCATAACCGTAAGTGGCATAAATGCTTCATTAATCCTGGGAGACTAACTGGAAAGTCGCATTAAGCAGAAAAGCTTCCCTAGTGTCAAAGCAGAAGCCGTTCAGCTTCTGTGCAATAAGAGCAAATACAGTAAATGGAAAGTTGACGGCGCTGCCTCATGTCAAACAAGACTAAATTGAGCAGAGTCCAGATGTGGCCTCACATTTCACCTACTGGGCTTCTGTAAGCAAATTAACCTGGTTTTCCAAGGTGTGTTGGTAAGTGGTTTGCATCCCCTAAGCAAGAGCGTCTCAAAAATGTTCTTCAGAAAGGAAAGCAAGTATGCTCTGATAATAAATTTCATAGTGCACGTATTTGGACTGGAGCTGCTCCCCCTATCCCACGGTATCTAAATTTCCTGTTACTTTAAACTCAACTGTTCCATGTTCAGGAAAGGTGAACGCTTTCACGATTTCTAGGATGTACCCTGGGCTGTGTACAGTGCTCACTAACAACACTGGGAGCTCGATCCTATCCTGGCCTGTGCCGTCCCTGAGTGTTGTAAACACACTCCAAGGTGTGTTTACGCTCCCGCTGGAGACCCTGTTGCTAGCAGTGGGCCAGTGCCAGGCAGTGCTGGGCCCAGCACTGGATGGAGGAGGATGCACCGCTACTTGGTGGAGCGGCTTTAGCAGATGGGAGAGGGCATGGGAAAGGCAGGACTGGCCAGGGGGAGAGGAGGAGTGGGATGAGGTGGTGGGTGGGACCCGGGGTGGAGGCCACCACCAGAACCTATGGCCCGCTTCAGGCCTCAGAGCCCAACATGGCTCTTCTCTGCTCACCACCTGCAAAATAATAGGGAGGGGGAGTGGAGTATCCCCATTGCAGGGCCTATGGCTTTCCTCAGGGGGACGAACATACCCTTCCCTCGAGGAGATGCTAATGGCTTCTGTGGCTTCCACAAGAAGCAGTGGTCGCTGTTTTGGCGTCACCAGAGGCGTTTCTACAGGGATGGCAAAGCTCTAAGTTTTGCAAGAAGCCTTACTCTGTCATGTAAATCCCTCCTCTCCCTTGCTGCCGTAGCCAGTAAGCAACGCCAAGATTGGCTAAAACGGTGCAGGAGAGGAGTGATTTCCACTGCAAGGTAAGGCTTCTTGCAAAACTTAGAGCTTTGCCATCCCTGTAGAAACACCACTGGGCGTCACCAGTGGTGTCATTCAAATGATTTAGGAACAGGAACTCACTTTTGATTGGCACTTGTCGGGAACCCGGAACCAGCCACGGAGCCCATTAGGATCCGGAACGCCCGTTCTGGTCCGTTCCCCCAGAATGACATCACTGCCTTCACCCCCCTAGGAATCCGGAGTCGCTCCCTTTAACCCTCTGAGTGCCGGCCAACCAAGAAGAAAAGCTCTTTGCAGAGGAATTGGGAGGGGGGAGGAGGGAGAGTGAAGTGGGCGGAGTCAGCCCTAATTTTAACTAGTGGAACTGAGTTCCCCCGCGTTCCCCCTGCATGACATCACTGGGCATCACTGGCCATTCAGGAGCCTGGCAATACAGCATCGGGCTGTCACGCTTCTGTGCCAGCTTAGTTCTGGAAATTGAAAGCAGGGGTGGATGTCAAAAGGAATGTGTCTGACAATGCAAGCTCAAAAAATTTATTGGCAAAGCTTTGTAGTATCCGCCTTTTATCTCATTACCAACTATGTAGGTGTGCCCATGAAGACTCTTCAATCAGGTCTCTGAAACTCTGTCTCTCCCTCCATTCTCCCTCCCATCGCTATTGCCTCTACATCACTGCCCCCAAAAGCCAGATTTTCTTGAAAGAGATAGGAGAAACACAGGGGAAACACATGAGAATAGCTCTTGGATGATGATTATCATGTAGGTGCCTGGAAAAAAATGAGTGAATAATGTGACAATTTGAGTAAATTTGAGGAAATCCTGCACCCCTAGAAGATCAATGTGCCAAGAACTGTGTTTGGGAAAAGGAAAGGAGGCCACACTCAGGTATATTGTATGGGCATGCCACAGGGCACATCTCCTGCAATAGCATTGCACTTTGTAGCTCTTAGAGCACAATCCTAACCTGGAGTTAGGCCGGCACAAATAGGCCAGCAAAGTTTGGCCAGCACAAGGGCCACCGGATAGCGCTTTTGGACCACTTTCGGAATCAGGGAGGATGGCACACATCTGTGTGCTGGTCTCTCTGACTCCGAGAGTGGTCCAAACATACTTTATGGTGGCCCTTGTGCCCACCAAACTTTGGTGGCCTAACTGTGCCAGCCTTTTTCCAGGTTAGGATTGCGCTCTTATTGGTCTTCTCATATAAGAATCAATGGAAGCCATTCCCTTTTGTGGGAGAATGTAAACACAGCCTGTGCGGCATATGCTGTGGGAGCAGGAAATGAATATCTGGAGTGGAATGGTTTACAAAGAGAGCAGAGATCATTCAGAACTGAACAAGTAGGAAAAAAAGATGTTCGTGTTCCTGGATATTTTTTGAAAAGCATGTTTTTAATGTGCTCTTCAAACACTGGCATGAAAATCTTCACGAAGTGACTTCTGCTGTAGAAAGATGGACAAGAATGTATGCACCTGCACAGATACATGCAAACATGTGCACATATGCTACATTAGTGTGCACCATATCTGGAAGGTCGGCATGAGCATGGAGAGGAGAATAGATACTGTCTTCATTTACCCAAGGCTCTTTGCTGGAAGAACAACCACAACCAAAGCAGCTAAAATTCAAAAAGGAAGTGGAGATCAGACAGGAATAGGAAGTGGCAAGGAGAAGAGAGTGAAAGGCTAGAGCATCTTTGGCCACTCTCCTCCACATTTCCTCTTTTTTAATTCCTCACCCTTTTTTAATCCAAGAAACAGGAGGAGGAGGAGTGGTAAAACTGAATGGAGGGAGGAGGCAGCTCCCACCAATATGCTGCCTGCAGTGCCTGCCTCCATTGGCCTTATGGAAGGGGTCAGTCGCCCCACCTTCAAGGCTTGTGTGTGTCTGCACAACCATCATAAAAGGAAGTGTTTTGAAAACCACTGTCTTTTGAAGTCATGGCATAGACACGGCAGTTTCCCAAAGAGGTTAAATGGTTGCTGTATTATTATTTGCCTTGAAGGAGGACAATGTGTTCGGTCTGCTTGCCTTCCTGCTTCACTAGCTATCCCCAGCCCTGCACTGAAGTCATCGCCTTTTTCTCTCTCCATGAAATCTGGACTGTATCCCTTCTATTGCTTCCTTCCAGCTGTTCCAAACCTGCCAGTAACCTTCCTGCCATTGTTGACTTCATCAGCCTCCTCAGCTAGCCGCCACAACGTTTTCTCTCAAGCACGTCACTGCCGTGTAAGAGCCCTTGTTTGATTCCTTGGTAAACATAGTCCACCAAAAAAAAATAGAGGAGAATGTTCTTTGCAGGCTCCTTTGAGGGAAGGAAAAAGACAACAAGGCAACCTTCAGTCTTTTTTGCTTTCAGAATTGTTGTCGGGATCGCACCTTCATTTCACCAGTTCAACCAGTGCTATTTTTCTTCATCAACTCTGTCATTTTCCAAAGGTCAGCATACATAATTGCACTATACTAAGGGTGCAATCCTAACCTGGAGCTAGGTCAGCAAAGTTTGGCCAGCACAAGGGCCACTATAAAGCACGTTTGGACCACTCTCAGCATCGGGGAGGATGGTGTACATCTGTGTGCTGGCCTCTCTGGCTCCGAGAGTGGGCCAAACATACTTTACAGGGTCCTTTGTGCTAGCCTTGTGCTGGCCTAACTGTGCCAGCCTAACTCCAGGTTAGGATTGCGCCCTAATAGTTATCTCTAGTGGGGACAGCCCACCACAGATGTAGCTCAGTCTTTATTGAGAAATCTTGCAATTCATACTAGACAGGCAAGACAGGCAAACAATGGGGGGAATCCAAGAATTTATAATACTGTACATGCATTATAAAGGAGGCGGAGGGGGTCAGGTAACTGGAGGAGCAGGCAAAGATGCTTCTTTTATCCTATCCTGTAAACCTAGGTTCCTTTAGGCTTCTAAAATTAACATAGGAAAGTGCCTGGTGGTGAGTCAGGCACTAACCTGCAGCAGTTCCCCTTGGAATAACGTTGATATAAGGCTCATGGCAGAGTTTTAGCAAAATGCGTAAACAAGTTTTGTCTGTTTGGTGGTGCACAGGCATTTTCTGAGAACAGCTACATTACACTGGGGTGTGTGTGTGTGTGGGGGGCCTTCCTGCAAGGGAAATGGCTGTTTATCTTCCTTTCTGATATGTGAAAATGGGGAAGTATTGAGCAATGGGAACTTTAGGGGGGGATGATAGTGTGGTAAGCATTCCCGCACCTCTCAGCATGTCATCATTTCTGCCCAGCAGAAGACACACGGTGGAAGCTTTCATTATATGTTTATAACAGGGATGAACACCTGGAGGCTGACAAGTCTGCACCCAAAACAAGTCATAAAGCAATATCATCCAGCCTCTCCCCCCCCACCCGAAATGGATGCACTATGACACAAAGGATTTTCCAGCCACAATTCTCTTCTTTGGTGGGACGTCATGTTCTGGCGTAAGAGACAGCTCTAAAACATGAAGCATTCCTGTTGAAATGAAAGGACGCCTGGCAGCCCTGCGCTTCTGTTTCTAATCAAAAGGGGAGGGGGAAAGGGACAATTCAGCTGAAGGTCTCCTCTCTCTCTCTCTCTCTCTCTCTCTCTCTCTCTCTCTCTCTCTCTCTCT
>JAJKFI010000028.1:11021145-11122886 GCA_029204185.1 Lerista edwardsae | reverse complement strand
AATAATAATAATAATAATAATAATAATAATAATAATAATAATAATAATAATAATAATAATATACTGCCTTCCTTGGTCATTGGATTGCTCCTTTGACTTTAATTCAGGGTGGTTCACATAGGCAGGCTTTTTTCTAAACCCCCAATGGGTTTTTACAAATAACAAAGAGGTTCTAATCTTTCAAGAACAACTATATTCAGGTGGATCTTTCACAGTCTGGTCTTCCTTGATGGCCTCACGGTTGCCTCCCATGCTGGCTGATAAATGGCTGATAGGTGGCTTCTTTGTTGTCACCAAAGAAACAGCTGGCCCAGCACAACTTAACTCCTCTCCCACGGAAGGCAGCTGGAGACAGCTCGGCTCGGCTCAGCTCAGCTCATCAGTTATGTTCACATGGTTTCGCTGCTCACAGAAGCTTCTGGTGATCTTGAACTGGCAATCTTCTGATCCTATCTTCGGGCTTAACAGTGGCTCTATCCTCTGGACTAGACCTCCTGTCCATGCCCATGCATAATTAGGGAGTGGGTGGGCTGACATGGGAGGGTCCATTGCAGGCTTTCCCTCAGATATTCCAGCAACGTGGCACAGGCACTGAGGTATTCTCACCTGCCTAAAAATACCCTAAGGGCTAGCCTTTTGGCATATGACACTACCATCAGCTAAGATCTTCAGAGATGGTTCTTTTCCATGGGCTGCAATTGAGCAAGACTTGATTGGAGTTCACAAAGGACCAAGCCTTCTCTGTGGTAGCCCCCAGGATGTAGAACATATTGCCTCAGGGAATTTGGGAGGCCCCTTTTTCCTTGCTTTTAGAATGACATATCTTTAGCCTATCCAGTGAAAGACAGGAAATGCATGCATGCATGCATTTTTAAAAACTTACAAAGTCCTGCACAGTTGCATCATGGAGCAGTCCAAAAGCTGTTCTGGCATCTCAAATCTTTGCAGAATTGCCAGTCCAGAGCCTGAGAGGGATCTTACGCCTTTAAGCTGAGCTGAGCCGAGCTGAAAAACCAAGTGTGGCTTTCCCTGCTGCAAGGATGAGAGAAACAGCTGCATTAGGTGGAATTTGCCTTTCTGAGCCATCTCATGATCTGGGTCTGGTGAAACTAGGAGAAATTGTGCTCTGGGACTGAAGCACAGGATGGAGCCCCCAGAAAAATGATATTCTGAAAGAAAATGTTTGGCTGGCCACATTTATGCAGCTTTAAGGCCCTAGATGTCAACCGAAGTAAGTGCACGCAATTGGTTGCAACATTTTCGTATGTACCATAAACGCCCAATTGCAATTTCTAGTTGTGTGTGTGTTTCGAAACCTTTATTGGCATATACATATTTCTAGTTGCCATTTAAGCTTTTTCTTAGAATTCACATCGGCAGGGAAAAAAACCCCACAGAAGAAAGTAAAAAATGTTTGCTTAGGAACTTGGTGAAGCAAGAGCAAGCCTGACTTGGCAGAAGCCAAGTCTGGTTTTCCTAGAAGGGAGTGACAGAAGTTGGAACTTGCTGTACAACACTGAAGCGAACTTGCACTTCCCGGTATGTTTTCAAGGACAAAGCTCTCCAGGGCATTTGGGTTGTGCAGATCGAGTCGCCAAAGTTAAACTGTAACAGGCAGTTAGCTATCGTCACTTATATAATCCCTTTGGCACCCAAAGTATTCACTGTTAGCAATACAGATACTAAAAATGTCACTCCTGACAACAGAAGAGTATTGAGCATTGATTGTGGAAGAAAGTTTGTTTATGAAAATAGCCGTAATCTGGGCATGCTCTTCAGTGCATTATGCGCACCTTCTTTATAAATGTGAATGTGCTGTTTTTATGGCAGTTATTTGTTGCCCTGAACCCTTGTGGAACGATCTCCTTTTACAACCCATCGCTGGCACCAGATGCAAGCATTAAATTCCTGTCATGCAAGTGGCCCATTTTAGGTTTTGAAACCCTGACTGAAAGAAGCACCATTTTATATAAGGCAGATAGAAGATCCTTCTCCAGTAATTTGATATTTTTTCCCTATGGTCAAAAACAGACTATTTCTTGCAGCCCCCAAGCACACATTTGGAAAAAAACAAACCCTGTTTTCTTTTAAATGTAAACCCTGCATTCAACTGGAGATTATCAAAGCAAACAAAACAAAGTGGGGAATGTTGCTAAAATATATGCTGGGATGGAAAAATCAGGTTAGGGCCATGTTTTGTCTGCAGGAAACTGGGACATCTTCAAGCAATGTGGAATAAAGAGCACACTGCATCGTCCTGCCAAGAAAAATGCACAAATCCTGGATGAAAGGTTGACTTGGGGATTCTCTAACTGTTTCATATATAAGCAGTAGAAATCTGCAATGTGCTTTATTTCTCTTGCACCTTCCCTCATAATAACATTGTAAAGTAGGTAAGTACACCCCCGCTGTTCAGATGGGAATCGAAGCTGGAAATCACTGGCTCAACAGCAGTATTTTCCCATCCCTACTGAAAGGTCCCACATGACAAAGATGCTGCAGCCTCTCCCCACTAGAGAGCCCCTGGAGGCCTGGGATAGCAGTTGACATTGCACCTTTAAGCAACGCATTGATAGCAGAACTTCACCTGGTTCAGGCTGTCCCATGAGAATGCTGCAGAAGAGGCTGCACCTGATGGAAATGTGCCTGTCTGTGCAGTTCTGAATGCTGCAGAAGCCCTCTCAGAGTTTGGATCTGGAAACTCTAGAAGCATTGGTGAACTAGGGGGGGGGGCACATGCCCTTGCGTGCCAACTGGCAGGTGGCAGCACCATGACCCCCTCCCCCGAGGCCACCCAGAATGGCTTCACACCACTCCAAGCATCACCCACCCCCTCTGAGGCTTGGAGGAGCCATGCAGCGCTTGGAATGGACTCTAGGGGGTCGCTTTGTGCAGAGCCAAGTGGCGCACAGTTCCTCCACTGGGAGGGGGTGCGTGCTGCTTTCAGCAGTGCAGAGCAGCGCTAATGGAAATGCATCATGCCACTGTGGGGTACCCACTCCTTTCACCCCTTTTCTTAAAGGGGGAAAGAAAGGCGGAGGCAGCCCAGAACCCTGCCCATGCAGGAAGTAATTGTAGTGACATAATGATGTTGCCGCAATTACTGCTAGGACAGGGACAGCCAATTGGGCGTTGGCCTCAGCACAGCCAAAAAACCCCCCCCCAGGACCGCCACTGCCTAGGAGCCAGGCAGTGATGGTCTTGTGGATTTCACTTTGCTGACACTCATCGCTTTCTTTCCTCTACCTGTCTGGCTCTGCGATTGAGTGAGAAAGAACCCACATCTCATTTGGAGTCCACCTTTCTGTCCCACTCTTATGTCCAGGTCTTAAATTAAGCCAGGGCCATTTGCCAGAGTTTATCTCCTCTAGCGAGGATCTGTTTACATGAATTCTGCAAGGAGCATCTGTTAAAATGAAGCCCTAGGCACAAGGATTCTTCTGTGCTTCCTGCAGGGCTCCTGTTTCTTTAACAGCTGCACAGCAGTGAATATTCATGGGCAATTCCCACCCCCTCTCCATTCCATGAAAACCTGCACCTGTTGAATGTTCGCCTGCCATGAAAGTGCATGGCACAGGATCTTTGCCATAAAAGGTGGCAGCTCTTGTGGTCGACACTGCAATGCTCAGAGCTCCCTCCTCCAACCTTATCTGCTGTACTCCTCTTGTCACAGCTATTTGATACCATGTCTGATCTTCAGGGTCAGATTGCATAGGTAGGTCCTGGCAGATATTTTAGAGCTGTGTGCCCAGCGATCGGTCTGAGAACACCAATCCCATAGCAATGGTGAAACTATGGAGTCCTGATCTGGTCCCTGGGTGCTCCTGGTAAGCCACTCAGTTTTCTGAAGAGTGAGCTCTGCAGTATAATAAATAATAATAGAGCTGCAACACTAACTGATTACCATTATTAGCTCAGGCAAAAGAATACGTTCAATTAATTGGGCACACCTAAAGCCAGCCTACTTGACTTCCAGGAACTGTTGACTCCACTCCAGTGGTGTCATTCAAATGATTTAGGAACAGGAACTCACTTTTGATTGGCACTTGTCGGGAACCGGAACCAGCCACGGAGCCCGTTAGGATCCGGAACACCCGTTCTGGTCCGTTCCCCCTGAATGACATCACTGCTCCACTCCTAGCATGGAAGAATTACAGAAGCGCAAGCTGTGATTTGCTGGCGCGCAGCATCTCCGAGTGAGGACAAGACGGCATAGGTAGGGTAAACGACCCTTGGCACGACCCCAGCCATCTTGCCATCAGAGCCACAGAGGCAACGCTGGCCCACAACAGATTGCTGCCTGAAGCAGGGCACCAAATGGTACCAGTGATGTGTGGTGAGGTCCGAGGCTAGGGAGGCACAGTATGTGGAGCTCCAGGGGGGCTGCCTGGAAGCCCCAGCCCCTGCACAATCACAGAGTCTGAGCTGCTGCAAGCTCGAGTCTCTCCAAGTGCCTCAGAAATCGAGTGCTTGTGGCAGTGGCTGCTCAGGTTCCCCTGTGATTGGGCAACTGGGTGGAGAGTGCCTGCTCAATCACAAGGGAGGCTGAGCTGACAACACTGGGGAGACTCTGCCTCCTCCCGAACACACGCCCTGAATGCTACCCCCTCTCTTGTGTTCCCTCTCCTTTCTCTTTTGTTCCTCCTATTAAAATAACACCAAGTCACTTTTAATTGGAAATGTTCATTTTATCGGCACATGCAAAATGTATGCAGATTGACTCAGGGCGCAATCCTAACCTGGAGTTTGGCCAGCACAAGTCCCTCAGGCCGGCCTAGGAGTGTCTCAAATGCACCATAAAGCGCGTTTGCGCTACTCGGAGTCGCACCCGTGCGCCATCCTCCCTGACTTCGTGAGTGAGGCAAACCTGTGTTATGGTGTGTTTGAGACACTCCTAGAGCAGCACAAGGGATTTATGTAGGCCTAACTCCAGATTAATCAATCTGTTGATTGATTAGCTTTAATCAATTAGGTAATTGATGAGCACCCTCAGTTAATCAATCTACCCCTCTATTGACTGAAACGCTGATATCTAAGGCATGTTGCCATGTCTTTAACTGAGTGACAGTAGATCATAATGATGGAAGACCTACATTTCCTTAAGGGGAAATGGCCCAGTTCTTGTTCCCAATGGTGGGTTGCGACCCACACATTGGGAACTGCAGGTATAGTCCATAAGGTAAACACTTACAGAGGTATAAACCTTACATGCTGTTGGTTATTGAGCAAACATGTTTGTGCTGTATCCCCTGACTGGGCAGACAGTTGAGCTGGTAAATGTGCTAAATGCTCTGCGGCTGGTTAAGGGTCAGTCAAGTGTGCAAAGCCAAGCCTACAGTGTCTGCTGTTGTGCTTGCTCTGAAAATCTTAGCCATCCTTCTCACTCTCTAGATTGGGAAAGGAATAGAAGAATGCAGAAGTCAGGTGGAGGAGAGGAGAGTGACGAGCTGAAGGGAGTTTGCACCAGTGGAAACCTCAGCCCAGGGGGTTAAACTTACACTAGAACAGGTGGGGAAACAAGTGGAGTGGTGGTCAGGATCTTCTGCTGTCCCAGGAATAGCCCAGCTTCCTTGTGCCAGTGTAGTTTTGGGCAGTACAAGTAGTAATCACTGGCATCAATGGATGGTCCCAGGTGGCAGCCACTTCCCACCTCCCACTTCACAGCAAATCACAGCACCGCAGTAGAGGTATATAAGCCCTGACAAAGGGCTCTAGAATTCTGCCATGGTATCCGTAGGATTATGAATGTATGAGAAAAGGGGGTACCTGCTGCATGAAACTGAGAATGGTGGCTAATGAGACAGAAGGACCAGAAAAGATGATGTGAGGGAGAGCACTCCACACACAAATCAATCAATCACTAGTATTTATATACCGCTTTTTAACATAAAGTTCACAAAGCGGTTTACAGGCAAATAATAACATTAAAGTCAAATGGCTCCCTGTCCCAAAAGGGCTCACAATCTAAAAGAATGGAGAACACCTCTAGCAACAGCCACGAGAAAGACACTGTGCTGGGCTGAAGGGAGACAATTGCTCTCCCCCTGCTAAATATAAGAAGACACCACTTAAAAGAGTGCCTCTTGCCCAGTTAGCAGGGGTTACCAAATGATCCCATTCATGAAAAGCCATACCAGTTTGAGGGTGCAATCCTATACTGCGCAAGAATAGGGAGGCCAGTCAGCCTAAGCCATATCCCAATGCAGTATAGGATAGGCTGGAGCATCCACACGGCAAGGGCACGTTCATGTCCTTACTGTAGGGGAGGCTCTAGCCTCCCCTACGTGCTCCTCGGATTTGTGCCTGCTAAATAGTGCACCTGCCGGCCCGCCCATTGCCCACACAGAAACGCCGTCCCCCTTCCCCCCGCCTGCAGCGCCAGTCCCATTGCTTTAGCGCTGATGCAGGGGTGCCAATCGGCACTCCCACGTTGGCACTAAGTGCGCAGCGTTGACACAACTCTGTTGTGTTGACGCTGTGCAGGTTACAGGATTGTGCTGTGAGAGCGCAATCCTCACCTGGAGTTAGACCAACAAAGTTTGGCTGGCACAAGGGCCACTGTAAAGCATGTTTGGACCACTCTCAGAGTCAGGGATGATGGTGCACATCTGTGTGCTGGCCTCTCTGACTCCGAGAGTGGTCCAAACATCTGTATGGTGTATAGTATATATAAATACTAGTGACTGATAATACTAGTGATTGATGTGAGCAGATGCTCACATCTGAGCATCTTGAGCATTGGGGGTCTTCATAACGATAGGGTGCACATGCAATGGATGACGGGCATGGAGAGTGATTTTCTACCACCTACCACAACCATTCCATGGCTCTCCTTTCTAATCCATAGCTTTGCCACGAGGCTATTTGATGGAGCTGCCTAGCAAAGCGTGTGTTGTTTTAGCCAGTTGGTTATACGTACCTGGAACATTCATTACAACAGTATCCATTGTCTCTACGTAGCTGCTCAGGTAGAAATACTTCCTGATGTTTGTCCTTTTTCCTAAAGGTCACTTGGAATATTCTTGGCCTTTCACTATGCAGGAAACTGATTTCATTCTATTTTTGGAAAGGTTTCTGCTTAAGAAAATATTACGCTGAGATTGTCTTCTGGGTTTTTTTTTTTTTTGGAGGGAGGGGAGGGTTTGAAGTAAATCATAGTAACCAAGATGGGGAAGGCTCTAGTTATTGCTGATAAGCATAGGTTTACAAATTACAATGATTTAAAGTAACCTATCTGTTGGCACTGAATGACGCTGAGAGTGCAATCCTAACCAACTTTCCAGCACTGTGATAAGGGCAATGCAGCTCCAAAGTAAGGGAACAAACATTCCCTTATCTTGAGGAGGCCTCCATGACTGTAGGATGCAGCACATGCCCCATTGGCACCACTATGTCAGTGCTGGAAAATTGGTTGGGATCGCGCCCTGTGTGGCAAGGAGGAAGGCTGATGGGACTCCTGGGGAACTAGCTTGGTAACCTCATCCAAGTGCCTTTTTTGCACAAAATGTAGTGCAGCTGCCATGCTTGCACGCAGCCTAGATGTACAGTATTTCTGCATGTTGCACTTCTTTGGTTGAATGTTGTCGATTTCCAGCAGTTAATGCGCTGTGCTTTTATTCCTCAAAATAGATTGTTCTTCCCCTGCTCTGGATACACTGCTCTGGATATTGGTCTTGGATTAGAATCTTTCATCCAGGGGCAGCCAAAGAGTGTTGTAGCTTGCACTGAGCAGTAAATGGCAGGGATTTAGTAAATGGCAGTAAAGACTGAGAGGGCTTTTCACCCCAAGTCTGCTGCAGATGGAGCTGTTCTGATCTGGTTCCTGCTTGCTAAAAATGAGCAGGCAGAGACTTGGAATGCCGTGGGTGGCTGCTTCCTGCCCCCTTTGCTTTCTCCTTCTTCATGCAGACCCTTTGAACAGAACAGGAAGTGCAGGGGGCATGTGAGCACGTTCTGCACTTCTGCAGAATGCAAACCAATGGCCCATGCACTGGAGAAAGTTGGATGGTGGGAGGCAGGTGTGCTGCCTTCTGCATGGCGGGGGCGGACACATGCAGCAGAGGCGGCACTGAACAGTAGATCTGCTCCACCTCCATTCAAAGTCCACTGAAAGAGGGAGCGACACAAACCATCCATTTACTACTTGTTAATACTTCTGCCTGTTAATACAGTGGGGTGGTTATAACCTCATTATGAAATTACAGGCATTCTCCGGTATCCACTGTTCGGAATCCACCGTTTGTTATCCACAGGTACCATGGATACTGGGATGCCTATTAAAAAGATAGGGAAACTTTAAACAAATCTTTTTTTTTTTGCCTTGTTGCAGCAAAACCACCCATGTTGCCCTGTCTTTAAAAAGGGGTTCCCAGTATCCACGGTTTCAGGTATCCCCCCAGGGGGGGGTAGGAATGGAACCCCAGTGGATACCAGGGCATGCCTGTACTTATTGGCTCTCCATGGTGTCGAACTCCTCGGGGCCCCATCCTGTCCAGCTTTCCAGTGCCAATACAGCCCCAAGTTAAGGGAATGAATGCTCCCTTACCTTCTCCCACTGCAGAATTCAGTGCATGCCCCATTGGCACAGTTGCATCTGTGCTATAAAGTTGGCTAGGATTTGTTGTTATTCAGTTGCTAAGTCGTGTCTGACTCTTTGCGACCCCATGGACCAGAGCATGCCAGACCTCCCTGTCCTCCACTATGGCTAGGATTGTTGTTGTTCAGTCTCGAAGTCGTGTCCGACTCTTCGCGACCCCATGGACCACAGCACGCCAGGCCTCCCTGTCCTCCACTAGCTTCCGGAGTTTGCCCAATTTCATGTTCATCGCTTCGGTGACACTGTCTAACCATCTCATCCTCTGCCGCCCCCTTCTCCTTTTGCCTTCCATCTTTCCCAGCATGAGGGTCTTTTCTAAAGAGTCCTCTCTTCTCATGACGCAGCCAAAGTATTGGAGCTTCAGCTTCAATGGCTAGGATTAGGCCCTGACTAAAGTCATCGCTGAGATTTTCTCTCCTGCTGTTTCACTGTAGATGGGATTTCCCTTCTGAAGTGCAGTGTTCAGAACTGTAGTGTATCTGCAAGCTTGTGCTGTATAGTCATTGTGTTCAACCCAAGAGAAGTGACAGCAGCTTAAATGGACATGCTCTGTTGTAATTTGCGCTGCCTTGGTGCCTACTGTGGATCTGAATAAGGCAGATGTCTCTAGACTTCACAACTTGTTGAGAGAACAGGATATGCAACTCACTTGTGCTTCCTGTTTTCTACAATACTTCGTAACAACCATGCTGGAACCTGTGCGTTTCCCTGATGCTGACATGTGCCAACTCCCTCTCCACTGTGGGAACTCATGCATCTCAAAGAATGGCAATTCCCTTTTACCTTTAAAAGAAATTCTTATGTGCAGTTGCTAGAAAACAAGTCTTACTGAAATCAGTGGTACTTAGAGCAGACTAGAACTGAACTACATGTTAGATTAGACTATAAATGTGCTGTGTGCGTTTGAAATCAAGAATGTACATGTCTGGGTGGGATATGATTGTTATAACTAGTCTGGGGTCAAATTTTTATGAGGTTTGATTTATGATGCAAAATGTAAGCTCACAAGGGGTGCAAACCTAACTGTGAATTTTTTTTTGTTCCTGTTCATAGCCACCCCAGCCAATCAAAGATCATGCAGTCAACATAGTCAATCAGATTTGACAACATGATGATGTCACTCATCGCTGGCCCAACCACGAGGTAAGGTGAAGCAGATTATATCAGCTGCGGATTGCAAGCGGCCTGCAGGGATGGCAGATTCGGGATGCAATTCACCCTGCCACTACCTCCAGTCTGGCACTGACACAAGCTGCAATGATCCACTTTCTGCTCGCTCAAACAGGAAGCAGATCCTCCCCCTCCTTATTTTGCTCCCTGTGCAATTTCCTGGAGATGCAGATCTTCTGCTTCCATTATAGGGACAGCATGTGCTGTTCCTTTAAATAAAACTAGAAGTCTTGCATGTTTGAGATTGACAAAACTGCACGAGAAGCATAGTTGGGAGCTTTTTTTGTTTTCTGCAGTGCCACAGCAGAGGCAGAGGCGTATGTTGGGTGCTGCTTGGCGGGGGGACAAGAACAATGGGCGCCATTTGCTAGGGACACTGTTTGCATCACGACCCCCCCCCATTATGGTGCCCAAGATGCATGGGCACTGTTTGCATCATGACCCCCATTATGTGCCCCTGTGGCCCTTGCCTCCGAATTGCTCTGAAATGGAGCAATTCCAGAAGCAGGGGGCGTGGCAAAGCTGCACAGGGGGCACAGCCCACCCCAGGCGAGAGAGCCTGTTCCCCCACTGCTTCCTGACTCAGGAACCCAAGGGGGTGTGCGGCTTCTTGCTGCTTCGCCCGGCCACCACTTGGGCAAAATTGTCCGAGCCGCAGCCGAGAGAAGCCGCACTCCTCGACATCACGACGTCATGAGATGAGTTGCTGTCAGCATGTGGAGAAACTCCAAGTTGAGTTGCCCCTGGTGTCACTGGTGACCAATCAAACATTTGCACTGCCCTTACTCTAAATGGTTGTGCTGGTAGCAACTTGACAGCGTTCCTTTTGCCATTGCCTGCCAGTGCTACCGTTTGTTCCAAATCTGCACTCCCCACACGTACCTAAGCAGGACAAGTTGGATCAGAATGTCATGAAAGTAGCGCCATGTGGCTGGATGACATCCACATCTGGGTGGGGATGTCATCCATCCACACTACATCATTTCACTCGCATTCAAATGCACACCCCAGTCCACCTTCTGCCCCAGCGACTCCACTATTATATATCCTGCATGACTCAGTCGGGGAAGGGAGTATCAGCTTAGTTTTCTTGCCAAAGGGAACACGTTTTCCCCTGAATGCCTGGCTCTGTGCAAACAGTTTCACACAAGGTTGCAAAGGAGTATATTTAATGGGAGTGCAAAATGTTCTCCAGGTACTGATTTTTCTCTGAACCAACTGAATCAGTATTTGTGTATAAATCAGGAAGTCCCTGGCTTAGATCTCACGTCTGCCATAAACTCACAAGGGGGCCTAGAAAAAGCCTCTTCCTCTGGGCTTCATCCTTCCCATATTGCATATTGGGAGTGAGGAATACTGATCTTACAGGCTTATTGTCATGAGTACAACAAGGCAATGGCCACGAAGTGTTTTGAACCACTGAAAAAAGCAGTATATAATTACTTTATTTGTTGTAACTTCTAATCCATTCAGCGCACAATTTCGGAATCAGTGCCAGCTCTTGGGGTTCTCATGAAGCAGGGAGCTTGGAAGTGGTGGAAGCCTGCAAATAAATGGAGAATTCTGTCTATTTCCTCTGACCTTCTGTCATGGAAAATTGTGGAGTTGGGATGTGGCACTGTGGGGGCGAGTGGGCCCTTTGCCCAAATATGCTGCCCAGCATTGCTAGTCCTGGTCTGTGCTGGTGTTTCACTGTTGTTGTTGTTGTTGTTGTTGTTGTTGTTGTTGTTGTTCAGTTGCTATGTCATGTTCGACTCTTTGCGACCCCATGGACCACAGCACGCCAGGCCTCCCTGTCCTCCACTAGCTTCCGGAGTTCGCCCAATTTCATGTTCATCGCTTCGGTGACACTATCTAACCATCTCATCCTCTGCCGCCCCCTTCTCCTTTTGCCTCCAATCTTTCCCAGCATGAGGGTCTTTTCTAAAGAGTCCTCTCTTCTCATGAGGTGGCCAAAGTACTTGAGCTTCAGCTTCAGGATTTGTCCTTCCAGGGAGCAATCAGGCTTGACTTCCTGTAGGATGGACCGATTGCAGTCCAGGGGACTCTCAAGAGTCTTCTCCAACACCATAATTCAAAAGCATCTATTCTTCGGCACTCTGCCTTTCTTATGGTCCAACTCTCACAGCCATACATTGCTACTGGGAAAACCATAGCTTTGACTAGGCGAACCTTTGTTGGCAGGGTGATGTCTCGGCTTTTTATTAAGTTCTCTAGGTATTCCATAGCTTTCCTCCCACGAAGTAAACGTCTTTTAATTTCATGGCTGCAGTCACCATCTGCACTGATCTTGGAGCCCAGGAAAATAAAGTCTGCCACTGCTTCCATTTCTTCCCTTCTATTTGCCAGGAAGTGAAGGGAGTGGTTGCCATGATCTTAGTTTTTTTTAATGTTGAGCTTCAAGCCAATTTTGGCACTTTCACCCTCATCAGGAGGTTCTTTAGGTCTTCCTCACTTTCTGCCATTAGAGTGATATCGTCTGCATATCTGAGGTTGTTGATATTTCTCCCAGCAATCTTGATTCCAGCTTGTGAATCATCCAGCCCAGCCTTTCTCATGATGTACTCTGCATATAAGTTAAATAAGCAGGGTGACAGTATACAGCCTTGTCGTACTCCTTTCCCAATTTGAAACCAATCAGTTGTTCCATGTCCAGTTCTAACTGTTGCTTCCTGGCCCGCATACAGGTTTCTCAGACGACAGATCAGGTGGTCTGGTACTCCCATCTCTTCAAGAACTTGTCACATTTTGTTGTGACCCACACAATCAAAGGATTTGGCATAGTCAATGAAGCAGAAGTAGATGTTTGTCTGAAATTCTCTTCAGAGTTTCACTGCAGATTAGTTGAAAAATAAGCTCAGACCACTAATCCTGGAACTGCAGTCATCAGTGCTTGGTTCCACAAACGTTCCACAAAGAGTACCACAAAAGGAACTCTCTAGCTAAGAATCAATTGGATTAACTGACTTGTAGATATTTTTTTGCTGAGAAAATTTGATGGGTCACACCCCTCCCCCTTTTTTAGCACTAGACACTGTTCTGTTTCTAACTGTTGCATCACAGGCAAACATCAACAGGTGAGGGTGTTTCCAAGCGCGACTAGGTTATTGTGAGGCGTAGAAACAGAAACAAAACCTGCTTTGCATATGTGAAGATTGTGCAAACCAAGGAAAAAGGATGCAAAGCTAAAATGGGTAATATAATGGAATGCATGAAGAGAATCCTTTCAAATCCTTTGCTACCTCTCTAGTGCCACCTTGTGGCTAAGCAGGGGTACTTTTTAAATTTGTGAGCCAATTATTTTCCTTGAGAGTGCTAAGGCCTGAACACTACCACACAGCTTTTTCCCCTTTGGGAATTCATGTTCAGCCCTTTTAAAATTCCAGATTCTATTCAGATTTTTCTAGGGATACACCAGCATTAATCACTGTTTTTGTTTTCTGTAGTGCATGTGTATGTACACATACACACATGCACACACATCCACAAACATCCACTGAGATCTAATTACTGTACATGTGATTTCTCCAGCGATTTCACCAATGCACATTTAATTTGGGGGGGTTGGGGGAAAAACAGAAAGTAGATCTTGAGCTGCAATCTTATGCATCCTTTCCTGGGAGTAAGTGTCATTGGAACAAGTCTACTTCTGAGTAGACCTGCGTAGGAGTGTGTTGTGGGTACATCCAAGTCTCTCACCCAGTTTCAACTGTTGATCAGTACTAAGATTACTAAAATATGTGATTGTAAAATTGTACAAAAAATTATAAAATTAATTAGAGCTCTACTGTAGACGGGACTAAAGAATACAGTAATTTTAAATTGGATCTCTCTCTCTCCCCCTTCCAGAAATCCACACCGACACTTGAACTGCCCAAAGTACAAACTTTCAAATCCTTCCCCTTATGAGACCTCAAAGCAGCACTGGAGGCCTCCAAATTTTTGGCCATGCAGATCTTTGCAGCTACATCCTAAACAGCTTCTAGGGGCCAGATACAGCCTAAAAAGGTGAAGGTTTCCCCACGACCGAATGGTCTAGTCATGACTGACTGTAGGGGGCGGTGCTCATCTCCGTTTCTAAGCCTGTAGAGCTGGCGTTTGTCCGAGGACAAGCTTCTGTGGTCATGTAGTCAGCATGACTATACGCTGTAGCGCACGGAACACCGTTACCTTCCCACCAAAGTGGTCCCTATTTATCTACTTGCATTTTTATATGCTTTCGAACTGCTAGGTTGGCAGGAGCTGGAACAAGCAACGGGAGCTTACTCCGTTGCATGGTCTCAAACTCCCAACCTTCCGGTCAGAAAGCCCAGCAGCAGCAGTTTAACCCACAGCGCCACCATGTCCCTATTAGATACAGCCTACAGACCTTATATTTGACACTCCTGCATTAGACTGATGAGGAAGCACATTGGATAAAAGCTTGCGAGGAAGTGGATGGCAGCCAGCCTGTGAACCAATTTGGTCTTGTGAATTGACTTTTGGGCTTAGACCAGGGTTGAAGCTAAAAGCCCTTGCTTTACTGGCTGATGCTGGGCACCCTTAAAATGGTGACCTGACCTGAGTCACTGTGTTGTTGTGAGCGCAATGGAGTCAAGACGCTTGGCACATCAGAAGGGTGACAGAAATGATCCTATCCACCCACAAGGCTTTTGAGTCCTTATCAGCTGCATGTGCATGGCAAGGGGGGGGCTGCCCTAGGGGTGGAGTTGGGACATGGCGCCTCTCATTCCAAGGGTGGAGAGGGTAGCTCTTCCTGCACTCTGCTTTGCAACTTATTTAGGAGCTGTAGTCCTAGGTGCAGCCACCTTTCAACAGCCCAGCCCTATATCCATCCTGCACTGACAGACGGAGCATGCCATGATGACATTTTATTCTTTGCAAGATATTTGCATGAAGCTCAGCTTGGCAACAACCGCAACGTACCCCTTTCTCTGCATCCCACAGTTGAGAACCACTGTCACTTTTAAAGCTGCAATTGTTCTCACAATGTGGAGACCTTCCAGAAAAATGGAATCCCCTCCTTCTCCACCCAAAACCTTCTGGGTTCTTTTGTGGGGTCAGGATCAGCCAGTCTAAGCAGTGGCTAAGGACCCTCCTGGCCAGCCCTGAGCTGTCAGTACTGATGGCAGTGACAGTAGCGTTGTGGGGTGGGTGGGGGTGGGGGTGGGGGTGGGGGTGGGGGAAATACAACCATGGAAGGGCCAGTGCAAGACTTTGTCCCAGGGGCCCATGAAACCTGGAACTGAAACCCGGGATGAGGATGGCTTGGTGCCCCCACCTGCCTTGAAATTGCCTTGCTGCCTGGTAAAGATTTGTTGGCCTACCTGATTTTGCACAGGTGCATGCTACTGACCCGCCTTGCCTTGCCTTTAATCTTGCCAAATAATTTGGCTCTTCTCCAGCAAATGGGTGACTGCCAGCTCCCCTAATCAAAAATCTGAATACAATGCAAAATTATGACCGGTTAGGCTTGATCTTCTTAAATGCAATACCTGACTAATGGCTTCAGGTCCTATTAAGAGCTTGCAAGTTGTGCCCGCAGGCCTTGGAGATAACTCAGATGCAAAGCCATCTCGCTTTGCAGATCTTAAAATAAGCCTGTTGTGCACAGCATGAAACATGTTTGTTCTATAGTTACAGGCTAATACGGAGAAGCATCACTGCCACCATTCCTCAATCAGGTGTTTTATTAATATGTTTATTATCAAGGGACAGGAAACCCTGCCCCATCATATTCTCTTTCCATCAGCTTTGTTTTCGAGTTTTTCTTCAAACCTAGGATCTCTCACCCAGAGCTGATTCATGCATGCAACCTCAAAAATAAAGACATTCAACCCAATTTGTACACAGTGGTGTTAAAGCTGTTGACAGGTATCTCTTTTGTATGGCAGGGAGAAATGTGTAAGATGAGCCTTTCAGAATCAAGCCAAAAGTTAGCACCCTATATATCCCAAAATTTCTAATCAGATGCCTCCCAGAAGCCCATAAATAGGACTTGAAGCCAATAGCCCTCCCCAGAGGAGCCACTGGGAGGGGGAAGAGGCAATTGGGGGAGACCACCCCAATTGCTATTCCCCAAGGTGGGGCAGGGTGTGATGGGCATACTGTCCAAGTCCCAGCCGAGTGGATCTCTGTACCGTGTTTGGTGTCGGAAACGCCCTCCCAACCTGCCCTTGCAACTCAAGTGGCCACACATCACAGGCCCTCTGGAAGCAATTGGCAGTGACACAGTGATGCACTGACATCATCGTGTCACTGCCAAACTACTTCCAAATGCCTTGCCTCATGCCTGTGCTCCAGGTGCCAGTGGGCCAGGGCTCACCACTGCCAGCAGCACCCACTGCTCAGCATGGTGTGCAAGGTGGGTGTTGTACAGCAGGAGGGTGTCACATAGAGAGTGGGTTACACCTTTCCAAAGGTAGCACCGCTGGTTCTTTTATACCGTTTCCCATCCTTGTTGCCACTGTCCTGGAGGCTCTATTTAGCCACCATGGCCAGTGGCCTAGTTACTAGTAGTAAATTCTGAAGTTCAGGAACTGCCGTGATATCAGCCTAGCCCCATCCCCCTAAGCACATGCCACTCTAGCTGTGATAAGGGAATTGTGCTATGCTGGCCAGAGCTGCCTTCCTCAGAAAACGCTGCAGTCGGTGCATTCGTCGCAACATTGCAAAGGCACACTTGGCCTTGGTCATCACCTGGTCACCTAGACTTCTGTACAACCTCTCCCTCTCTTTTAATGTATCAAGGATAAATCTTATGCAGCTGTTGGGGCCAGACAACCTGTTATTTTAAACCTGCTTTTTAACAAACAGGTTTGAAGCAAGCAGTAACCCAGATCTTGTCTTTTTAAGTCCCCAAAGCTGTAGAGTGCAGTGCACTGTGCATGGAGTGTGCAGTAATGCTTTCTTCCTTCTATTGTTTTCCCGCCAAAAATTATTCCCCTCAAGGCATTGATGGCACAATCCAGAACGTTGCCTCAGGTCCACAGCTGCGGCCTCAGCGCTATGGAAAAAAGCCCCTTACTCATTCTGGACTGTGCCACCCCAGCCTTGAGGGAATAATTTTTGGACAGTAAGGGGCTGTGCAGTTGTGTACCTATCAGGATGTCCAGGGAGTGGGCTGGCAAAAGCCCCAGGCACTGAGCTCCTGGGGCAGGAGGAGAGCGGCATAGAGGTGCCTCACCTTGCCAAGAGGTGAGTGGTTTTGGCCATTGTAGGGCTCTGAAATGGAGCCTGGTGTGGTGTGGGGGTGGAGTGGAGTGGCGCATGGGGGCGGGAAAACAGCAGAAGGGGCAGATCCAGTGGTGTCATCCAAATGATTTAGGAATAGGTACTCACTTTTGATTGGCACTTGTTGGGGTCTGCCAACTGGCCAACCAGCTAACCAGCTTTGAGTGGGCGGGGCCAGCTCAACTTCTAGGAACCGGTACTCGCGTAGTGGTGTGTAGTGGGTGCATGACATCACTGGGTAGATTCCCTCCTCCCTGGCAGCCCATTGGCTGGGCCCACAACTGGGGCTGTGTGTTCCTCACACAGTTTCTTCAGCAGTATAAGGGCAGGACTACAGCTCCATGATGAGGGGGGGATAAATACAGTGCAACATTGGTATCCTTAATATAATTGAGTTGTGTTCCCTAAATCAGACCAGGAAGTTTCTTTTAAGTGCTATACATAACACAGCACAAAGCACAGAAATTCAGTCACCAGTTTCTCCTCCAGTACATCATCTGGTAGCACATGCACAGCTACGAAGGAACCTCATCTAGTGACAGCTCTGGTGATGAGTTTTCTCCCTTGAGAAGGAACTTGGTCATCTAATTGGACAGGTGTTTTTTGCACTTACAATGAAAGCTTCTGATCTACTGTTCAGTGACACACTGAAAGACTTGTCTGTGACTCAGGAGGGCCATTTGTGCTCAAGGAGTTATAAAACCATTTCAAGGCATGCATTCCTTCCCAGTTTTATTTAGCTAGGGGCTTCATTTCCACCACATCCTATGTCATCTATCTTATCAATCAAAAATATTTATATACAGCTTTTCAATACAAACTTCACAAAGTGGTTTATAGGCAAATAAAAATAAAGTTAGATAAACTGAAAGTTTCCTTCTGTAACTTGTTGAGATCATTCACTTTGATTTAGGATTGGATAACTCAGGGCTCCATCTTAACCTGGAATTAGGCTGGCACAGTTAGGCAGCAAAGTTTGGCGGCACAAGGGCCACCATAAAGGTCGTTTGGACCACTCTTGGAGTCAAGAAGGATGGCGCACGTCTATGTGCTGGCCTCTCTGACTCCGAGAGTGGTCCAAACAGACTTTCCGGGGTCCCTTGTGCTGCTCTAACTGTGCCATCCTAACTCCAGGTTAGGATTGCACCAGTGATGTCATGCAGGGGGAATGCGGGGGAACTCAGTTCCACTAGTTAAAATTAGGGCTGACTCCGCCCACTTCACTCTCCCTCCTCCCCCCTCCTAATTCCTCTGCAAAGAGCTTTTCTTCTTGGTTGGCCGGCACTCAGAGGGTTAAAGGGAGCGACTCCGGATTCCTAGGGGTGCGAAGGCAGTGATGTCATTCAGGGGGAATGGACTAGAATGGGCATTCCAGATCCTAACGGGCTCCGTGGCTGGTTCCAGGTTCCCGACAAGTGCCAATCAAAAGTGAGTTCCTGTTCCTAAATCATTTGAATGACACCACTGGATTGCACCCTCAGTCACTCCAGGAAAGACAGATAGTGTGTACTCTAATTAGGACTGTAACGGTTTAACAGCCCAATCCTATGCATATCTACTCAGAAGTAAGTTCCATTGAATCCAATGTGTATAGGATTGCACTCTTAATCTTCCTATTCTTTTATTGGATAGGACCCTTCTCTGCACTCCATGCATCTGATAGTAGCAGGCTCTTGCCTACAAGAGCCCCTTCACTTGTTTTTATTTTAATTGTGGTTTTAAGGTCCTCAGTTGGAACTTATTCCTTTAAATTCACCAAAAAATTGAGGATTGCAGTGGCTGCACCTACTGCCTGTTCTTTCACCAAGCCCTCTGCCCCGCCTTTCCCTGGCTAGTTTCTGGAGAAGCACTTGGTGTTCTTACACAGGGTCAATGTAATGCAGAAGGCAGAAACTTGGCAGGTGTCCCCTGGATGTGCAGAGTTGGGAGTAATATCTGTGTCTGCAAAAACCTCACATGATGGGCCTGAATGAAGCTTTGGTCTCTCCCAGAAGGGTTACTTGCGCTGTTTGCTTTCCTTAGCAGAAACAGCTGGTGCAGTCTCCAGTGGCAGTCCTATCATTGCCTGGGGGGAGAAGTGCCCCTAGGCACTGCCCGCTGCTTCTCCAGAGCACCACTATACAATACAGGCATGCCCCGGTACCCACTGATTTGGTATCCATGGTTTCAGTTATCCACGGATACCATGGATACTGGGAAGCCTGTTAAAAAGATAGGGGAGCATTAAACAAATCTCATTTTTTATACCTTGTTGCAGCCAAACCACTGATGTTTCCCTATCTTTAAAAAGATATCCCCAGTATCCACAGTTTCACATATCCATGGTGGGGTCCAGAAAGGAACCCTAGCGGATACCTGGGCACGCCTTTACTTCTGGTTTTTGTATAAAAAGCCTTCGGAATGCTCAGAAGCACAGTAGAATGTTCCGTGAGGTGCTGTG
Source organism: Lerista edwardsae (assembly GCA_029204185.1). NCBI lineage: Eukaryota > Metazoa > Chordata > Lepidosauria > Squamata > Scincidae > Lerista > Lerista edwardsae. Next base: position 11,103,447 of record JAJKFI010000028.1, on the reverse strand, counting down.
AGCTCCAGGTACATAGGAGGTGCCAGTCACTGGGGGCACTTAGTGGTACAGAACTCAAAATAAACAATGAAATTAAAAAACACTTTTGTTCATGGAAAAGGCATCAAAAAACAATGCTATTCAATCGCACATCTTAGGATCATAACCCACATTTCTTTTGTTCTGGGATAAATGTGGGCCTCTGATGTCAGATAATGTCAAATGTGGGCCTCTGATGTCAAATAATTTCTTATCCCACTGTGGGTGTCTTGATCCACCCTTCCTTGCCACAACAGCTACATCCAAGCACTCAGCAACTTTCTCTCCTCTCTGCTAAATTACGACACATTTGACAAACAGATAATAAAACCACCAGCCAGAATACCAGCATGAGTAAATTGCGGAGAGGTGTAGGAAGAGAGCACTGCCCGCGCTGTAAGTGAGTCACAGTGAAAATGCTTATGAAGAAGCTGATGAGGGTGAAGGTTATTAGTTGTGACATGCTCTTGTGGAAAGGGAGTATTTTGCCCAGCGCCTGAACGAGTGGGTGGAGGCCAGTGTGGAGTACTCAGCAGAAAAAGTCAGCTTTTGGACAATTAAATATTTGGGTGTGGTAACAGCAGAGGAAAGAGATATGGGTGTGACCACAGAGTCTAGCTGCAACACAGATGCACTCCAAAGAATGCAGATTATGTGCATTGCAGCCATCTTGAGAGGCATCATACAAGCCGGGACTTGGGAGCAATGACTTCTTATGCACATCTCATACAAGCATGATGTCACCACTTTAAAAGCATGTAACTGTGTGAAGGCTACTCAGCACGGCAAACGGCTCACGTGGAGGTGCTCACAGGGCAGGCTCAAACACCTATTTTCATACCATTATGTGCATCCACTGAAACACAGGTAGCTGTCTCATACCAAGGGCGCAATGCAATCCAATGGTTCTCTAGAGCCGACACAAGCGCAAGGCAGTTGGTCCTACAGCACCGGAGGATGCCGATGTTAGGCCACTCCTGAGCCAGCCGAGTTTAGCTGGTGCAGGGGCTAATCTGGGCAGAGGGGAAGGTGGGAGGGAGGATGTTACTTGGTGGGGAGGGTGTTCCAGGGGTGGGCAGGCCTGGGGAGGGGGGTGGGGCCTGGATGCGGCTGATTTGGGTTGCATGCAGTGATGTCATGCACCCACTACGCACCACTACGCGAGTACCGGTTTCTAGAAGTTGAGCTGGCCTAAATCATTATTTGTTTGGCATTTGGACAAGTGCCAATCAAAAGTGAGTACCGGTTTCTAAATCATTTGGATGACACCACTGGTTGCATGGTGTGCTCGGACTTGTGCCCACTATATAGGGGTCACAGATCCAAGTAGCCCATAGGCAGTGATGTCATGCAGGGGGTACGTGTGGGTACGCGAGTATCGATTTCTAGGATTACAGCTGGCCCCGCCCATTCGCCCGCCCACTCGTCGACTCCGCCCTCTGCAACATTTGAATTTCCTGCATGTTTGAGTTGCCTGCATGTTCTCAGAGCCAGGCAGGCAGGCAGGCAGCGAGCGGAGCCTTTCCTTTCCTTGCCACTAAAAAATGAGTTGCTCTGGGGTTTTAACATGATGCCAAGCCTCCTTAACATGTTCTGGGGGTGCTGTGGAATACTGTTGCAACTGTTGGGTCAGTTTAAAATCATCTGAGGCCTCAAGAAGGGCTTTTTTCATGTCACTTCCTGCCACGACATCACTTCTGGCTTATGACGTCACTTCCGGTGGGCGGGTCCCGACACGTGCCAATCAAAAGTGAGTACCTGTTCTTAAACCATTTAGATGACACCACTGCCCATAGGGGTAGCTGGCGCCTACCCTGGGGCAAGGGGACAAATGTGCCCTTGCCCCATGGAGGCTCCAGCTTGCTCCCAAGCAATGCTGGATACAGCGCAGAACCACCTGCCTGCCTGTTCCAGCGCAGTTTAGGATTGTGCCCTGAATGAGACAATTGGTTCATCAAGATCAGTACAGGCAATGCTCGTTGTCCAGGGTTTCCAATGAGAATTTTTCATTGTCCTGCACAGATTTACTAGGATTGAGTCTTTGACTTCCTACATGTAAAGCAGATGCTCTACCAATGAGTCTCACACACACCCCGATTTGTGACAGCACAGTGCAAATGGGTAATCGGCATGGTGAGTGACTGTGCTGTGCCTTCAAATATGCACATTTCACATCTCCAGCTGCACTTGCCTTTGGTATGTGTGGTACAAGGAGATCTAATTAACCTAGCACTCAAATAATAATATTTTGTTACTAGGAAAATGCCCCTACCGACCAACTTATCAATTATGGCTGGTATGTATAAAGCGCATGCTGCTAACGCAGCTAACGGGGCTTGCACTCGTTACGTGCTAACGAGCGGGCCTCCATCTAACGCCGGGTTAAGGTGCGTTAAGAAATTACTGTAGAGCAATGTAATATGGGCTCGTTAAGACGTGACGTCAAAATAAGGGGTCGCAACACGCATCGAAGGGCACGCCTTTCACGTGATTAATTGTGGCCAATTACAAGCGCTCAAGTTGTTTTCCACTTGCACATGCTTTCAGTGTTAAGTGTCCACGCTTGTTATTTCTGTGTCGTGCTTTTTAAAGTGTCCACGCTTGTTTTTTCTGTGTCTTACTTTTGACTTTCTTTTACAAATGGAACCACTGACTATTAAAAAAAAAAGGTCTCGCAAACCAAATTTTACAGTTAGTGAAATAGAGCTCATGACGAATTGTGTTAGTGACTGTCGAAATTTAGATAGTCAAAAAATTGGCCTTAAAGAAGTTTTCAGGGAACCCAAAGATATAGTCACAGCGTGGAACGAAGTTGCACGGAAGCTGAATTCTGTTGGTCCCACCGAAAGGACGGGCCAAGAGTGCAAAGAGAAATGGTTTGACCTGAAAACCAGGACTAAAAAAAAGGCAGTGGAATATAAAGAGTTCGTAAATAAGACGGGTAATAAAACTGGGAAGTGCCCAAAGCCGCTGACGGAGCTGGAAAATCGGATTTATTCCTTCATTGATGAATCCACCATCAGCGGTATCAGCCAAGGACTCTCCACTTTCCAGGTAAGCGATTCTTCCATTTCATAATTTTTTTAAAAAACTGTTGTTTGTATAGTGAATAAGTAGAAAATATACAAATTGCAATTCACAATATTTTTTGGGGAATGGGGTGTTTAGTAAAGTAGTCGTAATTTGTTTTTCAAATTTTTTTCACCAATGCCCCCACCTGCAACAATGAGTTGTCCATTTGAAAACATTTTTTAAAAATTTAAGACCTAACTTGTTATATTATTTTTTTTGAAATCTGCAATTCAATATTTCAGTTAATTGTTAAGATTTTTTTGTAGTGGGTTGAGCTCAATGCCCCTAGTTTAGTGGAGTTTTGGATTTATTACTTTTTTTTTTAATTGCATGTTTTTTTTATACACCAAACTTTGAATTTTTTTAATTCGTGACCTTGTTTTCATGTAGCCATGCAGTAATCAAGCGGAATCACTCAGAAGCCCTGGCCAGCCGCGACAGATTTTGGCAGAACTTGATGTACCTGTCCAGCTGCAACAGGTTCCAACGGAACTGGATGTCCCTGTCCAGCCTCAACAAATATTGATGGAACTAGATGTCAATGTGCAACAGGATGCCGGTTATGCATTGTGTTTGGAATCACCATCACCGTCATCAGTGCTTGCAGTTCAGCTGGATACTCCACATGAACAGCTAGGATCCAGTTCAAGAATGAGGGAAATCAATGATGAAACATTAACAAGTATGTTTAGCTTACAGTAGAGCCACAAATTTCCTAAAAACGTTGAGCACTTAGTTTATTCTTGAGTTGTGTACAAATGGAGTAAGATTTTATTTTGTGAAAATGAATTGCACTACAATGAATTATGTTTGCTGATGTTATTGCATTACATCGTCAATATTTTTTTTGTCCAACCCATAGGTACACCAAAGAAAAAGAGACGGAGGTGCAGTGAAGTTCAAGTTGCCCAAATTAGGTTACCCGTTACTGATCTTTTGGAAGTAGAGAAGGAAAAAGCGGCAACACTAAATGCAATTTTAGAAACACAGAAGTCCCTTTTAGAAACACAAAAGGCCCTTTTAGAGCAGAACAAGGGCATGCTTCAGTGTATGCAATTATTAACTGAATATGTTGTGAATCCAAATAAAGAAAACAAATAGTCATTTGCAGCTTGTTTTTTTGGTGGTTTCTGTTATTGCTTATTTAGTAAATTGTATGTACAGCATGTAATGTCATTTAAAACAGCTTCGTCTTACCAGTGGCTCTACTTAGAGCTCTAAAGTTACAGTGGAATTGATTTTGCAGTCAACCCAGTAAATAGGTGGGGGGGGGGTTAAAAAAGCAAAGGCATCTAAATACAGAAAAAAAATTTTTATTTGAACCAGTGATTCATAAAAACAATCAAATATTCAGGCAAAACGATTACTTATTACTTGTTGTCTGATTATGTTACCTCTAGCAGTAACTGAATTATCTCCTAAAGGTACAGTGGGATCATCATCATCCACGTTATCTTCATGTTCAGAATTGTCCTGTGGGGAATCCACAGGTTCTTCTGGGCAGCCATTTTGTAGTAGAAAATTATGTAGCACACACACAGCCATAAATATATTGCAGACTTTTCCTGGCTGATACAAGAGTGTACCACCAGACTGGTCGATGCAGCGGAATCTGCACTTCAAGATTCCGAAGCAACGTTCTATGCACTTGCGTGCCTCTTTGAAGTGGAAATTATAGTTTTCTTCCGCAAGATTCTGGGGTTCTGAAACTGGTGTCAGCAACCAAGGCTCCAGTGGGTACCCACTGTCGCCTATCAGATATGAAGGCTGTGGTAGGCTACAGGTTTGTAGAAACCCCCGAAGGCCAGACATTCTCCAAATGTGCGAGTCATGAACTGATCCCGGAAATTCTGCCACAACATCCAAAATACGCAGCTTAGCATCACATACCTATAGAAATGAAAAATAGTTCAGTAAAAGGGTAAAAAGCCATTGGTTAAAAACTAAAGATAATGCACTGAATAGACAAGAATTTACTACCCATATGCATTATACAGGGTTAGTCTAAATGATTCATCAGGTTTCAGAACACTGTTTAATTACAAGTATACGACACTCACCAAGTTTCTGGTACAGACTACAAATGTTCAATGTGTACGCCCTTAGTTACACGACACACATCCCAACGGTAATCCAATTCCATCCATACGTCAAAGATCATGTTTCTAGTAAATTTCACTAAGAGGTAATTATTTACAAATTGGTCACTGATGAAATAATCCCCCCTTGGAAACAAAATTGAGGATACAGGATATAGTAAATGTTCAATTATGACAGAGGACATGTAACTTACCACTTGCATGTTTACAGAGTAGTACTGCTTCCTGTTCATGAAGCTACGTGGATCTTCTCTAAACGGCTTCTGGATTCGCACATGGGTGCAATCAATCGCTCCAATAACATTGGGAAACCGATATTTGTCTGCGAAATTTTGTTTGACTGTGAGAACAGCATTTCTTTCTTGAGGGAAAGAAATATATTTCTTGCAATGCTTGTTTATCGCAGCAAGCACCCTATCAATTGCCCTGCTTACCGTAGCCTGATCGACCCTGTGATATTCATCACAGCCAACAACAGACTGGAAGCTTCCAGTAGCCAAAAATCGGAGGGTACACAGGAGCTGGAAAATAAGCAAAAGGGTAATATTAGTAATAGATATATGTTTTACACATAATACACATAGTAAATGGTACAATTTTGGGGGGTGGTCACACCACTGCTTACAAACAAGACAATGAAATATATTTGAAATAGATTAACTAAATTCTTAACCTGGTCATTTAATACATGCTGACAGCTAGAATGAGGTTGGATGAGCCAAAAAAAAAAAGTTTCACTATATTAGACATCATGTAGCACTTGCTTGCGTCTATGTGAAAATTAATTTTGATTTTATTAATTTGTAAGAACTGGACTGCAATATATAAATTTCCATCATGGGATTATTTATGAATCAAAGCGCTTTCCAAAGGACGACAATAATGAGAATTAGGCCTACTAAGAAAGGATTAGGACCCCCAAAAATACAGAAGTTATATCTGCACATAATCATTTAAATTAATTAATTAATTATATATATATATATTTACATACCTGCAATTCTGAGGATAAGGAATGATTCCTGTGCGTTTTGTATCGCAAATCCTCGTCCAATTCCTGGCTCAGTTGAAAAAATAGATGCCGGGGCAATCTGTATTTCTTCTGAAAATCTTCAGGAGCCCATTCAAGCGGATTTCCACGATCCTTGAATATTCTTCTTCCTCTAGCAAGCATTCTTCTTTCGATGTCATCTTGCAAAATTATCGCCCACGACATAATAATTCAATTCCTACTAACAACGCGAATAACTAGCGAGCACTAACGTTGCTCTCATGGCGGGTTACAGAAACGTAGAATTTAACGCCACCTAACGGCCTCTGCTAACGCGGGCAGGTCCTCGGAGGTATATTACATACCTATTGCTCGTTAAGTTTGCTCGTTAGCTACTAACGAGAACTTTAACGAGCAAAACAGCTTTATACATACCGCCCTATGATGATTAGTGCAATGTGGAATGTGGTTAGGGTTACCTATTGGCTAGTGCCAGTAGCATCCTTTAGGCTTCATGCAAGCTTATATGCACTTACCTGGCAATAAACACCATTGAACAGAATGGGACTCACTCTTGCCCAGTGGCATAGTATAGCTAATGAAAGTGTAGCCCAGTGCCAACGGCAAAATGATGCCCTGAAAGTGATGTCACAACAGGAAGTGATGTCACTTTCAGAAGTGACAGCACGCCTGGGCTTTTTAAAAAGGTGAAAAAGAGGGGGAAACCCACATCCTCCTCCAGCAGTGTGCCCCCTCTTGCTGCCCCTAAGCCCATAGTAACCCCCCAACAGTGGCATAGCTAGGTCATTTGACACTCAGGGCCCATACATTTTTTAACATCCCCACATATGACAAAATTGTTCGGTCATTCATCTTTTTCACACTTTATACTACTCTTCTTCCAAGGAGCTCAGGATGTTGTGCATGGTTCCTCTCTTTCATTTGTCCACTTTAAAAGTTATCTAATCCAGCAATTTTTACATGACAGTTGTAATTCCATTTTCAGTTTTTTAGCCATAACCTTTGATAGAATTAAGGCATTACACTCTGGTTTGTTTTATTGCATTCTGCATGAAATTCCACACTGAATGGAATATAACATGACAGTATTACTCCTAAAAACATGATTTTAACAAACCATAATTTTTACATGACAGCTGTATTTTTTCAGCTTTTTGAGCCATAACGTTTGATAGAGTAAAGATATTATGCTCCAGTTTGTTTTATTGCATTCTGCATTAAATTACCTTTCCAATGATATATAACATGATGGTATTATTCATACATACCAAGATTTTCACAATTTTGTGAATTCTGTCAAGCTGTCAAGCTCAGCTTGTAGCCCCCCCCCAAAAGCTTGTTGCCCTGTGCAATTGCACCCTCCTGCACCTCTTTAGCTACACCTCTGCTCCTTCCTAGGACTGTGCTATTAGGGTTGAATCATGCAGTTCCACTCAAATGTACATGGTAGCCCTTGAAAAAGAACAGTATCAAGTTTACCTTCCCTTCAATGCCATGACCCCAATAAATAGGGACTGGGGACCTACCCCTGATCCCTCCCAAGACCTGATCTGCCAACCCTGTTTCTCCCATGTCTTCACAACAGCCCTGTGAGGTAGCCGTTTGAGCAGAGCTGGTCTTAGGAGCTGCTGGGCAAGATAATGAGAAGAGGCTGTGCAGGGTTATATCAAGAACTCAGTTTAGACAAGGCAGTACCATTATTCGATTGGAGCCAAGCCCTGTCTTGCACAGGCTTTGAAAGGTTGCTGCGAGCCCACAAATGAAGCTTTGCAACCGCATTAGGGTCATAACCAACAGGTTGAAAAACACTGCTTTAGAGAATATCCCTCCAATGCATGAACCTGTTTGATTTTGTTATTTAAAACAAAATTGAAACACTGAACATACAGTGTATGCAGTGGTGTTATTCTGCCGGAACGCTGGGCGGGACATCCGGGTGATCGACAGCCTGCCCGTCGTGTTCCACAGTGTTACGCCATTTGTGTAACCAATTACACCGCTTGCGTACATTACGCAAATGGCGTAACGCTGCAGAACGCGACGGGCGGGCTGTCAATCACCCAGATGTCCCGCCCAGCGTTCCGGCAGAATAACACCACTGAGTGTATGTATACACTGCATACAGTGTATGTACACACTGTATGTATATACATACAGAGCCAGCTCCAGGAGCAGCAGGGCCCAATGTGAGGAATTTTCCCAAGTTCTTCTACCCTCCCCACGGCCCCCCCCCACCGAGAAAAGTGCTTATGGTGCCGTGGACAGCACCCGGAAACAGTTGGTGGTGGCATGATGATGTCACTGCCAACTGCTTCCAGGAGGCCCATTTTGGGCAGTTCGGAGGCCAGGGCAGATGGGATGGCCCAAGGTGAAGCTGCTCCGCTCACCCCACTGACGTACACTTTATAGAAATCCTGGCTGCTGCAGCAGATGATATGGTTGCGGCACTGGTGCGCCCCCCCCCAAAGAGCGGGGGCCCATGTGACGACACTGGTCACAATGGCTTAAACTGTATGCATAGCACCTTTGAGCCTTCAGAGCATTTAACATATAGAATCTTGATGTAACCCTTACCACAACTCCATAAGGTAAGTACTGTACCCTTGTCCTCATAGTTCAGCTGAGGGTAGGTAGATAGTATGAGGCTTGGAAGCTTTGGCTTGCTTAAGGCCACCCGGTGCGATAACTGCACAAGGGAAACTTTAACCTGAAGACTCCTGATTCAGAGTTTGTTCTCTTAGCCAAGATCTATGACCCCTCTTCTGTGCAAGATTGTCCCATACCCTGATTTTTATTTAGTTTTTGTACAGCTATTTCCTATATATGTATAGCTAATATCTGGCGTCATGTGATGGTGGGTGTGATGATACAGCTATGTTTCCTTGACCTATTATATGGTTGTTTCACAGGCTTTGCCTACTCTGTTAACATGCATTTCCAAGGGCCTGGTCTAAAAAGGATATCCCAGCTGTGGGGAGGAGGGAACAACTGCCAACCAATCAGGTGTGTTCCAGCTAAGGCTCATGGGACAAGCAGAGTCCCCCCCTCTCTCTCTCTCTTCCCTGCTGGCTTTGCTACAAGATGGTCGCAGGGAGAGCCGCTCTGTGAGGAGGCAGAATGGTTGCTGCTGGGAAAGGCCTAGCAGTGAGGAGATTGAGAAAGGAACTGAGTGGGAGCAAGACCCCGTCAGGTTTATAGTTATTTTGATTCTGCATTTTCCTAGGCCGTGTTTTACAACCCCTTTTATAGTTAGCAAACTGTTAATAAAATCTTTTTCAGAAATCAAACTGCCTTGTTCTGGATTCCAGTGGAGAGGAGTTTAGCCCAGGAAACTCCTCTGGTAACCTGATACCTGGGCTAGGCTGGTGGCAGCAGATTTAACCTACCAAGGCATTTCCCACTAAGCTGTGCATCCTAACCGAGTGGGCAAGTAGGGGGGTCAGAGGTTACAACCCCCCTGTCATTCATGACAATGGGATATCTACTAAAGGCGCTGATGGTGTGTTTTAAAAATTATTTCCAGAATGACCCCAGGAGGACAGCTTTCTTTTTGTATTTGCTTCTCTGCCTGACCAGAATCAGTATATGGCAGAAAATTTATTTGCTATTTATTTACCTTTCTTTCTTTTTTTACTTTGCAAACCTAAAAGCTAGATTTGACCTCATAAGAGATGTGGATTGCAATATGCAGCAGGATTTATTGGGCCATTCCTCAAGCACATTTAAAAGGTTATCTGTGGTTTTAGCAGGCTGAGAGCTGAAACAGAAAAACACACCAGCCAGGGCTGTGTTATCCATTAGACTGAGTAGGCTGAAGCCTAGGGGCCCCACAGGGGCTAGGGCCCATCAAGGGAGCTAGGGTGGGCAGCTTCCGTGCAAGCCTAGGTCTGTTTCTGAGGAGAAGCCCACCTGCAGCTGGATTGCCTAAGATTGGGGGTTGGCTGCAAAAATAAGTGTGGCTGTGTGCATGTGTTTTATCTGTTTTGTAACAAGGCAATAGGTGGGGAAAGTGATGCTTTGATTGAGCTGCACTTATTTGCAAAGTGGGGGGGGTAGGAGAACCTTGCCTGCCTATGAGAGGCTTCCATTCAGTGTGACAGGAGGGGGCCCTAAATACCTGAAAGCCTAGGGGCCCAGCCATGGGTTAATATGGCCCTGGCACCCGATGAAACTGGATCCTGCCACACTAATGTGTGCAAGTATGTAAAGCACTTTTTCTGGATCCCAGCCATCTCTGTATTCCCCCAGGGAATACAAAGAGTTGTAATTTTGTAAGAGAGCCACAGATTTCTACAAGGCTGTCATAACTCTTTTAAAAATGTGAAATTCCCAACATTCTTTTGGGGAAGCAATGAGAATTTAAATGAATTTATATATCGAATATGCTTCCATGGGTTTCAAAAACAGCTTATTAGAAAAGTTGACGAGTCAAATTGTAATTGACCATTCAAAGCAATAGGCAAAAAAGTATAGAATTTAAAATTCTTGAAAGGAACTGTAGGTGTCTTCATGTTAGTTTCAGAAAAGGGACAGTTTTCAGGAGTGTGAAAACAGCAGAAGTTCTCATAGGAGGGAAAACAATCAGTGTCAAGATTGTAGCAAGGGATGTACCCCAGAAATATGCAGTTTTATAAAATGGTTACATTTTCACAAAACTGTATCAAATGCTTTTGCCAGAATGTGCAAAGGAAACAAAGACAGAAAGGCAGTAGAAAGTAACTAGTCCTGGTAAAGTTCATGAACCTTTGACTGAAGATACAAAGTAGCTTGCAGTGTGATTGCAGTGTTTTGTTGGAGAGCAACTGTCACTGTCAGAGAGCCCAGCCATCTCAGTTTCAAAGCCTTAAGCAGAATCAGTTTTTCTCTTGATAGCATGAGGTCTAGAAACTTGTATGCTTTTAAAAATGGCAGCTAACATTCTCTGAATTCTTTCTATAAGGCCTTATCTTGTTTGAGGTAAACTTGCTGTGGCAAGATCTCGTGAAGATTTCCAATAACTCCTGTTCATGGAATCCTTCTTTTTTCATTGGAGCTAGTTAGTTGCAAGCCCTGGAACATACTGATGCATATCATGTTCACTAATAAACACTTACCATGTTATAACATTTATTTATATCCACTAATAGGGTGTTAAAGTGGGGGCATATCCAAATGCTACAAACGAGGAAGCGGAATTGCTGATGGTGCAACCCTAGGGATGTCTACTCAGAAGTAAGCATCACTGAATTTAACAGGACTTACTCCCAAGTAAGTGTATATAGGATTGTGACCTGAGAAATTTTGCCCAAGGGACAGAACCTAAGTTTGTCTTTCCCAAAGGGAGGCAGGAAATCTGTGATACCAACTAGATTGCTGCTTTTTTTCCCCACTTGCTAGTGTTAACTAATGAAATAATCTTCTGCCTGAGGACAATATTGCTGGTTTCATATCCAGAGCAGAACAGAGGAGACAAGTTAGAAGCTCTGTCAACTCCATATTGAGCACTATACACATAATATACACTTGACTTGATTCATACAACCATTGATTCTTGGGGGGGGGGAGATGAAGTGAGTGTAAGAAATAAATCAACTCCTTGCCTCTTGGCACAACCTGCATTGTACATGTTGACTGGGAGGTGGAGATGGGCTGGAGAATTGTCAAGACTGTTTTCAGTCCTGTCTCCTGAATACTTATTTCAGTTTCTGTTCCACTCTATCCCACAGGCTCAGGAAAGGTACAACGAACTCTAAAACAATTATGATCATAGTGTAACCCTCTGAGGTTGAGAAACAGGAGCTTGTTCAAGGCCTCATGTAATTAGTTTTATGTCTGGACACTGATTTGAATCTGCCTTTAGGGCTGCCAGTCTTTTCACTAACCTTCCTTCCTGTATTTTTATCAGCTGATGGATAAAAGGCAGGAGGGGCTGGTCATGCTTATCTCCATGCTGTGAAAAGCATTGTCTACTGATTTCTGCAGATTGCACTGCCCTCTGAGGTTCTCTCCTTGCCACCTGGATACAGAGCGTGTTCCACAGAGAATCAGCTGTAGTTCCTGTCCTTCCCTTGCTGTGAGGCCAGGATGCCAGATGTGCTTCATAGCAGGCAAGAGAGGGGTTGGACAACATGCCAGAAGAGGGAAAAGCAGAAGAAGCTGTAAATACTAAGGCTTTCACAGCCAGCGTCCAGAAGAAGCTGCGACTGCCTTCTCTCCTCCTACAATAAGAGATTAAACAGGTTGTGAAGTGAATATCCTAATTGCTGTTAGAGGCACAAGGGCAAACCAGAAAGAGTTTCCCAGGTCAGGTGCCATCACTCTAACCATTGTCCCAAACCAACTCCTTGTAGTGGCTTTGCCATAGCTCAGTGGTAAGGTACATGGTACATGGTAAGGTACATGGTGTGCATGCAAAATGTTGTGGTCTCAATGTCTAGCATCTCCAATTATCAAAGGACCTGGATATATGGAATATTACTTAACTGGCCTAGGGATCCAGCCTGACACACACACACACACACACACACACACACACACACACTTGCACAAATCTACCCCAAAGTCAACAGGGCCAACATTTATTTATTTATTTTGAAGAATTTATACCTGCCTTTCCCATGCTGAAGCAAATGCCCAAGGCGGCTTACATGGGCAGGCTAGTCTAAAACACCCCTTTTTAATGGGTTTTGTTTTTTTTTGGTTTTTTTTTTACAAATATACAGTATTCTGCGATTCACCAAATCCTCCGTCCCAGATATCGCCTTCACAGTGTGGTTCTCTCCTCTGGCTGTGTGACATCGATCACCTGTGTGATCACCTTCAGCAGGTGATCGTAAGTCCAGCCTGGACAGGTCCTCAAGATTGGACTCCGTTCTTTTGCCGACTGGCCTTCTCACAACATTCCTGCACTGGCTAATCAGCTCCACAGTGACTCCGTTCTGCCACTGCAGGTACTGCAGCTTGTCACAGCCTGGCGTTCTGTCTCCCATTCAAAAATAGACCACATATTCTCCTGCTTAGCTTCAGGCAGTACCAGCCGCTCAACCATCAGTCCACACCTCCTGCCTACGTGTTTCAACATGTATTTCAGACTGTATAAAATGTGTAAAAATTTCCTCATCTAGGAATCTGTCTAGCATCAGCATCCAGTGCTCCCAGACCATTAGTTAGGGTTGGGCTTTGAAGACTCTCTCTTTAATTGCTCCCATAATTAGTCATGATTCTAAGAGTGCAATCCTGAAGTACAGATGGAATGGCGCAAGCCCCTTGCACCAACCCAGGAGTAGCACGAACATGCTGTAAAACACGTTTGCACCTCCTTGAGAGTTAGCTGAGCCAGTGCACAGACATGCTCTGGCCCACAGAGGCTGAATCCAGCCTCCACATCACCAAAGAAACGTAAGTTTGTGCTGGCCAAGGAAAGCCAGCACTGGAGGGGCGTGTTTGAGATGGTAGTGAGAGGGCAACTTAGGCTGGGTCCTAACTCTCCACTGGGCCAACCCAGTGCTACACCAGATGGCTCAGATCTGTGATGGTGATTTTGCTGGTGCAGATCAGAATAGACCTATAGAGGGTGTCTGCCACACAACACAGGGTAAGGGGGAAATATATCCTCTTACTCAGAGCTGCACAGCTGCCACCTCCTAACCTGTGCTGCATATGACATAGGCCAGTTGGCCTGCCTGTTCCAGCACAGGTTAGGATTGGGCTGGAAGGAGGTTTCTCCGCAGTGACTTGAGGTGCACATGCACATCTGTGGCCTTACCAGTGATTTGCCATGGGACAAATCAATGGTAAGGCCACACCTGGAGTACTGTGTCCAGTTCTGGTCACCACAACTTTAAAAAAAAAAGGCATACTGGAACTGGAGAAGGTGATGAAGAGAGCAACCAAAATAATTAGTGCACTGGGGCACCTCCCTTATGAAGAAAGCCTAGTTTCCTTTAGTAATATTTGGTTACTGTAAGCAAATATTCTTATTAGAGAGAGCAATAGTTACCATGAATCCTGGCACTAGTGAAAGCTATTTTTACACAATTGCTCAGAACCTGAGCAAGACTGGAACACCATCTCCTAGGACCCGAAGGGGCACACAGGATGCCTCCCCCTTTACCTGGGCGTTCTCTAGTCCAATCTTATTCTTTTCTGTAGGTTGCCACAACCCCACAACTGAGGCTTCAGGGGATTCTGACCCAAAGTTGAAGAATAGAGCTGGAGCATCTGGGCCTTTTCAGTCTGGATTTCTAAAAAGAAGATACCTGAGCGGGGACATGACTGAGATGTAAAACATTATGAATGGGTTGGACAGATTGGATAGAGGGACATACTTTTCCCTCTCACACAGTACCAGAACCAGGAGACAGTCACCAAAAGTGACTGGTGGGAGAATTAAAACAGGCAAACTTTAACAAAATATCTGTGGAACTCCTTGCCACAGGATGTCGTGGTGCAACCTGGGCTAGATGCCTTTAAAAAAATAATTGGACAAGATTCATGAATAACTCTGCACAAATACCATATGCCTAAAGGGGGCAATATCACTATAGCTACTGTAGATGGAGACGGAACATGAGGAGTTGCCTATCTTTTGAAAAAAAAATGCCAGCAAGTCTCCATTTATGTCATTCCTTCAGTAAGTTTCCCCGCTTTCTTTATAACCACAAGCCAGGCAATGATCTTCTTAGAGGTCTCCCAAAACATGCTGAGTAAACCACCTTCAATTCAAGCACCTTCAATTCAAGCACACAAGTGATGTGGGGAACCCCCCCCCTTCAATTCCCCCAGAAACCGCCATGCTTCACTCTACCTGGCTGCGAGCACCCAGCCCAGCCAAGCCAAAACCACCATGCTTCCTCCTGGCCACCCAGCCAAGCCACAGAATAAAACATTAACTTTCAAAGATTGCACCTTGGCAGGAATGAAACTCACAAACCTAAAACACTCCGGACTTCCCCCGACCACTTCTGGACTGTAGTCACAAAAGAGGGGAGCCGGGATTTGAACTCATGCCGCCGCCGCTGCAGCAACCCTCAGCTGGCTCAGCCAGCCATTAAAGGGATTACAACACTCCTTGACCTGCGGTTTCACCCCGGCACACGCCTTATCTAAACCGTCAACGGCAAGCCAACGAGCCAGCTGTCAAACTCTCAAGCCGTTCCTAGAAAGCACTGCTTGCCAGCTGTCAAACTCAGAGACGGCTAGGTCTTCCCCAGGAACCCCCAACCACGTGGTTCAAGCGAACTGCCTGGAACCCCAAACTGTCAAAGTCTCTTAAAGGGGAGGCCAACTTCAAGAATGGGGTTTTATGAATGGGAGCTGTGTTTTGTGAATAGGAACTTGCTGTACAAGGGAGAGCTGTCATGTCGGGGTTCGTGCTTGTGCATACTGTGAAGGGGAAGACACAAGATGGCGGCCAGCGACCAAAATGGATGCCGGCTCCTTCGAGAAATGTGCCACTGCCATCGGGCTAGATCCTCAGGTCATGTCCTTGGTGGCAGGCTCCATGATCTCCACCCGAGACATTTACATAATGAACTTGTCGTTGTGAATAGACTTCTTTG
Source organism: Lerista edwardsae (assembly GCA_029204185.1). Classification (NCBI taxonomy): domain Eukaryota; kingdom Metazoa; phylum Chordata; class Lepidosauria; order Squamata; family Scincidae; genus Lerista; species Lerista edwardsae. Next base: position 11,087,707 of record JAJKFI010000028.1, on the reverse strand, counting down.
CCTATGAATTGTCCTTTTGTGTTTGCAAGATATGTGTCTATCTTTGCCCCCCCCCATTGACCCTACGCCGTTTTGTCACCTTCCAAACCCAATCAAGTGCCTTTATCCATTGTACCCCAGCGATTAGCCACTTCCCCAATCTTTTGTCATGCCAAGATTAGCTCTCCTTCCAGGGTGCCAGTCACCCTTCAGGCAAACGGGCATGTCTCAGGGAGTTCCTCAAACCCACCCTTGACCAATCAAAGGTCCCAAAAACCCCGGTGCCCCAATAATCGAAGTAGGACTAGGCAACTGATTCTGACTGAATATTTTATTTCTCTTCATCTACATGTAAAAATGTATAGAAATACCTGTCTCAATTTGGCACGCTAGTAGGGTGCACACGCATTTTGCGACCTGTAGCGTCTTTTATTGCAATAAAATTATTTTTGATCTTTCACCACCGAAGTCCAGCTGGCATTCCTTTCTACCGACGTCGCTCTGGTAAGCTGCAGCAAGGGGATCCCAGGCAGGCCGGGATCAGGGGAGTTGGGCTCAGAACAGCTTCGTCTTTCGGGATGATATCAGGACAGAAAAGCACACCGGGAAAAACGAAACCTCAAATTGACAGCCCCTGAGCTTAAAGAGACAGGGGCCCAGAGAAATCACCTTATTGGCTTGATTTCCTCCTACATCACAAGCATGAGTCTCATTTAAACCAATGGCATGCATATCCATGACAGGGTATTTCCTTGCACTTCTACTTACTGGAAGGCAGGTCACATTGAATACAGTGGGATCTAGGATGAGGTTGTGAGTGTGTTTAGGATTGGGATCCTGAACTGAATTTCCTGCTGGGCTGAGATGTTTATGAGTCATCAGGCATGCCCAGATGTCTGGGGCAGTGCTGCTAAGAGTGCTTCTTGGTGGGTGCGGAGAGCACTTTCAGACACAGGAAAAGAGTAATGGGAGGGAGTGTCTTTTCCGGCTTGTGATGTCTTGCAACCACATCAGCCCTTTTGTGTCTCTCCTTTGACAGGGCGTGCCTGCTCCACAGGTTCTTCTGGGAGAGAAGGAAAGCCACAAAAGTCAATTAAAGACCTGTTGCCGTGTACTGGTTTTGCATGACTTTTAATGTAGCCGTATAATGCTGAATATGCTTTAGCTAAATCTGAGCCTGCTAATCTGTGATGAGGAGGTTAATAATCTGCATCGGATGGAGAGGCAGCAGCAGAGGCTTGATCGCTTCTGAAAGCAATGTAATGCTGTTATTTGCTTTGCAGGGCTTAATTGCTGTAAATGTATTCCTAGTAGAAGGGTTTGTTAAGTCAATGGGATTGGCCACTACAGAGGACTTTTGAGTGCAGTGGCATTTATTTCTGAACTATCCTAAACAGGAGATGAGCAAACTTTGACTTTCTCATGACATGCAGATCCTAGGTATCTTAACAAAATAAATGGGACTTTAAAAAAAATGCTTCTATCATGTCTTTCCTCCAAGAAGCAAAGCACGGGGTATGGTACAAGGTTTACCCCACATATTTCATCCTTGCAACGACCCTGCATGTTAAATGAGGCTGGAGGATCGTTGTTGGCCCAGGGTCACCTGGTAAACTCCTGTGGCTGGGAGGAGCCTTGCAGCCTGGTCTCCCTAGGTCAATGTTCTCACCCAATGGTTTTCAACTGATTTGCCTCAAATGTGGCTCAGGTGTGCTGTAGGGCCAGAGGAGATGGACAGCAGCAGCAGGGAGAGAAGAGTGGCCACCGGTAGAGCACAAGAAGCAATCTGCAAATGGGCTACTTTGCACCTTGTGGTGTGCTTAGAAATTGCCAGGAGCGGTAGTTTTCAACCTCATGCTGAACTTAGTGCTGGGCTTGGCATGTACCTGCTTTCCATTCCTACTCTCCTTGCTGAAAGCAGTGCAGTCCTGGAAGCAACCTCCTGGAGACCTCAGAGCACCATGCCTAGTGTTCTGTGTGCACAGTGCAGGTGAGTGAATCACATCCCTGAGGGGACCCCTGCGCATGGATGGATGGATGGATGCTGTAATGAAAAAATGGACATTAAATGATGACAATGAATCATTTAATTACATTAAATTATTGTAATTATAAATGAGTATTATTACTATGACTATAAATGATTCATTGTCATGTAATAATTTAATTGTATTAATTAATTGTTCAAATATGCATTAATTTAATTGTAAAAACGTGACCTGGTATCCATGGTTTCGGTTATCCACGGATATCATGGACATTGGGACTCCCATTAAAAAGATAGGGGAGTATTAAACAAACCTCTTTTATCTTGTTGCAGCAAAGCCACTGATGTTCCCCTATCTTTAAAAAGGCACCCCCAGATTCCACGGTTTTAGCCAGCCACAGTGGATACTGTGAGAACAGTGAGAACAGAATCTCAGGGGATACCAAGACATGCCTGCATTTGTTCATTGTAATGTAGTGATTTAATGCAATTTTAAAACTGGTGCTGTGCCTGGACTATTTTAGCACCTTGTCAGAATGCCATGAGATGAAAAAGATCAAGCATTGCTGCCCTAACCGCTTTGCTGCTGTCCCTCTCCTGTATCCTGGGGCAGCAACAGCAGCAGCATCCTTCCTTCCTCCCTCCTTCTGCACTGCTCTGTGTGGGGCTCTGATGACAAAGGAGACAGCAGCAGGCAGAGCGGCAGAGCCTGTTGTTGGAAGCATTGAACTGGGAGGGAAGACGTTATGTGCTCTTTAAATACATAAGGAATACGATGGATTTTAATGGCTTTGTAGAAAGTTGCCTAAATTCTCTATAATAACAGAATTGGTGAATAGTATCAGTACCAGAGGAAATGACTAGTGTAGCAGTGTCCTGAAACCCTAGAGCAGCCGGTTTCAACATTGGTGTGCCACGAATGGTCCCCAGGTGTGCCATGGGAATTTGGGAGTCACTTATTCACTGGCAGCACAGTGTGCCCTGTCAATTTTCAAAAAGCAGATGATGCACCTTGACCATTTTAGTGCCTTGCCAGTGTGCCATGAATTGAAAAAGGTTGAAAATCACTGCTCTAGAGCCTGGGTGATGAACTTGGTTTGTGAGCTACCATGATACGTCCTTGGGTTTCTACAGATGCTTGCTTTCGCAGTAAGCTTCAAAGTGCCGTGCTGAAGGACACTGAATCAGTATAGTAGGCTAAAGCGGGCTGCACCTTGTTCATCAGAAGACAACTAACCTTCAGCAGCGCCCTACACATGTGTACTCTAATGCAGTGTTCTTCAACATTGGGGTCAAGCCCCTATGGGGTTGTGACAGAGGCATCATGCCCATAGGGCGCAGTGTGGCAGCTGCAATGGGCACCAGTGAGGGAGCTGAGCTCGCCGCAAAAGAAAGTGGTGCAGAGCTGGGCTCGCCTGCCCACCCTTGCTTCCACTACGTTCTGAAATGGAGTGATTCCGGAAGCAGGGGGCAAGGCTGCGTGGAGGACGCAGTGATGCCTTTCAATACTGCCCTGCCCCAGCCACAATCGGAGCCTGCTCTGGGTTGCAAAGCCTCAGTTGTGGGATCGCAGCAACTTACAGGAGTGGTTGAAGACCACTGGACTAGAGCACCGCCAGGGGAAGGGGGATGCAGCTGGTGTGTCGGGAGACCAGAAATTGTGTCCCAGTCCTGCTCAGGTTCTTAGCAAGTGTGCTAAAGTAGCTTTTGCAAGTTCAAGGTTTCATGGTAACTTCTGCTCTCTGATAAGGATACAGTACTTGGTTCCAGTGGACACTGCTAGGCGGGCAATATGGGGAAGGAATGTGGGTGGCGATGCGGGCAAGGTCAGTGGTGGGTTCCCAGTCTCGTATTTTACTTATTTATTTATTGGGGTTGTGGCATGAAAAAGGTTGAATACCTCTGCTTCAATAGGTGCAGCGAGATCCTGCAGCTTCAATAGAGGAGGCCAGACTGCACGTGCATCACCTTGCACACAAGGAACTTCCCTTTTTATGGCGATGATGTACAGAAGTGGTGCTGGCTGGAGAAAGAGACACCTTTTAATTGGTGTGTCTTTTCTATTTAACATGGACAGAACCACTGGCCCTGTTCATATTGGGATGGCATCTTTTTCCATGGCTTGTTGTCGTCCTCTCTTTTTAAGATTGGGGCCCCTCTTGGGCAAAGGAGACTTTTTGTTCATTTATCCTGTTATATTTACCACTTCGTACATTCTTTTTTTGTTGTTGAAAATTGGTTTATATTTGATATACCATCCATGGCCTTATATCCTAACTGTAATCACAAAAATAGTTAGAGCAGCATTATGCTAACTCCTCAATTTTCAGGTTAGTTGCTGGGAAGCTGTGACTTCTGTAGAGGGTGAACTACTAGAATCCAGGGATATTTGGGTGCTGGATTCTGTGCAGCAGTTTAATAACTGCTGTAGAGTTCCCCTCCCGTAAAACTGCATCATCTGCTAAGGCAGTGGTCTGGGAACAGGGGTAAATTACCCCAAATGGGGTAAAAATGAAATTCCTGGGGGTAATGGACAGTCGCACTGCCGAGACACAGCCGGGCATGCATATGAATCTATATGCATGCCCGGCTGTGTCTTGGCAGAGCAACCGTCCATTACCCTCATTCTGGTTCCATCGCTGGCCGGCTGGCTCCATTTTGTTTTGTTTGTTTTGCTCCGCCCACTTTCGCTGGCCAGCAAAACGCATCCCAGACTGCTCTGCGCCTGCTCTGCTTTTCACACCATGGCAGTTTAGCGCACGTGGACACAGCGAGGAGAGCGGCAGAGCGTTGGACCTGAGCAGCAGCAGAGCAGAGTGGCAGTGAAGAGGCAAGCCAGGGACGGCTGGGCATCGGAGGTGAGGGAAGGCACGTGTCTTTCCCCCACCCCCGCCTCCGTTGCCCTGCCGGGGCATGCGTCTTCCCCCCCTGTTGCCCTGCCGGGGGAACTGCGCACCCCTCGCTCAGGCTTCTTGCAGAACATGCAGCCCCATCATTTCGATCGCTGCCCAAGGCCAGATGCAGCGCTTCTTTAATGTCCCGAAGTGTCCGTGTGTGATGGAAGGTGTCTCCTAAGACTGGGTGCTGTTGCCAGGGGAGGGGCTGTTTGGAACGGAGGTTTTTAAAAAAATTGATCGCCTAAGAGTGCAAGTCTATGAATGTCTACTCAGAAGTAAGTCCCATTATAATAAATGGCACTTACTCCCGGGTAAGTATTAATAGGATTGCACCCATCTTAATTAAAACTGCAGTCCAATGCACGCACTGCCCCAGGAGTAAAGCACATTGAATTCAATCTGACTTACTTCTGAGCAAACAGAAGTTGACAGATGCCGGCTGGCCACTGAACGTAAGGAGCGTGCAGGGCAAACGCGACTGGCTGCAGAGTAACAGTCTGAGCCGACACCAGACTGTCCTCCTCCCCCTCAACTTGTAGCCCGGTGCAAGACTGGGGTTCAATGTGTCGTGGGGTGTGTGGGGCACGTGCGCAGGACACCAAAGAGAGGCGCCAGGCAAGCATACAGTGTGAGGCGAAGCGAGTGGGAAAGTGAGCTGCAGGAGACAAAATGTAGGAGCGCTTGCTGCGTTTCTGTGTTAGTACTATTTGCCTTCTCCAGAATGGAAAAGCAGATACTGTGCTGCTAAGTTGCATAGCCCCCTCTGTATTAGCACACATTAGGAATGGCCCTTGCCTTCTCCACAGCTATGTTTCTGTGAAGTGGGGAGGGGAGGGAGGTTCAAACTAATCAACAGATGTATTTGTTTTGCTCCCATTCATCCCGTTAATATTTAAAGTGGAGAGGATTTAATTTTTTACATTAAGAGATGTTTGTATGAGGCAAGCTGAACCTCCTTACCTACATGCACACTCCTTGTGATGTAAAAATGAGGTATTCCCTGTTTGACAAGTGCATGAAACAGATATCTACATAAAAAATGGCTACTGCTATCATTTTTTGGTTTGATCCAGAGTTGCAAACAAATCTTTTAAATTCTGAAATAAGTCTTTGGAGGCTGCCCCTTTATCTTACTTTCTAACCTTAAAAGTGTTTTTCTTTAGTCCAGTACAATGGTTCTCAAACTTTTTATCACCAGGGCCCAAAGGAAGTGATGTCATCAAGCAAGAATATTTTAACACCCCATATGACAAAATCAAATCTAACTAAGCAGGTTAGATATTTACAATAAGAGTAAGATTAAAAAATACTTAAAGAACTTTCCTAACTCTCCCAAACTTCATATTTACATAGCATTAATTAAGCTTATTAATTAATCAAATAAAAAGCAATGTTCCAATATGTAATTTTTTTCTTTTGTTCTGGCGGGGGTGGGGGTGGGGGTAATGTCGGCGTATCTAAATATATTTTGGGGTAAAAGGTAAAAAAGTTCCCTGACCCCTGTGCTAAGGCCTTAAGCCACCACATCCTGATCAGGTGCTTCTGAGTATGCACAGTGATAGATGTGTAGAATACTTTACACTATTCTACCTTAATGGTTCCTAAACCCCTCAGGCAGGACCCACCAATGGGTCACAAGTAGTGGTGTCATCTAAATGATTTAAGAACAGGTACTCACTTTTGATTGGCACGTGTCGGGACCCGCCCACTGGAAGTGACGTCATAAGCCAGAAGTGATGTCGTGGCAGGAAGTGACATGAAAAAAGCCCTTTTTGAGGCCTCAGATGATTTTAAACTGACCCAACAGTTGCAACAGTATTCCACAGCACCCCCAGAACCTGTTAAGGAGGCCTGGCATCATGTTAAAACCCCAGAGCAACTCATTTTTCAGTGGCAAGGAAAGGAAAGGCTCTGCTCGCTGCCTGCCTGCCTGCCTGCCTGCCTGGCTCTGAGAACATGCAGGCAACTCAAACATGCAGGAAATTCAGACGTTGCAGAGGGCGGAGTCAACGAGTGGGCAGGGAATGGGCAGGGCCAGCTATAATCCTAGAAACCGGTACTCGCGTACCCCCTGCATGACATCACTGGTCACAAGCCAATTTCAGGTGTGTCGCAAAGCACCTAGAGCAGCCATATTGAAAATGATGTAAGAAGTTTAGATGTATTACTCCACACTTGCTTTATATACTTTAAATTTAGTTTTTATCTGTTTTTTTAAAAGAAAATATGGGAAGATGGGATGCTGGAAAGGGAGAGGGCTGTGTGGTTATTTTGTTTGGGTCAAAGTTGTAAATAGGCTTTTTTTCTTTCTGATTCACTTTGCTATTGGAAAATGGCTGAGAAATAACCCAACTTATTGCTGCAAATCAGCAGGCTCTGGAGTCACAATGAAGCCACTTCTGGCCATGACATCATTTCTGGTAGGTCCCAAACATTCTAAAAAGTCCTTCTAAAAAGTGTGTCTTGGTGCTAAAAAGTGTGAGAACCACTGCTCTAACTTAAATGTTCCCATGTATTGGTTCATGCAGTATATCAAGGTAGGCAAACAAGGTGGATTCTATACATTCATTTAAAATATAATTCTAATATTTTCAAAGCAAAACAAATACATTGGAACATCTACTATTGCTGTGTCCGTTGGCTCAAGGGTAAATGTAAAACCTTTCTTTTCTTTGTTCTCTGTCTCTGTAATCTGAATCTATGTTTAAATTCTCATTTTGATTTGGGACTGACCTTTTGCATACCTGTAGTTCTCTTGCTGAGGAGCCGTGCTAGGACATCTGGCTTGATATAATATGATAGATTCGCTGTTACAAGCTACTGTAATAGTAATTATAACAAATATTTGGTAGCACTTCTAAACCAAGGAGAACAAAGGCAGAGGTTTATATGGGAAGATCAAAAGAGATTAAAACTCTTGAAAAAATTGTAGTACTTTATTTTTAAGAGGAGCAGTGCAGAAACTGGCTATAAGACATAAGAAAAGCCTTGCTGGATCAGGCCAAGGGCCCATCTAGTCTAGCTTCCTGTATCCCACAGTGGCCCACCAGATGCCTCAGGAAGCATGCAAGACATCAGATACATTGCTCTGGTTGGCCTTGGTTTAATTTGGCCAATTGACATCCTAATTGTACAATGATAATACCATCAAACACAGGCATTTCAAAATGAGGTTGGATACATTTAGGAATAGAATTCTGTTGTTCATTTTTGAATAGCAGCTTGATTCTTCTGCCCATTTTCTAAGTATTGGGAAAATAATAGCCCCTAAACACCAAGCCCATAAGGCAGTGGTTCTCAAGCTTTGTAGACTGGAACTCAATTTATAAAAGGACACTCATGTCAGGCCCAACCAGAAAAGTGATGTCATTAATCTGGAAGTAATGTCATGGCTGGAAGTGACATCATCATGCCAGAAGTACTGTCATTGTGACATGATAAAATGAGACTCCTGGAATTCAAACTGCCATTCTTGAACTGCAGCAATTATACAATGAAACATCCCTGTCAGAAAGCAAGATTAGGACAAAATATTATGTAAAAGCACTGAACTAAAAACGTTGTTAAAAATTTAAAATTTGTTAATTCAAATGGTTACTTAAATTCAAAATGTTAACACTCACAAAAGAAATATAGCAAGAGTAAGGTCTGCAGCTTCCAAGATGGCTGCTCCCAACTTTCCACAACCCACCTGACATCAGGTCACAACCCACCAACTGATTCCATAGTTTGAGGACCTCTGATGACTGAGGACCTCTGATGGCTGAGGATTCAGGCAGGTTTGTACAAGAGTAGGCTCTCTTTGAGAGAACCTGGGAGCAGGCCATTTATGGCTTTGAAGGCCAAAGGTCAGAACTTTTAAATTGAGCCTGGAAGCAAACTGGCAACTACTACAGCTGATATAACAATGGTGTCATGTGTTCCTTTCCCATCCTTTTTCTTTCTGTTTATCGCTGTTGGAGGTTGGATTGCAAGTTCCTTAGTATAGGGCAGAGACCTGTTTTCTCTCCCTTTTTGCTCAGGATATTCAGAACAGGGCTGTTTTCCTCCATGGTGCTGAATAAATAACATAGCAAGAAACAAAGCAAGAAAATAATTATGTTCATATGCCATGGTCTAAACATACATGTGGAAGCAATGTGCAGTTCATTTAGCACATTTGCTCATCTTGGTTTGGAATACCGGGACATGAATAACCCGAGATTGGAGTGGGGTTCCTTTCTTCTTGCTCTTCAGTCCAGCTTGTTGTATTTCTTATTGACTGCTTAGCTCAGCTTCATAAGCCGCCTGCCTGCAGCTGTTGGCTCTGCTTGAAAATAGCATGAACAGTGTAGTATGTCACAAAGAACTCAACTCCTCTTTTGGTAAGGAGTGCAGGGGCAGTTCCTTAGGTAGGTTATGTATGAGTTGGGCTCAGCCCAGTAATGCTATTTTCATTCTGTAGCCATAAATAGCGCCAGCAGTCTTGTTCCTGTAGCTGCTGTGGGACATGCTGGCTTTTTTCCAGTACTAATGACTAATAGAATAAGTGTATTTTGAAGAAGTGCAGCACTTCAGAAATGGATTGATTTCTTGGCAATCTTTGAATCACATGGACAAATAAAAATGGCCTCTTGAGATGCATTCCCACTTCTGGGTTCACTACTCATGCTGTTGTCTTCGGTGGTAGCTTTCCCCAGCATACTGTGCATGGTAAAAATGCTGCCAAATTTTGAGAGTTTCCAGAAAATTGCAAGGTGCAAATGGGAAGAGTTAACCTGTGGTTTTCTACTGCTATTTGTTATGCAGATAACTTTTCCTGCTGCTTACTCAACACAGACAGCGCAATCCTTAACCCTGTGCAGCATCAGCGCAACGGGGATGCGCTGACACTGTGCCCTTAGCGCCGACGCGGGAACACCAATCGGCACCCCCGCATCAGCGCTAAGGCAACAGGACAGGCACTGCAGGCAGCGCCCGCACTGCGCCTGCCTGCTGCTGCGCCCGCACTGAGTCTCTCTTGTGCCAACCAAAGCTGGTTGGCGTGAGGGAGCCTCCGTGCCAAGGCGGCACGGTGATTGGAGGGAGGGAGGCGGGGTGGGATTTGGGTATGATGTGGCCATACGGCCACTTCCTAAGCCCTTCAGGGAGGCCGCGTGGCCCCGATTCGGGTTGCATGGTCTCCTCAGATCTGCGCCTGCTCTGTAGCAGGCGCAGATCCCAGCAGCACATAGGGGAGTGCATGCTCCCTTGCTGCAGGGAGGCTCCAACCTCCACCTACCCAGTGCTGGACAGGGCTCTGGCTGGCCGGCGTTCCTATCCCAGCACTGGGTAGGATTGCACCCTTAATGAGTTTGCCCGTACAGCAGCCCTACAATGCAAATAACTGTTACAAGTGGGGAACTTGGTTTAAGAGAGGATGACTTCACCTCAGTTCATGTCATTAATCCTTAAAAATGGGTGGAATATAGACCCAGGTCTTTTACATCTAAAGTCCAGCAGTCCATCTGCTGACTCATAACATTTTTATGCCATTAACTCTTTTTTATGCCATTAACTCTTGGGAGGGAGGTGGTGGTGGTAGAGGTAGGAAAATCAAATGTATCAAGACTTTTGTACAGCCTCTGTGTTGTGACTAGTATATGGACACTTGACTTGTTCTAGGGCAGTGGTCTTCAACTCTTTCTGTGCCATAGTCCCAATCAAGAAATAAAGTATGAGACTGGAGACCCATCATAGATCCTGAACCCTCCCAGGACCCGACTGCCCACTCCTTGTACACCCTCCCAGCACTGTTCACTGTAGCCAAATCTTCTTGTTAGAGAGAGAGAGCAGAAAAAGTTGCTATGAAGCCTGGCATTAGCGAGAGCTATTTTATTACGATTACTAAAACCCTGAGCAGGACTGGGACATAATCCCATGATATCTGACTTGGTATACCAGGCGCCTTCCCCCAGGGGTGTAGCTTTTGAAAGCGTAGCCTGGTGCAGAGGCAAAATGATACCCCTAAAGTGACGCAATAGGAAGTGACGTCACAGTTGTATTTGTTTTCTTGGGGGTTTTTTTGCCATAATGTTTGATAGAATGAAGATATTACACTTGGGTTTGTTTCATTGCACTCTTCACGAAATTCGGCAGTGAATGATATATAACACGACAGTATTATTCCTACAAAATGCTATTTTAACTAACTACAATTTTTACGTGACAGTTGTATTTTTGTTTTCTAGGTTTTTTTTGCTATAACTTTTGGTAAAGATATTACATTTTAGTTCCTTTGCAGTCTGCATTAAATTACGTTTCCAATGATATATGTATATGTATATGTATATGTGATAGTATTATCATATATACTTTATATATTATACTTACTATCATATGATATATCATAAAATATAATTATTCTTAATAACCACGGTTTTCACAATTTTAGCCGCTAGTGGCAAATTTTTTCGCCCCTAAAGCTTGTTGCCCAGTGCAATTGCACACACCCCCCGCACCACTGTAGCGACGGCCCTGCCTCTCCCTTTACTTGGTGGTACCAAGTCCAGTGGTCTTCAATCTTTTCATTGCCATAGGTTGCTGCAACCCCACAGCTGAGGAGTTGCAACCCCATTTGGGTCCCAACCCCAAGGTTGAAGAACACTGAAGAACCATTTGAGGTTTGGAGCTCACTTCCAGTTTTTGGCAAAAACCAAAAGTGCACTCCAAACCTCAAACGGAGCCATTTTAAACATCGGGGAAGCCCACAGAAGGGACTGCAGGCCTCCTGGACTCTCCCAACTGTCAGCACAACTCCCCAGGCAAGGACAAAAGCCCATGAGTGCCCATGATGCTGCAATTGCTGTGGTCCCGTCAAGACCCTCCCCAGCCCCGTAAGCACTGAGAGTGACCTCAACATCTGCGTAGGACTTTGAGAACTGCTGACAGAGCCTAATCTGCCTTGTCAGTTTTATGACCCACCAAAAATTGGGTGGTGACTCACTGGTGGGCCATGGGCCCACAGTTTGGGAACTGCTGCCTTACAGCAACAGACGTGTCCCACAGGCCTTATGTTGGCAAGTCTTGGTCTATATACCCCTGTTTTCCAAGAAATCAATCAATCATTACCAAGCATAAAATGATAAAGTGAGAAGCTTTGTGCAATACTTTTTACTGATATTAAACCAGAAAATGGTGTGGTGAGATTCCTGCCCAGATGTCTTTCTCCATCACCCTGGCTTGGATTGTCAAAAATAAAATAAAAAAAATGGAGCTGGTATTACCTTTCACATGAAGCAGCGTTGCTAGCTGGAGTGACTTCAAAGCAGAAATCTGAACGTTCTGTGGCTGGCTCCGTTTGCTATGTTCCTAGAACAGCTTCATGCATGACATTTTAAAGCCATTGGTCAGTGTGCTCCAGTTAGTTCGTCTCTGTCTTCTCATGCTAACTGGACATGCCTTCAGGTACTCTTGTGTCTTGAAAACAATGTGAAATGCACCCTTTCAAGTTAACACTTTTAATGTGGTAGACAAGGCTGGTCTTCTGGCAGGGAGACTTTCAGCAGGGTAATTTGAACTTCTTGAAAACTATAGCCCATGTGTCTCTGGGAGGGGAAGAGCATTTTATTTAAGACATTTCTATCCTGCCTTTCCAGAAACCCAAAGTGGCTTACAGACCCACATGGGTAAATAAAATACAGTATAAAATTAAAAAAATAACATTTTAAAATGAACACATAATTTAAAAACCAGCAAGGCATATAATATAACTGTTCAAGCAATACAGGCTGCTACAATTTTAAACTGCTTTTTTTAAATTTTGCAATTTTTTTTTAAAGCTGGTGATTAAAGCAAAATTGTTTTGGTGAACTTGGCTGAATTCATTCAATCATCTTTCCAAATTGCTAAAATGGCTCACCATCAATGGAGAGAGAAAAAATACTAAAAAGAGGCAGAAGAGCTGACGCAATTAATGATCTGACCTAGCTGTGGATGAGCTGGCACCAAATGGACGGACTGTGACAGCTGTTTGAGAGAGGGTCTTGGGTTAGTTGGCAAGGGAGGACGAATGAGAGCTTGCGATGCAAAGGAAAACATTGGGCTCAGGAGGTGGAGGATGGAAAGATCTCTTCCTTCAAGGGTTTCTTGGCTGGAAATGAACAATTGTTTTTAAGAATACTGAAGGTAGTATGACAGAAGCTTTGTTGTGTGCACACTTATTTTTGTTCTACTGCTTTTCTGATCAAACAGGTTTTGCAGGGTTTTGAAGCATTGCAAAAACCTGCAGAACCTCTTATCCCGTGATGGCAAACCTTTTGGGCTCGGTGTGTCAAAATTTTGGAAAACTTGACTCTCCTGGGGTGTCAATTCCCCTCCCAAACCAAAGAGAAATGGTCCTTTATATTCATTTATTTAAACAAAAATACAGTCCAATCATGTGTGATGCTATGTATTCTATAAAGAAACATCAAATTGCAAAAAATGAAAAATGAGTAAAATAAAGTCAATTTTTGTCAGGTGTTGATGAACACTGGTTCAAAGGTGACGCACCCCGAACGTTGAGGTGTGTCACCTTTGACACGTGTGTCATAGGTTCGCCATCACTGTTTTATCCCAAGGATAACAGTGGGATGAAGATGTATGCCAGGGGTAATAATGCCACATTGTTTGGAGGAACCTTCTGTGTTCTGTACAGACAAGTGCTGAACATGTGGAGACTTGGATGTAAGCAGTCCAAACTGGGCCGATGCTAGCTGCTTGCGTCGGCCCACCAGCACTGATGTGAGAGCGCCAACCAGCAGCAGCATTGGCCCAAGGGCGCCAGCTGATGGCCGTGCTGTGCTGCTCCTGCACCAGCAGAGTTAGGCTGGGGCAAGAGCAGTTCTGGGAGGTGGGAGGGAGGAACTGGGTGGAGGTGGACGGGCCAGGAGGTGGGATGCAGCTGTCAGGCTGCATCCAAGCCTCTGTCCCCAGGCCATGCAGCCTCGATTCGGGCTTGCTCAGACCTGCGTCTGCTAAACAGCAGGTGCAGATCCAAGCAAGCCCATCAGGGTGGCTGATGCCTTCCCCGGGGCAAGGCCACAAATGTGCCCTTGCCCCAGGGAGGCGCCAGTGGCCTCCTAACTTGCACTGGATACGGCGCATGCCTGCTGGCCTTGCCGTTCTGGCACCAGTTAGGACTGTGCCTCAATCAGTGGATGCCAGGGCATGCCTGTACTAAAGCACTAGTGTTATTCAGTTGCTCTGTCAAGAACAACTCATTGTTATATGTTAAGGATGCTGCTACATTTGAATAATGTCCACAATTAAAGGCCTGCTAGGACCTACTTCCTCCCAGAACTATTGTCTTCAGCAGGCAAATCACTTGGTCACGTTTGTGTGTGTTGGAATTCTCCCTCAATTTTGTATCTACTCCTCACATTCCCATCACCTTTTCCGTTTGCGTTGTGTCTCAGATCTGCAACCCTGCTGGCTAGGTCTGTGATAGATATTCTTGAAGAGAATATTTAATTTAATCCGAAACATAGGTGTCTTATAAATAATAGCAGTGATATAATAAATTATTGCTCTTAGGGAAGCAATTAAACTGACACGTAGACATACACATTTGATGCAATCCTAATATTTCCCAGTTCTTTTACAATTCCCTCCTCCCCCCCATGTGTTTCACAACCTTTTTTGTGGTTTGTGTTAAAGCTGCTGGGCTCAGTTGGCAGCCTTTTCCTCAGATGACACTTTTGACTCAGATTGGCAGCCCTTCGCCTTAGCACCTGTCTCTGGTAGCTGCTTGAACTTCCTTCTGGTTGTCTTCTCTTGCAGAGTTGAAAGGCCAAGCTCGTTGCTCAGACATGGATTCACCCTTGATTCTTAGGGCTCAACTATGTGTGTTGTGGGAGCAGTGGCATAGCTTCAGAATCCATTTGCATTTTACACATCAGATGCTGTTTGCTCTACTGAACATCACCAAGGTTGTGGGCCCCAAATAACAGATGCCTTAGCTGTGCCACCACTGAGTGGAGATCTGTGTTGAGTTCGTTTTTGTTTTACTTTGAAGCAACTACTTAGGGTTGAGCTACCAATTTAACTTGGAAGTCATGGAAGTAGGTGTGCTATAGGGGCTCTCTACCCCTTCAGCACTGTTTTCCTGTGCTGAATTGCCCTTCCCCTGACATTGCTATTAGCTTCACGGGGATGAAAAGGCTGGCACAAGTCCCATTGAAGTGAATGGGACTTACTTCTGAGTAGACATGCCTAGACTTGCGCTGTTAGACTGGGGTCTCTTTAGCTCTCAGACTCAGAGCCTGCAGGTTGACATGCCTCTCCCAAGCAAACAGGTTTTCGCTCACGCCGTGCGCTCTTGCAATTAATGCCTCCCCTTTCTGTGTTCCCTCGTTCCCATGGTAACTAGCACTAGTCAGCAGCCTGCCTTTCACGCTGGGCTAACTTTTAGTAGCTGCTTCTCGCACTGAGGCTCACTACAAAAGAATGAATTGTGGTGAAGAGCATCAAGTATTGGGCGTGTTCTTCTTTGATAATCCAGAGCTGGCCCGTCATCAAAACTACAGATCAGTGTTAAGCAAATGGGGCTGCACGTTGGGGCTTCCCAGTGGGGACGGTGCACAGAACTTTCCACTTGCTTGTATACCACTACCATGCAGACAAACGTGTCCTTTCATGTGGCACCTTGTCCTTCGGTATCCGTATCCACTATTCTCCTGTTAGGTGGGGATTCAGCATCTGTGCCCACCTCTCCAATTCAAGCTGTCAACTGGATGATAAAGACCCTTTAGCAGTGGTGTCATTCAAATGATTTAGGAACAGGAACTCACTTTTGATTGGCACTTGTCGGGAACCCGGAACCAGCCACGGAGCCCGTTAGGATCCGGAACGCCTGTTCTGGTCTGTTCCCCCTGAATGACATCACTGCCCTTTAGGCTAGGTAGAAATGTATGTTTGCAAGGTACGGTCTAGGGGTGTCAAATATTAGGCCGGATGCGGCCTGTGGAAGCTCTTTATCCAGCCCTTGGGGTCTCCCAACACTACTACCAGCTGCTCTCAGTTGTTGAGCTGTGCTGAGGTGACACTGCTGAAAGGGCAGCCCACATGATAACTGGCCTCATGATAACTGGCCTCTCCCATATCTTGAAAACATGATCAAGATTTACATATTTTCTCTTCTATTTGCGGCTAATGAGTTCCTAAGTGGGGGGAGGGAAGTGCTGATTTCTGGTCATGACCTGCTTAATGACAGCACTTCTGGCCTTCAGCAGGCACCAAAAAATGCAGTATTAAATGAGTTTTTCACCTCTGGTCTAGGAAGAGCCATTTGGATCACAATGAGTAAGCAAAGCAAGATCACACAACTACACATGCCTTGTTAACTTGTGTGTATTAATATACTTGTAAAATGAAGTTATAGTGTGTGGATGTGTTAGGAGGACAGTGTAGGGAAGAGCAACCAATTCTGGAATATATTGGTGGAGATGACCCCTAGATTCTCTACCCCAAATTATCTCCGAGTGGTACATGTGCACTTCTATCTGCCACAGGGGAGTATCTTGGAGCAGAAAATAGCATAGAATTGCTTTCTTCTGCTCAGTGATATGGGAGACGGCAGCCCTTGTGCTGGCCAGGAGAAGAGCAGGGAAAACCTCGTTTTCTCCCAAGTGTCCTGGGGGCAGAGAGAGGCTGAGGCCTCCCTTATCATCTAAAGCTGCAGGAATAGCACAATCTCTTTCAAAAGGATGCCCATGGTTATTGTGCTACTGTTGGTTTATATAATGTTTAAAATAAACCAAATGGTTTACACAATATTAAAGACTCACATTGGCCTGAAGGCTTGCAGTCTGAATAAATGCAAGTCACAAGAGGGAACGGATAGCAGAAAGGGAAATGGGAAGGTTTGAGGACCATATAAAACTTGCACTTTCCAAAGACTGGACAATCTTTGAAAAGTGATGGCTGCTTCCTTTATTGCAATAACAACCTGCAAGTAGATTCAGAACCGGCTCTTCCATCAATTTGCAGTCTTTCCTGGTAATTGGGCAAAGGGCTTCTGAGATCATGGGGTGGGGGGGTGGGCAGAAGGAACTGCAGCTGGACTTGGGGCTGGCTAATGAGTTTTATTGTATGCCATCACTATCTCCACCTGCTGCTCAGAGAACAGAGGTCAAAGAATATCTCTGTGATTCCAAAATGATTTTTGTCTTCAAGGGGCAAGGCAGTCTCTTTGTCTGGGTACTTGGGTGCATCTATTTTCAGTGTGGATCCCGGTGCAAAGGGGAGGTTAGAAAGGAAGGATAATGAACAAACTAACCTAACAGTGCTGAGGTATCATTGTTGGGTGCTTCACACAGCATTCCTGTAAAAGAAGTGTATGGTGAATTCTTTCCTTATCTCTGTCCATGTACAAAAAGTGTGTGTATGTGGGGGGAAAGGGTAAAGACTACTGTTTTTCTTCATTGTCCATGACTGCCATCCTTCTAGTATCTGCATTCATCTGTCGGAAAGCATCTGCAACATTCCTGACCATGCAGAGCCATTAGCAGCATGGTGGCTTGTGCATAGTAGGGGCTGCCAGTGGCTCCACAATATGGTCTTTGAAACAACAGATGGCATGCCTGATGTGGACTCAAGTCTTACAGCCCAATCCTATCTAAATTACACTGCACTGATGCAGTGGTACCAGCATGGTTTCCACTGCATCCTGCAGGAGGAATTTGGGCAGCTAGAGATCTCCACAGGATAAGGGAACATTTGGCCCCTGGCCCTTGTACTTGGTCATGTGTTGCCCTATGTCGGTGGATCAGGCCCAGGAAGTGGAATAGGATATTGTGCAGCAGTGCTACTGATTACTTCAGAATGCTAGGTGCAAGGGAGTAGCAACAGGATGCAAGCATCTCGTTGTCTCATGTGCTCCCTGAAGCCCCTGGTGCGCTGCTGTAAGATACAGAAAGCTGGACTAGATGACCTTTGGCCTGATCCAGCAGGGCTCTTCTTATTATCCCCTCCCCTCCTGGGCCTGGTTCAGCAGCTGCAATGGGGCTACTCAGTTCTGGCAAAACACCCCATATGTCGATGACAACTACATGGAAGTCTGTTTTATGTTTCATGAGCATCCCCTAACCACAAGCAAAGAAAGAACTAGTAATTGCATCTGCTGCCTAGTAATTTCACTGGCACTGTTCTGCCAAATTCCCTGCCGGGCCTCCCCAAGGGCCCTAATGCCCACACTAGGCTAACTAGTTTCCCCTCCAGAGTGGCCTCAGAGATAGGCAAGAGGGAGGGGGTTCCTTCACCCACTGGGTCTCCTCTCTTCCAGCAGCTTTGTTTGGGATCACCGGCTGGGCAGCCTCCTCCAGACTGTCCTCATTACTGGCTTAGCTCCAAATACCCTAAGTCTGGCACCAACAAACAATAGGTAGTCAGCTTGACTAAACCACAACTGCCTCCAACACTTGGTGGCTCCAGGGGCATGGCAGCCATAAAACAACTCCCAATAATTTCCCACAATAAGCTTACCTTATCCAGTCTTTCAGCCAGTCCATCTGATAATCCTTCAGGCACTCCATCAAGCCAGCAATCCATCTATCCAGCACCTTCTCAGGTCCTTCTCCTACAGCTTCTGCCTCCAACTTTATACTGAGGCCAGCCAATCAGTGGGCAGGCTTTAATTCATCAGCCCTACCCATCTGCACCTGTGCTAACCTTTTCCTAGCCAGGAGCCCATCAGCCTGCAGCTGTGCTCCCAAGGCTTGCAAAGACCTTGGGGGTTAATCCTATAATCCCTGGCTTATCTGGGACAAGGGGCCATTGCTGATACCATTCCCTGTCTCCTCCGGGTATCTCCTGCCTTTTCCAATACAGGCACAAGTCCGTGTTACTCTCTGTTGGAGCAGGCCCAGGAAGGGGGATAGGATTTGGCACATGCCAGTGCCACTGATCTCACCCCTCCCAGATCCAATCCACCCATGTCCACCCTTGTCACTGCCCTCCCCCAGGCCAAAGGCCCATTCTGCTCCCTCTCTACCCCTTCACTGCCAGGTGGAAATGTACCTACTCTGGTGCTTGCTAATACCAGGGCTGGCACAAGCAGGAAGGCACTGGCAGGCCCAGAAAAAGTACACTGTCGCAATGTTCTTTATGGCGCACTTTCAACAGGATTGTGCCACTAGTTAGAAGAAGAAAGGGACACTTGCTTTTCTTTTTTTCTTTTTTTTAAAGACAGAATTGCTGGAAAGAGGTCCAGAAGCAAAACATCTCATCATTGCTTTTAAGGGGCTCAGAATTTATCACTGGTAGAAGCTCATTCGCTTCCGACTGGCCTATGGGTGTTGGCAACAAACGTGCTCTCAAGCATTGCAGCAGAGATGGGCCTGCAGTTGATTTCAGGCTTGCAAAATTCCAGATGGGAAAACTGTGTGAAGTTGTCAGTAAGCATCTTCCAGGAAATTGTGCTTTCAACAGTTTATGCACTTGCTGATATGTAGAATTATGGTGGTGTTACCGGTGTGCTATGAAACACATATTAACCTGGGGATATGCAGGGAAATAATCTTTCTGTGCTAAAACAGAGTGCTGTTATGTAGCCAATGACACAGCTCAATGGCTGGCAAGGAAGGGAGAGGCAGGTGAATGTGCTGTAATCAGGACTAATTTGTACAACCAAATTTGTGCGCTGAGCATGTGGGGTGGGCGGATCCTTATAGATCTGCATATAGATCTGTAGTTTTACTAGGTACTTGGGCTTCTTCTTCCTGTGTGCCCAGCTTTCAACTTGACCCACATGGATTATACTGCCTCAAAAGAATCACATAATTGCTTTGCAGTGTTCAGAATTCAGCATGGTTCCTCTCATTACCCCAATTCAAACTGATTTTGAATTGGCACTCTTGATTTTGAATTGGCACTCTTGTTCCACATCCATCTAAATAGAGAAGCTACTGTTTTGCCCTGACCATACTGCAGCTGATAACTGAGAAACGGCAAAACTAAGCATTCTCCCATTGTCCCCATGTCTTTCTAGCCTGGAGATACTGGATTTAAGAATAAGGTCCTGCTTTGTTCCACTAACTGCTTCCTAAATTCCTGATCATATTCCTTTAGGTCACAAGATTGGAAGAGCTGTGTCTGGTTTTTGTGTGTGTGTGTGTGTGTGTGTGTGTGTTTTGTATTTACCAGAGAGGCAGAAGATGCAATTACTAGTTCTTTCCTTGCTTGTGGTTAGAGGATACCCATGAAACATAGAACAGGCTTCCATGTAGTTGCCATTGACATACAGTGGTGCTTTGCCAGTGTATCTCGAGGAAAGGATTGGGCTTGTAGTTACGGCAATTAACACTCTAATCAGGCTCTGCCACCCAACTTCCCTATATAAATCCCATTGTCCCTGTCTCCGCCCAAGAAGCTAGTCAACAGATAAAGCCAATCAGGAAAGTGGGAAAACTCAATTGGACTCACTCACCACACCTTCCAAAAGATTATAGCTGATCTGGTTTTGAGGTCCTCATTCAAATTCTTGCTTCAGTCTGCAAGTGAGACTGCAGTTCCACTACAGCGCCCCACCCCCAGAAGAGAGAAAGGCAAATTTCCAAGCTGCTGTGCTCTTGCCTGCTAGCGAGTGTCTCAGAAGTTGGTTGCAGCAATGTCTTAATGACTTTGACTCGTATCCGCTTTTGATCTCCCTGCAAAGTAAGACTCCCATAAGTAGCCCTAAACCCCTCTTGTCGGAAGTCAAGAAAGGGATAACCCATATCTTCTCTCCATAATCAGTTTCAGAATACGTATACCAGTGGTTCTTAAACTCTTTACACCAGGACCCAATTTTTAGAATGGCACTCATATCAGGATCCACTGAAAGTGATGTCATGGCCAGAACTGACATCATCAAGCAGAAAGTGCAATAATTATGATGTAATCAAATGACACTCCAGGAATGCAAACAATATTATTGGACTGCATCAATTGTACAACCATAAAATAATCCCTGACTAGGCCAAAATATTGTGTAATATTTTTTTTAAAAAACCACCCTCACTTGAAAATTCAAACTGACAACACTCACAAAAGGAGAATAGCAAGAGTAAGGCCTGCCACTTTCAAGATGGCTGCTCCCAGCTTTCTGCAATCCACCTGACATCAGGTCATGAGAAACACTGCTGTATACAGTATTGCAGTGTTTCTCAACCAATTTCTCAACCATGGTTCTGCTCTAATATAAGGGCTCTTTTGGGCCTAGAGCTAAGAAACAGTTGTGAAGTGCATTGAGCAGAGAGAAAACAAACAAAAGGAGGCAGGAAAAAGAAAAAACCAAGTACTATAACCTCTGGTGTAGATTCTGAAGAGCAAGAGTTCAGGATACCCTCCACAGCAAAACCCAACTAAGGACCCAATCCTATGGGCCACAGCTCTGTTGCTGTGACTTTAGCACTGGTGCTGGGTATGGCAAACATGTTGTAAAACACATTTGCCCCGACTGGAGAGCAAGCAGCGCTGGCGGGGTAGCCTATGTTGCCCTGTCAACACCATAGAAGATTCCTCAGCTGCCAGCTGCAAAAAGGTAAGCACTGTGGTGTGTGAGGACGGTGGTAGGAGGGAAGGGGAGGCATTCCTGGGTGGGGGGGGTGGAATGCTGGAGCAGCTGGTGGAGTCCTCCTCTGTTGGAGCCTAATCCCACCCCCCACCATGTTGGGCTCAAAAGCCTGATATGATGATGCTTCTTCGTCTATGCCCTTGATTTATCAGGTGCAGATTTGAGATGCGAGGCTGGGGCTTTTCTTGGGTTAAAGTGACGAATGTTCCCTTCTCCTGAGAAAACCTCCGGTGGCTTTCCCACGCCCACAAGATACAGCAGGGGCCATTTTGGCACCACTGTTCCTCTGGATGCCAGGAAGCATAGGATTGTGCTGTAAGACTACACACAGCAACAAGCTCCTTGAAAAATCCCTAGAGTCTTCTGCTTTTCCTTATTTTGAAACTTCTAGATCTAGTTCATCCAAGATCTTCATTCCAAGATCTAGTTCATTTCATCCCAAACTCTTCAGGGTTGCAACAATTTTTAAAAATGCACAAAAAATATCCCAAGTAAATCTAGTAAATAGGCTAGCTAGCCTATGCAGGTGTACTCAGAAATCAGTTCCATTATGTTCAATAGGATTTACTCCCAGGCAAGTGTAACATGAACTATATGCAGTGATGTCATGCAGGGGGTACGCGAGTACCGGTTTCTAGGATTATGGCTGGCCCCGCCCATTCGCCCGCCCACTTGTTGACTCTGCCCCTGCAACGTTTGAATTTCCTGCATGTTTGAGTTGCCTGCACGTTCTCAGAGCCAGGCAAACAGCGAGCGGAGCCTTGCCTTGCCACTGAAAAATGAGCTGCTCTGGGGTTTTGGAACTGTTGGGTCACTTTAACATGATGCCAGGCCTCCTTAACATGTTCTGGGGGTGCTGTGGAATACTGTTGCAACTGTTGGGTCAGTTTAAAATTGTCTGAGGCCTCAAAAAGGGCTTTTTTCATGTCACTTCCTGCCACGACCTCACTTCTGGCTTATGACGTCACTTCTGGTGGGCAGGTCCTGACACATGCCAATCAAAAGTGAGTACCTGTTCTTAAATCATTTAGATGACACCACTGACTATATGCTGTCTCTCACATAGCTCTCGGGAAGGATGATGGCCTAGACATATACCCCTAGGCAAATTTCTCAGTTCACCTCCTACTGCACCTGCTGCATGTTCTTAGCTAAGATCCTTTGAACAAAAATTTCAAAGGTAGCACTTGAGGGCTCAATCTGATGATAACTGCTCCTGTTGCATGGATTGTCTCAGAGCCCCAGCCCTTCCAATTCACTCTCAACTAAACCCCTGAATGTAACTACTGTATATAAAACAACAAGAAAATACACTGAAGAAAATGCATTCAGAGACAACAAGAGGTATGAAAAGGACAACAACAACAAGGAAGCTGTAAGAGAAGAAAATCATGAAATAGGGCAGCACAGTAAGAACAGAAAACTATCAATTTATAACCAGACATGTTAAATCTCAATTACTTAATGTAAAATTAAACAGAAACTAAAAAGTAAGAACAGAAGAAAAAAGTGGACCATCCAAGTAAGAATGCCTCACCACTGGCACCAGAAAATAGCTATTATAAATTTTGGAGGAAAGTACCAAACATTATCTATAAAAATCAGGAACCAACAAAAAACCAGAGGCCAACTTGATGACACACAACTAAATAAGTGTTCTAGTATTTACTCTGATACATGGAAATAAGAACGGATTCATACTAATACCTTATTGGTTCCCTGCTGTGTCATAACAACATGTCATTGGCTCTTGGAACAATCAGTCTCATTGGTCAGTTTTGAGCTAAGGAAACCCACTTTTTGTTACCTGGGACAGTTGTTTTTCTTTTCTGGTTATTTGGCTATAACTTATGGTGGGATATACCGTATATAATCTTGTATAAGTTGAAAAAAGTATGCGTTAAAAGAAGAGACTGATGTATACTGAAAATATAAGTTTGATGCTGTTTTTAATTTAATCGCTCATTAAAAAAGTGTACTACAGTAGAGAAGTAAACAATATAATAAAAAATAAGCTAGAATTTGTCACAAGAGCAGAGTTTAAATCCAAGTCCAATCCAAACAAATCCATGTTTGTTTCATACCAGACTGATGCAAAAGGGATATGCGTAGAGATTGTGAAGTAGTATAGAGATTTTTTAGAACAGTATTTTATTGTTCAACACAGGTATCCAGCAAGCAGATTTGTGCAGGCAAGTGTATTGGCAAACAGGAATTGAATGTGCAGCAGCACCTTTATCACTTCCCTGTGCATTGCAGTTCGGAAAAAGTAGGAAGCAACAGGATTCTCTTCCTATTAATGGAAGCCAGAAGTTCCTGCTGTTCCTCCATATTCCACACAACTGGGAATCTCTGTGGCTGTCTGTAGTCTGGACTGGCAGAAGGGCCAGCAAATTACCAATAGTTTCCTTGGCTGATGCAGAGTACAGCATATATCAGCCATGGAAGCATATCAGTAAGTTGTGTGGTTTGCTAGAAGATCTAATCTAGGAATAGCCAAGCCAGAACCCCTGCAACCCCTGCAAGATAACCAAAGCTGCATAAGTCTCTCGCAGACTGAGCAGCACAAAAGCATATTGATGTGAAATGTCCTTATTGTGAGGTGTGCTAGAAAAAGGGCTTGTGGAGATGAATGGAGATCCAATGGAGGACATGACTGCTGATGTCAATTTTAATTGAAATTGACTGCTCATGTTCTCACCGAGCCATGCCTCAGTGACCATCAGCAAACAGAGAGAAGATAAACCTTGTGGACCTGTGCATGCATTGCTGAGAAGGGGTGTTGGAAGTGTAGAATGGTGCAGCAACATTGCATAAGTATCCTGCACTGGAATGTGTTGTTCAGGAAACAGCACTGGTGGCAACCACAAATAATTGCAATCAGCCAAGCCAATACTGTACCTAGGGATCCCTGGTCTTAAAAATTCATGGAGGAAAAAACCCCTTCTGTGTTTATAAGAGCTCAAAGCAATATTAACAATGGAAAGAGGATAGTTTTCAGTTCACCATGATCAAAAAAACTAAGTATGGGGTGGAACTGAAATATAATTTGGGAGTTTACCACACATACACACTAGCAAAGAACAATGGGGAAGGGAAAAACATCAGAAAATTACACATCCTGCCACCTTCATGTCCCGCCCATTTTCCCATGAAGGTTCAATAAAACCTGTACTGGATCATCCTTGTTGTTTCTTTGTTAGCAGACAGATCTTTTCTTCTCACCTTTGTAGTTTCTTAGCGGGCCTCAGAGTGAGACTATGCAGTGGGGAAGAGGCCCATTTGAATCCTCGTTCTGTGACCATTTGGGGTGGTGGATGCACCTCAGCAACAATGAGCCCCTGTTCTCTGTTGCCATGGTATGTAGCAGTCAACTGCAAGGAGATGGTCAGCATAGTGAGAGCCATGCTGGTAGATGCCAGTGATGAAGCAAAGGGCACAGCATGCATGTGAGTATGGCTAGCTGGGTGGACCACTGTAGCAGGTGCCCGGTGTCACATGCCAGCCCAGTGATGGGCCCATGTAGTGTTCTCTCTGACAGGTCCATGTGCTATAGGCTCCAGCCAGGTGTTATGCAAGGTGTTAAATACAGGATGAAATGCTTTTTGTTGTTTTTCTGTTGTGGCTGGGTGATTAGAGAGCTTTGTAGAGAGGCTGATAGGGATTCCAGACCCACTTCTCTCTTCCTTCCATGGGTGTTTCTGGCCAGTAATGCAAAAGCTGAGTGCATTGCTGCTGAGGGGAAGTCCCTCGGCTAGACTCAAACCCACCTCATCTGGCTGCTCCCAGCTGGCATCTTTGCGCAGTGAGCTTATCAACATGCTGCTCTGCCTTAGGCTCCCTTGTGTTTTGTTCCAGTCTTTCCTGGGCAAACAGCTGGTGGATGTCCTTCCGAGGACCCAAACCTTTGCCATGGATAGGCTTTGGATTTGACAGGTGTGATGCCAGTATTTGGCCATTGGAGTAGTAGTTTGGCAGTCATTTTGTGGGGAAAATTGCATGGAATGCATCTTTAAGAATAAGTTTACATATACTGTATGATTGCATCTGTATGATTGCATCTGTCCTGGTGCATAGATCTTTATGTGCCTACTGTATATGTTGTTATCACAGATGTCTATGGCACATGGTGTCTTGCAGAAAAGTAGCATTTTTCATTTTGAGGGGTTCAGCAGCTGAGCAATAACCTTAACCTTAATAATCTTAACCTCAAGTTTTACTCCAAACTAGATAGTGATAAATCTTGTCCCCCTTTCCGATGGGCACTTATGGGTTAAATGGTGATCTTGAATCGTTGTTGAATGTGGAATCAAAGCACATTTGTCACTTTAGTTATCAATACTGAGTACAAAATCCTGTCATGCATAAGCTGTGTTGTATAATGGTTAAGTGTTGGACCAGGGTCAGGGGAACCCAAGTTGTAAGCCCCACTTGCTGTGACACTCCTGAGCGAACCTGGAGTTGGTGGTAGTCAGTCTCTCAGGATACAATCCTAACCTCACCTGGAGTTAGGTTGGCACAGTAATGCTGGCACAGTTTGGCTGGCATAAGGGCCATTGTAAAGTGAGTTTGGACCACTCTCAGAGTCAAAACAAATTTTACGGTGCTGGCCAAACATTGCCCGCCTAACTCTAGGTTAGGATTGCGCCCTCAGCCTAAAACATTCCACATCATGGTGCTGAGAATATGATGGGGTGAACCGCTGCCTTGAGATCCTTGGAGGGAGGACAGAATAAAAATATCACATGATGCATTGAATGGCTATGGAAGAGATTGTTTTTTGCCACTTTGATGTTCAGTACATAGCATACGTGTTAAAGGATACCCAGGCTACTGCTTCAATTAATAATTGTGGTACCAATTCTCAAGAGAAGCAGGTATTCTTCACCTGTAAAATACACTCGGAATAGCTGGTTAGCTCCAAGCATGTGTTATGGTTCTAGGGCTTCATATAAAATGTTTTGCCCGGACCCGTCAAGGTATAATGTGCTAATCTAATCTCTAAGTAATCTTTGTCAATTGATCTTGAGGAGCGCTGGCCTTTGCAGGTTTCAGCCATGCTTCTAAGAAAATGCATGTCCCGATTTCCTTTATTTCAGAAAAATGACATTTCACTTCATTATTGGTGGGAAGGAAGATTGTTTCCTCATTCCTTTTTCCAAAATAAAAGCAGTCCCAATTTTCCTGTGACAGACGCTCTTCTGAAAGGGGATTTCATTAGGAGGTCGCCTTCTCACTCTTTTTCGTCTACTCGGTACCGCGGTGCCTGCTGGGAATTGTGGTCCTTTTCTCTGCGGCGAGCCGCTTGGTCGCGTAGGCGAGAAGTTTGGCCTCCAGCTCCCGACATGCTGTGCGGGCGCCTGTTGCCGTTTCCCGGATGTCACTTCTCGCCGGAAGAGAAGCGAGTTTTTTGGGGGGGCCGGCCATCTTGTGTGGGCAGCAAGCGAGCGCGCAGGGGGTGGGCCGGGGCCTGGGCAGCATCGGAGAGGGATCCCACCGTGAGGGGCCCATCATGCCCGGACACCTGCAGGAAGGCTTCGGTTGCGTCGTCACCAACCGGTTTGACCAACTCTTGGACGACGAATCCGACCCCTTCGAGGTGATCCAGGCGGCCGAGAGCCGCAAGAAAGAGAGCTCTGGAGGCGGCGGCGGAGGAGGCGGTGGTGGCGGCGGCCACCAAGGCAGTCGTGGAAGTGGCGGCGGACAGGCGGCCCAAGCCAACTCCTCGGGCAGCAGCTCGGGCCAGGCCGGCTCCAGTGGCGGGAGCGGCAGCGCCGCGAAACAGCTGCGCAGGGAGTCGCAGAAGGAGCGCAAGAACCCGCTGCCGCCCTTCGCCGCCTCCTCTGGGCCTGGCGGCGCCGGGGACCGGAGAGAGGACGGAGGTGGGCAGCCTGGCTCCGCGCCCCTCAGGAAAGAAGGTGAGTGGGCGAGCCGAGCCCCCTTGCAAGGACAGCGGCGCCTTTGGGCGGGTGGAGAAAGGGAGGCTGGCGCGCGCGCGCTCGTGTGTGCGCGTGGGGGACAGGGGGGTCAGTGGAGCCCGTGTCGGCTCTCCTTCCCCCCCCCCGGTGGAAAAGCACGTGGTGCTGGAGCAGGGCTCTCCTTGCCGCTGGAAAGACGGGCTACTCAAGGAGACGTGACCCTCTATCACCCTCGTGTTTATGCAGCCCGGGCTGCCGCGCCTCGTGCGGAACGGCGATCGTTGTGGATCCTCACCGCATGGGAGGAAAACGTGGGTGGGCGGGGGCTCCGCATGAGAGGCCGAGCGGGAGAGACCTTCTCGAGGATTGGGGCGCAGGGGGAGCGCTGGAGGCGTCGTGGGTTCTGAGACGCGCCAAAAAGGGGCTTCCTAGTGCGTGGAGCTTTGGCTTTCAACACGGCCTGGAAAGCGAGGGGTGCCGTTTGCCCGTCCGAAGTTCTGGGACTAAGACGCCTTGCACCGCGAACGCTTCATGTCAAGCTGTCTGCCTCTACTTAGAAAAAAAGCCCCAGCAAAGCGTGGTGGTGCTTAGCAAGTTTCGCCAATTTTATACCTGGGCCACGTGCGTTGCCGCATGATTCTTGGTTCGTTGCTTCGGCTATCTGCTGCCGCCTATTAGGGCTGAGTGCAGAGACAAAATGGAGCCCTTTAGTTGGGCCTATGTGCTAGCGTGGGAAACGGAATATTCTTACCTGCCTTTGGAAGAAATGGTTGCCAATACTGTTTAATTGCAGAGGTGCAACGCGCTTTTATGCATGCTTACCGTAAAGTAAGTTGCATTTCAATGGGACCGTGAATGGTTACCTCCCAGGTAACCGTGAACAGGATTGCAGTTTAGGTTTCTTATTTAGTAGAATTTCAGTGTTGCTTTTCTGACTTTGGAGTATCAAGTGGTAGATCCTTATGCCCGAATGCCTGAGAAATATGTCTTCTGAAAAGATATGTTTGAAACTGTGTATCTCAAAATGTATTCATCATTTTTTGCTTCTTTTGAGCTTAATAGAATAGCTATCCAATTCAATATGGGTAAACATCAATTGGATTTTAAGAGTAATGAATATAGTCAGCTCAGCTGTGTGAATTGAGTTAATTTTCTCTAAATGTGTGCAGCAGAAAAGAAGTTGTAAATTCCCTTTAGTAGAATGAAAATTGCAAAAGCATTGTTCACTCTTGGCCACGTGCATTCATTAGGAAAAAAAACTTGATAACTTTAAAAGTTACAGAATTTTAACAAATGATTTGCAAAATGCAGCAGTATTTAATAGATTATGAAGATTCTATGTATCAGTCAGGCAGATTTTGCTCTGTTAATTAACTTCATATTTAATCACCTAGGTGAGTTCTAGGTTGTATTAATACAGTGTTATTAGCTTTATTTGAATATAAATTAATAAAGTCATCCTTTTCTCAGCAGAAAGCATGAAGTATGCAGCTGTCTAACTGGTTTTAATTGGTGTAAGGATTTTATTTGATTATATACTCACAGACTAGGTTATGTCATTTGCTTATTTACCCAGAAAACAAGCTTGTGAACCATAATCACTAACTGCTTTGTATCAGATATGGCTCTTCTGCTTGTTGGCTCAGGAGGACTTAAACCCTCACCTCACTTCTGCGCCTGTAGCAACTCAATTAGGTGTTTTTCAGTAAGGAGAGATAATGGAAGAACCATGTGGATAGCTGCTAGGCAATTTCCTGGCTCAGCCAAAAACAGTTTCAGGAAAAAGGGGGCTTGTGAATAATGGGGTGGCAGCAGCACATGGTTTGGTTTGGCGGGTATTGGTGGGAGAATTGCCAAACTTGATTTAGTGAAACATGCAATTGTAGAGCAGCAGCAGACAGCAACTGAACTGAAATTGGCACTAACTTGGAAGTTCATTTTGTAAAATATGGCAGTTGTATTATGAAGTTACAGTACTTGAATAATTGTACATAGAGTTAACTGTGTTAACCAATTTGTAAATATGTTTAGGTTGGTGATTTTCATGCAAATTATTTTTCCAAACAGTTCTGTTAACACAGTAATAGAAAAATGTATTAAAAGATAAATATTGGAATTGCAAATGACATTTGGATTTTATGCTTTTATATGTCTTGGAAATAGTGTGCTGTTACTAGTATATGCATGTAAGAATATGGTTCAGGAAGGAATCCAATAACTTTGTGGTTAAAGCATTAAGCCAAATCCTTGAATACTTGAGTCCAGTTGTTTATGTTCCTACATCTTATGGGACTGGCAACTCACATGAAAAATTTTGGTAGCATCCAAGGACTCAGTATCATTGTGGTGTTGATGCTAGTAGCAATCAGCAGATACATATTCCTATAGAGTGCGGTTTTGTTGTTTACAAACAACATTTTTTGAAGACAAATTACTTTGAAACCCATTTTATTAATTTTTACATGACTTTCCTAAATGCAAGCATTTGTTGCCATGTGACTATTATTTGCAAAATATTGACCATGACTCTTGTTCTTATATCACTGCTTGAATTCAACATGGTTCCAAGAAATAAAATCTTTCACATTTTAAGACATTTATTATGTTCCAGGTCCACATTTTTATGCAACACACACACTGTGCTTCCATTAAAATGTGAATTGTTCTCCTTTCAAGGAGCTCAGGGCAACACATGTGGAATTTTCAGGTATAGTAGCATTGCAGCGACTAATGTATTGATCAGTTCAATCAGTACATTAGTTTAAATAGCATTTGTTTACATCTGTTACATAAAATGTGGCTTGTTTTCTCAGTTGGCATTGACTTACAGCCGTTGTGGGTGCTCTGAGCCTTTGTATGTAACTGGTCTTCATACATTGAATATCTCCCAATATAGGGGTTGCTTTTTATATGTTTTGCTTATTCAAATTTCATTAACATGCTTTGATGATATTATTAAAATATAGTTCATATTCTGGCCATGTGCACTGTCTTCATGTTGCTTGGTCCATCTTTGGGCGTCATCTAACTGCTATCTTTGTTAGGACTGAGTTGGGATGATACAACAAGATTCTTAGTGCAGTTGATTCAAATGTAAAGAGTTTCAAAATACTTTAGACAATTTAAAATCAAGGTGTAGTGTAAGTTACAATAAAGCTTTTTTTACTCTTGCTGAAGGTTACCTTTCCAGTGCAACAGAAGGAAATAAAACCCCTTCTCTTATACTGGAGGAGAGCCCCCTTTGAGCTGTAAACTTCTTATGGCTTGGAATCGGGCAGACCATCCTTTGTTATCTGACACCTGCAGAGAACTTAAGGTAGGGGTCAGTGGTGACTGAAACTTATGGATGGCTGTTGAAAAAGACACAACTTAAGTGGCCCTAGTTATACTGTCATTTTGGGAAGGAATATATAAAGATGTTTTCTGAACCATAACCTTCTCTTGTCCAGTGGTACTACACTAGAGTTGTGTACAGTTACACCTATTTAGAAACGTAGCAGCAGTACTAAAAAATGGTAATACCTGCAGTACAGAAATTCACTTCTTTCTGTTTCATCTAAAATAGTGTGTAGATATAGGACTATATAATCTGGTATATAGTCAAGCTTCATTCATTTGATTTCTATGGGACTAAAATGTTCTCAGCTCGAAGCTAATATGGTGACATAGCTGTGAGGCACAAGTTTCTGTGCAGAAATGTTCATGTACACATATTCACTTGTTCATGGCCATTTAAGAGATCCTGCTGAATAAAAGTGCATACAGTTTGTCCCAGGTTTCAGGAGACCATATGCAATACATATCATACATAATTGTGCTGTGTGGTGACTGGCAGGTAAGGACCAATGATACCTCCTTGAGATGGTAGCAACAACACCTTTGGATGAGAACCTTTATCTTGGAGCTGCAAGAAGGAGCTAGGATTAGCTGTTTTAGATCTGCAAAGAGAAGAGTGGTTCCCAAGTAAAGGAAGTTTCCTCCAGTTGGAGTTCATCATACCATGTGTAATGCATTATACAGAACACTCTGGCCTGGGAGAAGGCAGTGTACACTAACCCTAGGTGACAGCTCAGTTGTGAGGACTACTGGAATGTACTCTTTCTATGGGAGCTGGTATTCTTAAGGAGTGCAGACTCTGGGAAGGGATCATATGTGGCCTGACAGAGCATGAAAGTAGTTCAGACATGCAGGTAGAGATGAAATCTATGGCAGCAGGTGGTAGCAACCCTCTTTGGATCTAAGGCTAACAGGAGGCAGCCTTGGGAGTATGTTTGGGCCTAACGTAGGTGCTTGTGAGATTAAAAGTAATTATTCTCAGTGGTAACCTGGAAGGCGTATTGGTTGATCAGATGTGTTCAGTTCTGTCTCTGGAAGGGCACATAATTTCTTTGAATTTGCTCAGACCAACTCAAACATTTATAAGAAGTCTAAAGTTGACCAGAGGTTTTCATAAAACACTAGATAATCTTAAGTAGCTGATATTTAGAGGTACGGGTGTGCCTTGGTATCCATGGTTTCAGTTATCCGCGGATACTGGGATTGCAGTTTCAGTTATTGCATGATACTGGGATGCCTGTTAAAAGGTAGGGAACATTATCGTTTGTGTTGTTGTGTGAAAGCCAGCTGGCAAAAGAACAGAGTCCAACCTTGAGGACCCGTCCAGGCTGGACTTATGATCACCTGCTGAAGCTCCATGTCACATGGCCAGAGGACAGAACCACACTGTGAAGACTACATCGGGGACTGAGGATTTGGTGAATCACAGAATACTGTATATTTGTAAAAACCCCATTGAAATATGGTGGTTTAGACTAGCCTGCCCATGTAAGCCGCCTTGGGCATTTGCTTCAGAATGGGAAAGGCGAGATATAAATTCTTCAAAATAAAATAAATAAAAACATTAAACAAAATTCTCTTTTTATCTTGTTGCAGCAGAACCATAGATATTCCCCTAGATCTAAAAAGGTGTCCCCAGTATCTGAGATTTCAGGTATCTACAGCATGGGTGGGGGGAGTCTGGAACAGAACTCCAGTGAATACTGGGGCATGCCTGTATAGTGGATCCTCTTCCACTAAGGTTGACTTTGCCCTCTGCAAGCCTTATAATGTCTGTTGGAGCTGAAAATGTCACTTCCTGTTTTAGGTGAAAACCAGAAGTGACTTCTAATGCCCTTAAGGCATTATGAGGCCTGGGGAAGCCAAAAGCAGGAAGTTTTTGCCCCAGTGGCCATTCTGAGACCTGCAGAGGGGCAATAGTGTGCAGCCTCTGTGAGTCTCGGAAACCCCCAATCAGGTTCAGAGAGTCCAGGTGGACCTGAGGGCCGGCATCTAAAAAATGTGGGCCCACCTGTATTCATTTTTATTTTCTCATGGATTTTGTTTTTCCAAGGATGAAAGGGGCAGAAAATGTTAAGAGTTTTTATTCCCAGGACAAATTTTTCTAAATTATAATTGTTTTAAACTTGTACTTGGTAGATGATACAGGTGGTATAGTGTTAGCAGATGCAGCCACAGTCATTACAGATGAGCACGCATACCTCCAGTCCAGAATTGGGGTTATGGGGTTTTGTTTGTTTGGGTTTTCTTTGCAAAAATGAAAAGTACAGAAAGCTGTGAGGTGCTTTTGTTTCATTATCATCGAAAAATTGCACTCCTACCAATATTATTAGAGTGTTCAGAAACAGATTTTGACATGTTGGACATTCAAAACAGTGCTTCTTTTTCATATTGTAGAATTTGTTGTATTGGAAAGGGCAATTTGATTTGGAGTTCTGTCTCCAATATTTACATGCTTTGTTACTCTTTAAGTCACGTAGGTAAAAGTTATTTTAACAGATTAAGCATGTGTCTGTTTCACAGTGAAGATGTGTTCAGAACCCTGGAAGCTATTTGGGAGACAAAGTCTTTCTCCTGTAAAATGGGTGTATAATCCTTCTGTCTTTTTTCTTTCCCATTAGGGTGATATGAATGTACTGTCACAGGCAATTTCTAAAGTAAAAATTCACTTGTTTGAAAAAATTTAGGGATTGATCCACAGAACTTCATTTCACTGGCATAGTCTTTCTCCCAACTTTGAGTAACTCAGGCAGGTAATACAGTGAAGTACATGCTGAGACCTGTTGCTTTTAAGGAGTGCAGTCTCTGGGAAGGGATTATATGTGGCCTGACAGACAGCATGACAGACAGCATGACAGCTTTCTCTGTAGTTCAGGCATAAGAACATAAGAAGAGCCCTGCTGGATCAGGCCAAAGGCCCATCTAGTCCAGCTTCCTGTATCTCACAGTGCCCTGTGGGCCACCAGGTGCCCCAGGGAGGCATGAAACAACAAGATCCTGTTGCATCCTGTTGCCACTCCCTTGCACCCGGTACCAGTAGCCCACCACCTTTGTAAGGAGGTTGCACAATCCATCATTGCCTATAGCCCACGATGGACCTTTCCTCCAGAAATCTGTCCAATCCCCTCTTAAAGGCATCAAGACCAGATGCCATCACCACCTCCTGTGGCAAGGAGTTCCACAGATTAACTACCCGGTGGGTAAAAAAGTACTTCCTTTTATCTGTTTTAACTCTCCCAACCCTCAGTTTTAGGGGATTCCCCCTGGTTCTGGTGTTTTGAGAGAGGGAAAAGAACATCCCTCTATCGTCTTTATCCCTTCCATGCATAATTTTGTATGTCTCAGTCATGTCCCCCCTCAGGCGCCTTTTTTCTAGACTGAAGAGCCCCAAACGCTGCAGTCTTTCTTCATAAGGGAGGTGCCCCAGCCCCGTAATCATTTTAGTCGCTCTTTTCTGCACCTCATTATCCGTTCCATTCCAGGAACCCCCACGGATTACAAAACCTGTAGATAATTAAATCAGTGGGTCTTGGAGCCCTCTAATCCTCTGGAGGTGACAGGAACTATGCTCTCGGGAGGTGTTCTGGTTGCATGCAGCCTCCACGGACCTCAGAACACCCTCCCGAGGTGACTAGAGCACAGCTCCCATTGACTTTGGAGAGTCCAGGTCAGGCTGACCCTGCAGGTTTCAGAACCCTCATACTCTGCAATCCACAGATACTGCAGGTCCACCTGTATATCCAACCTTTTATTACTAAAATAAACTTTCAAACTGAATAAAAAAATCAGATATCCAATAATTTATATTGGCACTTTCTGGTAACAGTAGTCAAATGAAAACACAGTATTTGTGGACGTAAAAGAGATGGTACACATATATGCTTCTGGGGGCTTTAAGTTTGACTTTTCCAGAATAAAGCTTGAAGCATTATAAAAACCTGCAAAACTGGTTTGACTAGATATAATAACGAATGCATATGTATTCCATGGCCACATGTACTTTTGGAATGCCTCCTTCCAACTTTTGAAAAGGCTGCAATAATACCTGTACCAGAAGTTAAGAGTAGGAGTAGCATTGTGGAAGTGGATAAATAACTCACTGATGCAGATTCCCTTCTATTTTAGGGATAAGGCGAATTGGCAGGAGGCCTGATCAGCAACAGCTTCAGGGGGAAGGCAAGCCTATTGAGAGGAGGCAAGAGAGACGGCCTCCTCGTGAACGACGATTTGACAAGCCTGCTGAAGAGAAGGGTGAAGGAGGAGAATTTTCTGTTGACAAGTAAGAGTTGCATATTCCAGGATTGGTTGAAAGAGAATTGTGCTTTTAGAAAATTAGGTGTGGTCTGATTAGCCTGTTAATATATTTAACACAGTGAGACATTTAATTAATGCAGAATTTGTCTTACTGTGTCATGTTGTTTCTTTGTGTTCCGGTCATAGCATTTTGAATAGTTGAATGTTCTTAAGTTCAGTATCTTAAAAAATGTTAATAGTTCTTGCATCATAATTGAAGAACTTAATGCAGCTGGAGAGCGCAGTACTGTAACGATAGAAATGTATTACAGTAGTTGCACTACCAGTAAATTACTAAAGTATTTCACAATTATTTTAGTAAGACATTCACATGCATTTACAAATACAATTTCTGATTTTGCTCTGTTAACAAAAGACCCATTATTGATCGCCCTATGCGTGGCCGTGGAGGTCCTGGGGGAAGAGGTCGAGGTGGCAGAGGACGTGGAATGGGCAGAGGTGATGGCTTTGACTCCAGAGGCAAACGGGAATTTGATAGGCATAGTGGAAGCGACAGATCGTAAGTCTTAGACTCAACTTTTGTCCCTTCAAATATCCCACTTCCCATAATAATACTTTGAATACCTTTGAATTTCTGTATCCCCAACACTATTATGTTAACTCAGTTTTGTTAGTTCTCTTTCACATTCACATTTCAGCGGCCTAAAACATGAGGACAAGCGTGGTGGAAGTGGATCGCACAACTGGGGAACTGTCAAAGATGAGCTAACGTTAGTATTTTGCTAATGTGTTTTTTCTTTCAGAATATCATAAGTAAGGTTCTAATATTGCAAGATCACACTATTGGAATATAGAAACATGCACTAAATGAAGCACATGTAGCCTTTGCACATTTAGTATTAGTGACCCACTTTTTTAGTGTTAGGGAAGAAGTGATGAGATTTAGCACCATGCAATAGCATCGCAAATAGGGAGCATTTTTCTGTATTTGGCATTGCATATCTTGGTGCCTGAGTGTGTTTGTTTTGAATATTGGCTGGCACATAAAACCTCCAATGATGTTGCCTTATGAACTTTTCTTGGCAGTGTTGCATTTGGGGAAATACCATAAAATGTTAGAGTGGGAGCATGTTTTTCCTAGGAACCGTAGTGATGCTGCATTTACATGGAAACTTTGACAGCACGATCCTGTGCATATCTCATCAAAAATAAGCCCTATTGCATTAAATAGGGCTTCCCGGAAAGTGTGTATAGGACTGCAGCTTGAATGTTCCATCTAATTTTCACACATAACAAGTTTTTGAGCTAAATGAATTGAATCACCAAATACATATGCTGTATACATATTTAAACTCTTAATTTCAGTGAATTGGATCAATCAAATGTGACAGAGGAAACACCAGAGGGAGAGGAACATCCACCTGCTGATTCAGAGAATAAGTAAGTATTAAATTGGCAGGACAGTGAACTCCTAACTCTCAATGGGAGAAAGGGGTAAATCTGAATGCATTTATCACAATGTGCATATAGTTTTACCACATTATCCACAGAGGTTCTGTTCCCAGACACTCAAATCCACATGTCTTGGCACATCAGTCAGTCTAAACGCAACTGGAGGGTCTTCTGAGGACCAGGGAAGTTATGCGGGTGGCCTCCCTGGCCCTCAGAATGTCAAAAATAGCAATTTCTTATTTTTGACTGAAAACTGGAAGTTGCAGTTTTCAGCCTTCGGAAGACACCTCTCAGGATGTGATTGGAGCATAGACTTTTACCTTCTTGTTCAGAAGGTACGTGTCTGGCCTCCACCTGGACCCTGTAGGTTTGGCAACTGCAGTTAAAACCGCTGGTCCCAAATCCACAGGTAAGGAGGTGGGACCTGTATGCATGCGCAAGATATATAGGATTAGTTTTTCAAGAAGCAGACATATTTCCAAATTCTGGTAAATCAAGATGCATTTAAATCAAGGGCTCACTGTAATGTTTTTTTAGTTTCTTGGCAGAACTAAGATCTTGATGTTTTCAGCATGTGATGTGAATGAAAAGTAGGTTCTTGGAGCATGACTTCTCTTTCATTGTGTAAGAGCTGTTGGAGAACCACCTGATTTTGTCAGAACCCTTTAGAATGGGAAAGCACCCGTAGCTTGTATAGAGAGCTGCTATTCTATAGCTATGTTGACCAACATCACTTTGTGCCGTATTTGTTAGTCAGATATGTCTGTCTTCTCTGGAATGCTGATGATTGTAGATATCTCAGTTCAGCTGATATTTTTTGATATTTGCAAGTTTTTCATTCCAGAGTTTTTGAATAAGTTGAAGCAACATCATACATACAAGGGTGGGGAGAAGGGGAGATATACATATTGTCAAAAAATGTATGTTCATAGTGCAGGCCATCTTGTGACACGTTTCTAAAGTGGGTGGTCCCTGCACAGCAAATTGTACATTACCATTCTTAATAATAATTTTCTAATTCACCTTGGATTTTTCTCCTGAACAAGAAAATGCATGTTATGTTTTTAATGGTCATGGAGTCAGTAGGCAGATTAACAGTTCAAGCAACACGCCTCTGACAAACTCACATTCAGAACCATTGAGGGTAAACTTGCTATCTGTGTATCTTAGAACTGATAACCCACAGAGGCTAATTTGTAATTCTTAGTGGAGGCTGCCTCTGTATGGCTCTGTGCAGCAGTGTGAAGAGGCAGGTTCTTTAAACCAGAGGTTTATAAAGGGTGCCATGAGGGGATGCAAGCGCAGCCCACCCTTTCGTGCATCTGAAATTGCCCTGCGTTCTCTTTGCTTGCCAAATCAGAGAGCGAAGGGAGCACACCAGTTGCCTGTGTGCTTTCAGGGGCGGCCAGACTGGAATCACCCTGGTCGACCTTGCAGGAGCCCACGCATTCCCTTAACTTCCCATGTCGGAGAGCGAGGATGAATACTTCGGCTGCCTGGACACCTTCAGGGGCAGCTTGAGCGAAATTTTCCCCATTCACTCTTGCAGGAGCCTGCATGTCCCCTTCACTTCCCAAGTTGGAGCGTGAGGGGAATGCACCATTGGGGAGGGGGCCACTGCTGTATGAACCCGTGCAGTCCCCTCACCTTGTGATGTCATGATGTCACGTGGCGTGTCAAGGGCGCTGAAAAGCCCCTGTATGCCTTCGCTTCAAACCATAGATGTGCATAGTCAGAGGATATATCTGAAAATGAACTAACACTTGATTTACCTTGAAGACCAGTTAGGAGGTGAAAAGGCCCCCATTGATTTATAACTATCTTTGCGCAATCATAGAAAAGCCCTATAAAAAATGACTTCCCAGAATGCCTGTTGTCAGTTCTTAGGAAAGTGTTGCACACTTAAGGATTAAATCATATTGCCAAGGACCAGGTGTTACTCTGTACCTCATAATGCATTGAAATTGGGGTATATATGTGAAAGCAAAGTTTCTGTGTTAAGATTTGGTTTCCAGAAGCACATTATTTTGCCTGATTTTGGAAATTTAGCATTTTTGTTAATAAATGGTAGCTGGATTTGGATGTGGTTGCCTTTCTAGTGTCTTGCAACATTTGTGTGCTGGCTTCACTGTATTGTGTTTATTTTTTTATTAATATGACTGTATTGTGTTAATTGTTCACTGTATATAATATGAAATGAGCAGCCATTGCTATAAACTTATTACAGAGAAAATGAAGTAGAAGAAGTCAAGGAAGAAGGTCCTAAGGAAATGACTCTGGATGAATGGAAAGCTATTCAAAATAAGGATCGTGCAAAAGTTGAATTCAACATCCGCAAACCAAATGAAGGTGCTGATGGACAATGGAAAAAAGGTTTTGTTCTCCATAAGTCAAAGAGTGAGGAGGTAGGATATAGCTTGGAGTGTCTTATTTTCATATTAGTTTTATTTGTGCTTTAAAGTAATTTAAGGTGTCCTAACTGCATTGGCATTCTGTGCATCAAATTTTAAGTGATGGATCTGTTGCAAAATGTGGTGTCCAGAGATTGCTACTTTTCATTTTAAAATACAAATTTTTAGGCCTTTTTGTTTCACAAGGAAGCTCAAAAACACGTATTGTATCTAGGGAAGGCTCAGCAAAGTTCTCAGAGAAAACTGGGTGCGGGTTTCAGCATATAAATAAGATACAATCCAACTTCCAATAAATTCAGTTGTCATTTACTTTAATGGAATGTGGATAATTGAAAACATGGAACTAATTCCAGGCTACAGAAATGGCATGTGATACAGTCTTTTTCTGGATCCTTCCACTTCAGGTGGTTTATTCAAATGTGCAATGTTCCATTCCACTTAAAAGGAATCTAAAGTTGTCTAAAGAAAACTGTCAAGAAGCAAGGCCTTCTTGGTTCACCTAGAGATATTATTCTGTTCAACTGCAGCAGTTTACTTTCTGAAAGAAATATTTGTTTGGCAGATGTGGAAAATAGACACCTGAAGAATACTGAACATTAGGGCCTAGCAGTAATTTTGTTTGAATAGCTCTGTGTATGTGTGTGTGGGAGAGGGAGAGGGGAATTTCTTTTGAGGTGAAAAACTTTGCAACTTGAGCAGTAGCAGTTGCTCCTAATGAACACATAATTTATAAAGGTGCATTTATAAATATTTTGGTTTTCTTGGTCCTGTATTAACTAAATCAAGATGTATTTCACTGCATCTTAACATTAAAACTAAGATAGTATTTTAAAGTGAACCATCCTTTTCTTTTAATGTTGTTAATTTTTTTAATCTTATTGCTGTTGACTTTTCCCAAATCAGTGGCTTGAAAATTTTGTCTCTGGTTGCATGACACATTATCCTGCTTCCTGCTTTTGTCCTCATCCTTGCACTGGACATTTGAGTAGCTTGTAATCTATCAGTTTACCTAACTGTAATGAACATGTTACTTCTATATGTGGGAATCTCATGCCTTTTATTTTTATCCCTCGCATGTCAACGTGCATCAGACAAAGGGGATGACAGAAATGCAGGGAACTCAGCTGGAATCCAATGAGGTACTGACCCTTTCCATGTATTTGGTGAAAGAATTGCAACTTCAGAACAATGCACAGCCTGGGTCTGAGTTATGGTTTCCTTGTGGATCACCTTGTGGATCATGATCTGGGTTTTATGATTAGTCTTGCAAGCCCTGCTTTCTGACCTGCCATTGACCCCATGTGGGGTTAAGAGAATGGGATTTCTCTGATAGTACCAAACCTTAGGAACTTGAGATGTGCCAGATGTCCTCTCTATCTGCTATTAAATGGCCATTAAGTTAACTTTTTTTAAAAAAAATTCTTTTGCAAGGCTTTAGTGCAGTGGTTCCCAAACCTTCTGCTGCCACAGTGACCTATCATAGCGATGCCATTATCTGCAATTCTTGCAAGAGATTGGCCCAACAAGCTTGGAAGAAGAGGTTACACGGTGCCCCCATGAGTGCACTGCAATGCACATTTTGGGATCCACTTCTTTAGTGTGTTGAATTGCTGCTGGTTTTATTGTTGTCATCCCCTGCATTTTTATTGTTCCTGTAATTAGCTCCTGTTAGCTACCTTGTGAGGTTTTAACCTGAAAGGCAAGATATATATCTTGTTGGCTTTAATAAAAAGATAAACTCAGTTTGAGAGGTTCTTCAAAAAGAAGCTTACTGGAAAATGGGCATGTAAATAACTGAATTCTATTGTGGTATGAATTCTAGTATGATTACTGCCTGGTCAAATCTTGCTTGATTAATCTGTGCCAGTTTGTCACATTTTTGCATGTCTGTTTCTAAGTAAGACACCTAGTGTAGCACTCCTCCCCCCCCCCAAAAAAAAGGGTTCATAAAAGTTTTCTGTGGTTCTGCTTCCCACCAGGATGGCTACCTGAGTATAAGCAGCATACTCCTGAATAGCAAATCATTACACTGGATCCCAGAATACCAGTGTACTTTCAGATACTCCTTCCATGAACAGAGAGTTGCACTGAGATGGAAGGACAGTTACACTGAGACGAGGACTCCTTTAACTGCAGCTCTCCTTCTGTTAATGGAAGTAGTTTTCCTAAGCATAGCTGTAAAGTTTGATCCAGCCTACTATTGTTGCTACCCATCTTTGTTCCTAAAATGTTTTATTTTTAATTTGAGTTACACAGTGTATCTTTGGTAACTGGTCTCTTTTACACTTACTGACCTTCAGGTCCAAAATACTAGTCAAGGCAGTGTAATGGTGTTGTACTTTGAGTAATTAGTCGTAACCCTAAGCATTTCTTTGCAGTGACTTTACTGTCAGAGTAGGCTTTGATATGACTATCCGTAACTTACACAGAGGCCCAGTCACTGTAACAGGAATAACAAAAAAATTAAGTG
The DNA here is from genome assembly GCA_029204185.1 of Lerista edwardsae. Classification (NCBI taxonomy): domain Eukaryota; kingdom Metazoa; phylum Chordata; class Lepidosauria; order Squamata; family Scincidae; genus Lerista; species Lerista edwardsae. Next base: position 11,046,451 of record JAJKFI010000028.1, on the reverse strand, counting down.
TAACTGTTCCGTTTTTTTTTGTCTTGTTCAAAGAGCTGTTTCAAATTGGTCATTAATTTTACAGAATATGTTAGATAAATTATGTGTGATGAATATGCTCATGGGGTTTTGTCCTTGGGATTTATCGTTTGATTTTTAACTGACGGGACACTGTACATACTACTAGTGTCTGTCTGAATTGGCTGTCAATTGTAGTTGCTAGCTGGGGTTCAATTGTTGTTGTTTTTGCTACCTCAGTCACAGAGCAACGTTCTTTATGGGCAGAGGAAGATGTACTAGTCTTGTGTTTCATTCTTCGTTGGCTGGTCTGCTTGCTGTAGTTGGTCAGGGTGGGAGCCAGAAGAATGCAATGGCAGTGCCAGTTGTTTGCTACCATTTCAAGCAAGTATGTTCAATCCTAAAATGCTTTTTCCTTGTAGTATGTGTGGGCAATACTTAATGAAACTATAAAGATAGTTTCATTAAGCACTGCCAAAACAATACTACAAGGAAAAGGTATTAAAGGATTGAACATACATTTGTACTTCACCTTTTGTATTCCAACGGAAAAGACTGAGGTTAAAATAAGCATTGAGCCACGGAGTTTGAGCTTAAATTGCTTGCTTTATTTTAGTCTCATGCTGAAGACTCTGTAATGGATCATCATTTCCGCAAGCCTGCAAATGACATCACATCCCAGCTGGAGATCAATTTTGGAGATCTTGGTCGTCCTGGACGTGGTGGTAGAGGTGGCAGAGGAGGCCGTGGGCGTGGGGGAAGGGCTAACCGTGGAAGCAGAACTGACAAGGTACTAGTATAGTATGGTCTTTCCATTTACATGAAATAGGTCCTAATATTTATATTAAGATTTATGTAAGGGCTTTTACAGGAATTGATTTATTTCAGCCATGTCAGCATAACTGTTACGATTCTAAGTTTTAGTTCCTCCTGCATAACTGTTCTAGGAGTCTTTCCCAGAAGAATAAGGGACCTATTTTATGAAGTGTGCTTGTTCAGTAAATCCCATTTCCTCCCAAGACAAGTAGTCTAATACATTAGGTTGACACAGTGAGTTTGGAAGTTGACAATTAATTAACATTTGTATTTCTAATCCTTGAGAAGACACTCTGCTAGTGTACTAGGGCTGAGGTCGGAGAGGTGTTACTGATTCTTTCTTTCCACTCACTCAGGCCCTTTTGGTTGCAGCCTGTTGTGCTGCTGAAAAGTGCTTGCAGGACCCACCGACCTTCAGTTACAGCTTTTTGGAAGGTTCAGGGCAATTTGAAGCCTGCAGAGGGGTCTGGAAAAAGACCTCCTTGGGATCCAACTCCTTACTTTCTTTACATAAAAGTGATACTAACTTAGAATGTAATAAATATGTTGCATGAATTCGTTTGTACCGCAGATTAAGCGTAATTCATTATGCTTTTAAGGGCACAATCCCAGCTGTGCCCTGGGTGAACACATGGTTTGCTTTGGCCCATCACTGTCGCAAACATACCAGAAGGGCATGTCTGCGTCAGCAGTGGACATGCTGGGTCAGTGCAGAGAGCAGTGCCAACCCAGCAACAATGTAGGGAGCACCCAGTAAGTCATCTGTGCGCTGGCTGCGTTCAGCCAGTGCAGGGACTTTGGAGGATGGGGAAAAGCGGGAGAGAGGTGAAACAACAGAGGGAAGAGCAGCCGCATGAGCAGGTCGGCCTAGTGAGGGGTGGAGTCTGGATCTGGCCATTTGGCCAGATGCTAACCCCTATCCATGGGTTGCACAGCCCCAAGCTGGGCTGCTCGGACATGCACCTACAGTTTAACAGGTGCAAGTACAAGTAGCCCCACAGGTGACAAATGTCCCTTTGTCCCACGGTGAGCTCCAGCTGCTCCCTACCTTATGTAGGATGCAGTGCCAACCAACTAGCCTGCCTGCTTCGATGCAGGATTCGGATTGGGCTGTAAGTGGTATAACACCAGATTTTCTGTTCATGAGTTATGTTGGCTGTATTCTGGATTGCACAACTTCATTGCATTTCAGAAGCAATGTATTGTTCTGCATCATGCCCAGGAATGTTTTCTTTCGAATGAATTTGATGAGGAGGTATTAAGCTATTTTCAATTGTACTGTGAATTAAGTTTCAGGATGACAGAATGGATGAATTAAAGTTATTGTACGTCATTGAAAACTCTGTTGATAGCAGTGCTTTTGGGGGAAATAGGTACTTGGCCTCTATGATTTCACTCAGTCATAATTTTCAGAGGCATACTAATGTTCAATTTGATTTTTTTTCTTTCTAGTTGGTTAAGGAGTTTGATGTTATCCACACACCGAACCAGGTTGGTGATTTAATACATTTGTCATTGGATTAGTATAGGTTTAGTTGTTATGGAAGCATTTCAGTCTTAAAAAAAAAAAAGTTTAGGAGCCAAGATGTTGCTACTTTAGGCCTGTTTAGGCATTTGTTGTCAATGTGATAAGTTGGGCTTACGTGCAGTCGCCTTGCACCTTTTGTTTTCAATCCCCTATTTGAAATTAATGTTCAGATTGGACAATGTCATGTAATCTCTTAATAAGATAAAAGAAATCCTGAAATCTCTCTAGATTAAAATGTCATTTGTGCATCACTCATAGTCTTCTAATACGAGTTTGGTATCAGTGGAGAGGGTAATGCCTGTAAAAGACAATGTTTTAAGGTACCAGACCTGAGCAGCGATAGCAGAAAGGCAGGGTGGTGGTTTGCTTTTACTAATGCAATTTTTCTAATGTTCTATAGCTCTTAAATTCCTTGTTTTCCTATTTTTGAAGCTTTTCCATTTCTAATCCATGGATTTCGTATCCCAGTTGCTCTGTAGAGATCTTCATGAGTAACCAAGGGTCCATAGCCAAGCAGGGCGGTTTTCCACCATAAAACCTAGCATTGCACTCACAAAGGGTTGTTTGGTTAAAACGAGAGTGATTGTTTTTCAGTTCTTCAAATGGGTATTTTAATCACTAATACTTTTATATTTCAGTTGGGGATGGTTTAATTTATTCTGTAAAATCAAATAGGTACTTTTGGTTTTAGGTTAATTTGAACAGCAGTTTTCTTGCCTGTGTCCCACAATTGTACTAACATTATTTTCATTCCTAAATCTACATAAATTAAGCATGGGCTTGATTGTATCATGAGCAAAGGAGTGAGCATATTTGCCAACTTTAGAATCCTGTGTTGGAATGCATTTTTAGTGTTGCCATTTGCAGCCATCTTCTGTATGTATATGTATGCTTCATTACAAGATTGCACCTTTTGTACTCTTCATTAAGTAGTCTGGAGTAAACATAACCCTTGCTTTAAAGCACATAGAGAAACTGGAATCCCCATGTCCACTTAGATATTCGTTTCCTTCTGAACATGTTTGTGGCATTGACTGCTACTTGCATCTAAAGCAAGTTCTTTTTAGTACTCTGTATATACCCAGCATTTCAGAAGTATTTAGCTGGCACCTTCAGTATGGCATAAATCCTGTCCATAACTACTAGTGTATGGTGTGCTTACAAAGCAAGATTATCATGAGCAATATTCACTGTGCAAGGCAGAGGCACAAAAGAAACTGTGCCTCAGCTCAAAATAAGTTATTGCTGTTTCGTAACTTATAAAACAATGTGGTGCGCTCAATGGCTACAGATGTTCTACTATTTTATATAATGCTGTAAATGAACAGTGATATACGTTGGGGGGGGGCTCTCTAACATACATCTTGTTTGTCTTTCAGTCAAGTGCTTCTGCTCCTGACGTTGATGATCCAGAAGCTTTCCCAGCTTTGTCCTAAACTGGATGCCCTAAGCCAACCCTGCCCCTTGTTGGGCCCTCTTCTACAAGGCTTGCATGCTTAAGGATCCTAAAAACAACCAAGAAATTTAAAAAGGGGACTCTCATTCATACCATTCACACCTAAAGACTGAATTTTACCTGTTTTGAAAATGAACTTCTCTTGCTACACAGAAGCAACAATATGGTAGTCAGTTTTGTATTTAGAAATGTAATGGTAGCAGGGATGTTTTCATAATTTTTTTCAGAAATTATGCATTCTTCATGGATACTTTTTTGTATTGCTGCTTGAAAATATGCGTTTCCAAACTTGAAATATAGGTGTGAACAGTGTGTACCAGTTAAAGCATTCACTTCATTTGTTTTTATTTTTTAAGTTAGAATTTTAGATGTTTCCCCTCCCCCATGCAAACAATTTTAACTCTTGCACACTATCTTCCTTTTAATACTGCTTAGCAGATTGTTTTCAGTCCACGGTCAGCTGGGATATATACAAAAATTTGGAAAACTGTTAGTACTGTGTGGAATACTAACTTCTGGAATATTTTGAGTTTTTAATACTTAAATTCAAACTTGGAAAAGTCCATTTTCTTCTATCTTTGGTAGTTTGTGTATTCAAAGTCTTTATACAAAATTGATATCAGATACTTGAAGAATAGTCAAAGCACATTAGTTTATACTCAAATACCTGCTTATGAATCCAGCAGCTCTATTTGGATAATTGGTCTAAGCCATTTAAAAATATTTCTGTGTTACACCTCTCATATTCACTCTTTTTATCTTATTCCCTTTTTCTTCAGCAAAACTAGTTGTCTGTTTGGTAACTTTGTTTAAACTTGTTAATATTGTTGCTACCAAAAAAACAACAACCCCTGTAGATTGGAGCAACTATTTTTTTCAAGACGTGGGAGGTTGGGAAGGGAGTGGCATCTATTTCTAATACAGTTGGCTTAAACTACATTTGATATTGTCTGGCAGTGCGGTATCTCTTCATAAAAATGCACCTGCATTGGATGAATTCAAACAGTGCTCCATTTGCTGCAATCTTGATCCTGAAGAAGAAACCAAAGGGCACTGTGTGTACTACTTCGGAGGAGGATTTCTTGACTTGTGTAAGTTTGAGAGCAAAGAGCATCCAAATGGAACAGCTGTGGTCTCCGTGGGACATAAACCAAAACTTCACCACCTAATCAAAATTTTGTGGAATTTTGCTCTGTTGCTTCAGCTTCTGGTCTCTGAGCTGACAAATGAATGTTTTTATTTGCAGGGGGTGATTGTAAGAAGTTCTCCTTTCCACTGTAGAATTTTTTTAATAGTTTAACTTTATCCCTGTGAACAGGAATGTTACCACTTTCAAAACACGAAAGGACTTGAGAAGAACAAATAAAAAGGACTACTTAGGCTTTTGTCTGCAACTTTTGTTAGGCTAGAACAGGAATATCCATTTATTTAAGATTTTTACACTTTGAGCAGCTTGTAGCATTTGTGGTTTTCTTAATGAGGTAGAAAACTAATAGTGTCCTATTTTTATTTTTTTAAGCTGTACAGGATGGACAACAGTATTGGACAACTAATCTCACTTGCAGTGTTCAGCTGGCTTTCATTATCTGAATGATTTCTATGAACATTTTTGTTTACATAAGCCAAGGTTACTCATTGGATTGGACTCTTGAAACACTCAGCTATTCAGCATAGTAGTTGGGAAGAGAGAACTGGATGTTAAGTGTAACAAACGCATTTTGCCCCAAGGGTTGTCTTAAAATGTTTGAAACATGGCTTATATTAGCATCTTGTTACTTAGTTTTGAGATCTCTCATTGTGGAGGTAGTTAATTTCCTAGTGTCAACAGGTGCATAGGTTTCAGGGGTGTGTTTTGTTCTCCCGTGGCCCTCTAATTCTTAGTACATATGTTGGAAGAGACCGAAGTTGTCCACATCGTTCACATTTAACATGGATCCACAGTGCAAAAACTCTGACCCTCAAGGACATGCTTATTGAATTCAGTCCTATGTACTCCATTTTTCCCAGTCTAATCAGGATCTTTCACCGAAACCCTTAGCACTTCATCCATTTTTGTTCCTGAAAGCTAAGCATCCCACACAATGCCAACTTGATACTTGACACAGAAATTTCATTCATTCATGTTAGAATACTGTACTATGGAACAGATTTAAGAAGGCCTTTTAAAGTTGGCCCATTTGCTGTTCTTTTAATAGCTATGTATCTTAATTTGTGTCAAGCTGTGAAAAAACTTTAATACTGGTGCGTGTTAACAAATAAAGGTTTATTTTCATGCTCTTTTATAAAAACGTCATGAAAAGTTGGCATTTTGAATGCTTCTGAAGCCAGGCATCTTACTTAGTCTTCTGGCCAACGAGCCCCTAAATACCTTTCTAGGGGGTTGCTGCCCTTGCATATTCATTACCATTAGTGGGCAGTACTCTGGCAAAATAATACGTATCTTCCAGCATAATCTAGCTCTAGTATATTTAGCTCTTTCTGAATTTGACTTTTGATGTGTCATATCTCTTGCTTGCTTACCTTGCTCTGCATTTAGTGGTGAGGCTTCTCTGAACGTGGGTCAACATTGGATGTAAATTGGTTGACTTATTTTAATGTTTGAGCATGAAAGTTCATCTTGTATGAACTGACTGGCTGAAGAGTTACCAGATGAGTGAATGAAAAGAGCACAATCCCTTCTAAAGTAACCCTAAGGATAAAAACTATGCCTATTGTGAATATACGTTGTCTTTCTATTGGATGGGTTAAGCATCTAATGGTCGATTACGTCTTGCCCTATGAGATTCACTTGCATACCATACCTGTGGACTTAATAAAAGCAGGACTGATGCTTCTGACTGTCTTGAGTGCTGAAGGCTATAGATATACTTTCCTATTCAGATAGTAAACTAACTAAAACTTAAGACACAGATTGTGTTAGAAGACCCTCATTAGCAGGTTTATCAATACCAGTTATGCATTGGATTTCAGATGTGAGGCCATCTTGGGAAATGCACAGATTCTTTAAAAATTGCCTTTTTTGTTTCCATACATTAAACTGTTCAAGATCATCCTTGACTGGGTTGGGCTGAGCATCTGTGCTGATTAACAGAGGATTTGGATCAGTGGAATGTTGGCTTTTCCATATCCTGCATTTCCTCTCTTCCCTTTGGCACAATACAATGAAATGTTTTTAAAAGCCACAAAGGCATTGTGCACGTGGCATCAGCTTGGGGTGGCTTTTACTGTTTTTCAAGAAAATCTAGTATTTTGAAAAAATGAAAATGGATCTTCATGGTATGGGAACATGTGGTTGCTTCGTAATAAGGGGGGAAAGTACATTAATATATCTCATAACGCTGTGTGTATGTTTTTGAAAAACAGTAATGTGTGAACCAGCACTATAGGAGGCCGTTATAACCCTGCTGTCATGTGCTCACAGTACTATATAGGCAGTTCCAGACTGCAACCTGGTTTTGTTATGGATGTTTCTGAGGAAGTGCTGTTGTACCTGTGCAAAATCTCCAACAAGGCCAGACAGTTTGCATCTGCACCAAGGGGCCAACACAGCTCTGTATGTTAGGATGGCCATAAATTGGACTTGTACATTGGAGACTGCCTGTACTCAACAGCGCATTAGTTCAGAACCTACTGTGTAATCGATCTCCATGGCTGCCATTTCTACATGGCAGTGGTGGAAGGTGATGGGAGAAGTTGTAGATGACCTGCATTGGAGAAGATTGGAGTCAATTATCTTGTCGATCCAATTCTTTGATACTTCTAGGAGGATGAACCAGTCACACTTTATGTGAGGGTTAGGTTCTAAAAAGGTGCCCAAGGTAAAAATTGCCCTTAAATAAAAGACATGATAATTGAGACTTGAGAACAGCAGACTCGTCACATCTCATGCTTACTCCAGGGCATATGGAAAGACTGGCAGAATCATCTGCACTATTTAACTGTTTCACATTTTATTGCTGACTGCATACAGTATACTTGAATCCATGCAACCTGAGTGTGCAGCCTCTGTTTCCTGAGAGCACAGCTCACATAGCTGTACTTTTCTGCACTGAACCTTTGAATGGGTTTTATGAATTTTAACCTTTTTATAATGCTGTAAACGTTACACTAGGAAAAAAGTGCTATACTGAAACAGTGTTGAAGGAAGCCTTGGTATACTCTATATATGTTCAGACACGTATATAAAGAAAATGTAACTCCTTGTATGCTACATACATTTCAGAATTCATTCCTAGCACCGAGAACAGATTCTAGGGGCTGAATCATAGGCTGGCAGAGCTTAACAAATAAGACCTTTGCCAGTGGTTGTAATTTACTGCACCAGTTACGTTGTGTTGCAATATGTAAGCAGCAGTTAGAGGTACGTCTAAACCTGTTGCTCTTGCATTTTATATTCCAGGTTCATGTGGGGGAGGGGGCGTGAAACATCTGTTGAGATCTGAGATTTGAGATCTGTGTGGTAGAGCACATAGAGCATATGCTCTGCATGCTGAAGTTTCCCGGTTCAGTCCTGACATTTCTCGATAAAACAGGAATTCCATCTGGAATCTGGTAGAGTTGCTGCCTATCAGTGCCAACCTTATTGAACTGGATGAACGAATAGTCTGGCACCGTGGAATACAGTTCTATGGCAGTGCTTCTCAAACTGATCTGGGAACCATCGGCTGCTGGTCCCTGCTGTAGATCCTGTGTAGTTCTGCCTTCTTCGTGTTCGGAGAGATTTTTGCTGCGAAGCCTCATGAGGCTTGCACATTCTCTGGTACATTGGGGGTGGGGGAACAATTTGGTCTGCCACACCAGATTCTTGAGAAGTACTTCCCTATAGGATTTGCAGACTGATTATATCCCTATCTTTATTCAGAAGTCCTCATTAATTGGATTTCCAAGCGAGTATGCTTCAAATCAAATTACAAAATTGGTCAGGCTTTCTTGCTAAAGTGGCAGGATTCAGCCTGCCCATACTTGGGCTACAGTGGAGTAAGCCTCATTGACATCCAAATAAATGTGGATAGGATTCAGGCAGCTTCTCATTGCAAGCATACGTATATTTTTCTCCAACTCTATATTCAATCTTAGATTGTTCAAGAATGATAAGTGCCACTGAGTCAATATATTACTTGAAACTAATCAGCCCTGGTGGTGTTCACCCATAAAATGGGATTTGCCTAAATGTGTTGAACCATTTTTCTTGTTTTTAGGGAATGGCATTGGAATCTTCTACATTGGAACTGTAAAGTGTGGGATTGTATATGCTGGTCACCCCAGGAACCAATAGCTGTGTATCCCAGCTGCTTGGGTACAGCATGTATTGGTGCCTGATTCTACCCCTTGACCTACTAAGGGTCCAATCCCGTCCAACTTTTAGTGCCAATGCAGCCCCGAGGTAAAGGAACAAATATTCCTTTCCTTTGAGGAGGCCTCTGGGACTGCCTCTTTCATCACTGAATGCATCCTACACCCATGGGCACAGCTGCACCAGTGCTGGAAAGTAGGTTTGGGCCCTAATTTGCACAGTTGGCGGATCCCAAAGATTTTAAAAGATCACATAAACCTGAAATTTTCCACCTTTTCATATTGGGTACTTAACGATAGTGTCCTATGGCCTTACAGGTTGAAGAATGGTTTGTAAACATGTATTTCAGAGAACTCAAAGCAATGTACATGTCCCCAATCACGTGTATACAGTATTGCGTTCACAGCAGTCCTATGAGATAGGGTAGGGCCCGGAAGGTTTCATGGCTGCGTAGGGGTTTGAGCCTGGGTCTCCCCAGATTTAGTCCATCATGCTAGCATTATACCACACTCACAGTAAAGAACATTCTGATTAAAATAACAGTAGATTTATATTAACATAATTTCATAAAGTAAGTTTGCTTCAGTGTACTAAAATGGGAAACAAAAACTATTTTAACTGTAGAAAGATGTTGAAAAGCATAAATGCCACATACTACCTTGAGGCAGAACATGCACTAATATAGCATATTAATATGTGCACTGGAGACTTAAATAAAAGTGCTTTCTGAAATATGCCCAGAGGTGTGTAGTTCGCACACTTGGTACGTAGTCCTGATCACATGTAACAATGTCATTTTTTCAATTTTGCAAGCACATGAACAACTGTATTTCATGTTTCTGAAAGTTATGATCTTTGGTTGCTATGACTAACCTCACTCACTGGGAAAGGGGCTCTCACTGCATTTTTCTACGTTCAGTATATGGCTACCTTATAGTGCATGTTGCTTTAATGCCACATTTGACTGATTTAAGAGTGGGTGGTGAGGGAGAGAAACTGTTCCTGTCTGGCTTCAGCAACATTGCCAAGGTTTATTTTTATCGCTTGTAGAGGTGAGCAACAAGCCACTTAAAATGGATATGTCACTGGAATTAACCCTGAGTATGAATGTGTTGTTACGACTGGATGATAATGTTTCCATTGACATCAGAACATTGCTGTATTTTGTAATTACATGGAACCCTACTGGTACTGTAGACTTTTCCTTTCCTACAGCTTTGGCCATATCATGTGCAATGCTCTATCTAGTGCAGTATTTTCCAAACTTGGTCAGGATGCAACCTGATTTTTGGTGGGTCGTGAAACGGACAAGCTGATAGCTGGCAAAGAAAATGTATTGAGCCCTATGGAAAGATGATCTGAGCCATAAGTGTTCATTTACTTGGGAGTAGGGAAACCTGCCTCAGCTCTTTTTGAAGGCCAGGCGGAGGAATGCTGGACCACCGGAAAGGTCCCTAACGTGGAGCTCATCAAACATTCAGGAACACTGTTTCCCCCCACCTTCCTCAATAGTAAAAATAGTGGCTTGAGGAAGTGGTAATATGAAGCTTTTTTATTTTAGGCTTGCAGAATTATAGGCTTGGGTCTTGATAGACTGTCATTTTAAAAAGCAGGTTCCAGTGCTGGTGTTTTTGGTAGTCTGAAATGGGCTAAAAATTTATTGTTGCATTGCAGTGTTTGTGAAACCTCCATATAAACAATTTTTCTGCTTATAAAAATCCTCCTGTTAAGTAAAATCTACATTTTTGCTGTGGGGTGGAGGGAGGTAATCCACCAGTCTCTTGTAGATTACATTACATACTGTACGTTCACATCCTTGGTTCTGCTATTACTTCGCTGTACCTTCACTGCTTGCTCCTAAGGTGCATCATGATCTTGGAAGCCCAATCTCAACATTCAGTGAGTGTCTCCGTACTGTTGCTGACCTGTTAGACGATAAAACAAAAAATCAACGTTGTATGCAACGTTGAGTTATATTGTGCTTTTTAAAATGTTTTTTTCCTGAGGTATTGGAGTTTTAGATATTTTAATATTTCCTACAGGCAAAGCAAGAAAAGTCATCCTTGTACCACCATATTCCAGGCAACAATGCCTCCTTTAAGAGACGCATGCAGTTGCAATTGGCATCTTTGCCTGTCTTGGGCTCTGGCTAAAGCATTCAGCTATGTGACAAAGTTTGGAATTACTACTCAGTTCACAAGTGAATATGGTGTGTCCAGTGTTTGTTGGTTTAGATGTGCTGCCTTCTATCAGTTGCAAAGATGCAACTGCCCCACCCGGTTAAATAGCCTACTACACACTTCACAGCATCTACATGAAGGCCAGAATGTGGTATTTGTATAGGCATCTTATTGCAGAGAGACTACGGGCTTTGAACCGCAAGTTATCAAACCAGCCTGAAGTTGAGAGCTTTGGCTCAAATAATACTGATTTTTGCTGAGCATTCCAACAGCATCTTGCTGTCTTATCACACCTGCTATACCAAAATCATACTTCTTGTAGCACAGAAATGCAAAAGACCTTGACATTTCATTACCTTGACATAGCAGAGGTCCAGGGGGCCACCCGTTTATATGGTATAAGTATTTTGACTGTGAATGTGAGAGGCACTTCTTTTTGTGCAGGGTGCACGTCATCTCTCTTAACCATACAGTCCTCTGCATCTGCAGAGTCCTGTGTCCGGGTGGGTTGGGAGGAAACTCCCAAACTCCCAGAGCTGATTATTGGTAGGCACAGACAGCTGCGGTGCTGAGGGAGCATAAGGAAAGTTTGCTTCTTTGAGCTTCCTTCCTTGCTCTTAGGGAACTGCCCTTTTGCTAAGTACAGTAATAGCTTCCATAATGCTGTCGATACGTTCCTGTGCTGTGCGAAATGGTGCCATACGATGTAATTGCAATGCATATAGATGTGCTCACAGTATGGTACTCTCCAGTGCATTAGATTAAAACCTATGTAATTGACCACATCTGCTGTCACTCCTAAATGGCAGCAGTGGAAGATGATGGGAAGAGCCGCTCCCAGCAAGATGAGCCAAGATTGATCACCAGTGGGAACCACAGGCTTCTTGTTGAAGATGACATCTAGAGTAGATGTCTACTGTACGGGATACACTACTGTCATTGGCAAAGCATTAGCCAGAATACACAGCTTCTGTGGGATGAAAGCACATCAGACTACTGTATTTTTCTGCACTGAACTTTTGAACAGCTTTATTTAACCTTTTTTTATATAATACTGTAAAAATTGCACTCAGGACAAAATGAAACTCGTAGGAAACAGCAATAGAAGATATTGCTGTTCTGAAAGGTACAGCATATTCTAAACCATTTGGTTGCAGAAACATCAAGTGAAGTTGATATCAATGTTTAGAAGAAAGCATGCTGTTCCCTACAGTTTCTGCCTCAAGCCAAACTTCCAAATATTTCAGTATCCTACAGAATGGAACGTTTTGAACCAGCATTCCAAGAACCTGAGAAATAAGTGACAATTGCTAGGGTTTGATACTCTGAGTCGGCAGGAGTTAGCAGAAATTGTGCAAAAGCTGCCAAAATTCTGCAATGAAAATTTTCTGCAAGATAAGATTTTGCTATGAAATACCAAGGAAATAAATATTCAGTACTCCTCTTTGAACCTCTTCCCTTTCCTTCACTATGAAGAATGTCCAATTTCTTCTGGAGTGAAGCAGAGCGTCATGTCAATTGGAAAACACGAGAGGCAAATTTTTTGAATCGGATATCCTGAATATGTGTGCACATACTTTTAAAGAAACACTCAAGGAATGAAGTTTCTAATCCAGGGATCCCCCAAAGGATGGCTCACTGATCGCATCCAGCCTGCTAAGCCCACTGGTACAATAATTATGTGTACCCTTCACACTCCTTCCTCTTCTTCCCCCCCCCCCACCTACTGTGTATGAAGTGACTGCTGGGCTGGATCACTTTCTGAAAGCCATGGGGTCGGGGGAAGAGGGGAAAAACAAGTAGCCCTTTGATTGTTAATATTTTCCTACTATTGTGAAAATTCCTAGTGTTAAGTCCAAAATGTATATGTGGTATTAAATCCTGTAACTGACTCACTCTGACCTAGTGAGCAAGACTATTTGGTCCCTGGCAGCTGAACATTTGGACACCCTGGTTCTAGCTCTTTCCCAAACTAGTGCAATTCCAGGTCCTTTCATTAAAGGGGAAAAAGCAACATGTGACTACCCATGAGAATCGCTGAGTGCAAAGGTACCTAACTTGGGAGTAGTCTGTGCGAATGTTTAGAATTTATGTAATGTGTTTGTGTTGTGTGGTTTGTTCCCTTGGTATCCCAAGTAGCATTTCAGCCTTATTAATACCCGGATTCTTGTCTTTCTGCATCCAAATCACACACACACAACCCTATGTAGAGGGGGTTGATTTTAGATGTATCCTCAAACAATTCTCATTCTATGAAGTCCAAGCCTAGAAAGTTGAGTCAGACCACTATACACCTAGGTCAGTATTATCAACACTGGCAATGATTCTCCAAGTCTTCAAAGACCTTTCTCAGCTCTCTCTGTAGATGCTAGGTACCAATTCAAGTCTCTCATGGAGTGACAGCTCAATTCCCATCTAATCTACCATCGCTGTGCAATGAGTCATAGTCATAAGGTCTGTGAACAGTAGAAATTTGCTCTGCAATGGAAAATTAGAAAAAAAAAACCTTTTATGTCTTTTTTTTGGGGGGGGGGTTATGAGGATACAGAAGGTGCTTTGTCCCTGCAAACCTCATGTTGGAATCTTCAGCAAGTGTCTTAATCCGTGAAAGAATTACAGTCCATTCGTACAGCATCTAGTGTCAACGTCCCTCCAAAAGGAAACGTTTGTGGTGCAAAAGAAGTTCTTGGAAAACCAGAAAAGGAATTGAATTCAGATTTGCCACTGTCTTCGTTGGGGTTCAAAGCAGTTGAGATCGTCAAAGGCAAATAATCGGTTTCATCTTCCAGAGGATTGGCAAGGTATTCGGACAACATCTGGCCTTGGGCTGGTTCTTCGGGAGCAACTTTCCTGTACAAGGAGGGCGGCTGTTGCGTACCACTGTTGGCGTTGTACAATGTGCTGGTGGCCAAGGGATCGGAGTCAGAGTCTTTCACTGTGGGTCCGTCTTCCTGGGAACTGCTACCTGTCGGCCTGCCGTGGCCTTCTCCTTTCTCAGTGCTTCTGAAGAGGAGGACATCCTTGTAAACTGGAAACTTTTTAATGAAGATTTCTTCAATTTGTAGCGTTTCTGGCTCTTCAAAGCAGTGTAGCTGGTTTAGGAAAGGGGTAGAATATAGGCTTGATTCATCCTTAAAAGAGGGGGAAGAAATATTGGTTTTACTGGCAATTCATGAATAAGCATCTACCTTCCTCGCACTCCCCAAGAATTCCTTTCATATACAAGTGTTACCTTCCTTGACATCACCTGAACATACACTCCAGGTGGTCACACCTTTTAGGATGTGTCTTTCTCCAGATATCTGCAGTGAAGTAGGAAGCAACTGGGGAGAAGGCCATGCGGTTGTGTGGGAGGCTGGCTGTGATTTGGTTCTCCCCAGGGAGGCTTGCCTGGCAACTACTCTGCTTTTGGCACCAGGCAAAACCACTTTTCTCAGATTTTAGCCTATGACAGAGTTGTTGTTTTTTAAATACTCCCAATGTTTGATATGTATCTTGTCTTTGTTGTATTGACTTTAAAATTAGCTGTTGTTTTCATATGATAAATTCCTCTGGATATAATTATATTGAAGGAGGTATTCAAATTTTGTGTTGCAGATATGAGGCAGTGCAAAGCTTACCTTGACAGAGATGAATTCTTTAGCCCAGGATGAGTTGGCTGGATCAGGAATAGCTTTACTGCACCACCCGGATAGGAATACGGAAAGAATGGAGAAAACCCTAGCAGGAAATGGGTCAGAACAATATATTCTTAATGTGTCAATTGTAATGCTCTCAAGTTGGGTCTGGAAAAATCGGTTCCAGCCCAAGTGCAACACATTTCTGGGCATAAGGGAGGAAACTTCCCCATACCCTGAAAAAACTTTCTTGTGAGTTGGTAGATCAGTGGGAATGAGATGGGGGGGGGGGGAATCCCTTCAATTGGAATAGAGGTGCCTGGAAGTTCCCTCAGGGAAGAATTTTCCAGTAGGCTGCTTTGTGGAGAGGGGGCCAGATACATTTCCTAGAGATAACTTTCTTCCCTATGCTGTACTTCAGAATTCCATCCAATATGTTTAGAGGTGATCATTGGTTGGTTCACTCACAACATTCGCCTGGGCAGGTGAGGTTTCTGCAGGCAAAAGGTCTGCCTTTTGGGGTACTGAGAAAGGCAACAGGTGGCATTTATCACTATAATTTGGATTTTGAGCGTTCTGAATGGGCTTTGAATTTGGATTTTGAACACCTAGAAAGCTTGTCAGGGAGATAAAGCAGGTTTGTAAATAACTAAATATTGGTGTTTTATCACTATAGAAGCACCATTTGGGTTTTCTGCCTTGGCACTAGCCCAGAATGAACCATGACTGAGGGCACACTCCAAACCTGGTGTTAGGCCAGAACAGTCAGCAAAGTTTGGCTGGCACAAGGGACACGGTAAAGCACGTTTGGACCACTCTCGGAGTCAGGGAGGATGGTGCACGTCTATGTGTTTACCTCTCTGATTCCGAGAGTGGTCAAAACATACTTTAGGGTGTCTCTTGGGCCAGCTGAACTTTGCTGGCCTAACTATGCTGGCACCACAAAATCAGATATTTAAGAAAGTGCAGTAATACCAAGACTGAATTTATTGAGGACTTGCAAAAGGCAAGACGCTCTCCTGTTTTCTCAGTTTTTGTTTAGGTCTCCTGTTAGTGTTCAATGAAATGGAAGTGAGACTTGATCATTTCTGCAGAAATGCATGTGAAAGGCTTTTCAAAGCAATTGTTCTTCAATGTGCAAATAGGATGTACCTTCATATTATGCACCCTTCACTTGCCAAATACATTTGAGATACTGATGCGTTCTAGAGAAAATTCACTTACATTCTCCTGGCAGATGGCACAAAGCAGACACAGGCTAGGAGACCCAAAATAATGCAAATGGCTAAAACAGAACCGAAGTCATGTGTGTCTGTAAATGCAAGAAATCTGCGTTATAGTAAAAAGTAAACTTATTAATATTTCTCATACTGTAGGTTTAGAAACATCAATTGTGTTCTAAGTCAGATATCAATGACACCATGGTGGTGTGATCCTTGTATGCACGTGTTTTGTTTTTAGGGGGTCTAACTGTGATTCATACACTGATGTGGAGTGCCTTCTCCTGATAACCACTCAGAGTACAGCCAAAGGAGTAAGTGAGCCCAAATTTAGGCAAAGCAATTAAGATTTCAATGCAGGCTGCTTCTTGCACTGCTGCTTGAATAAAAAGGATTGCTTTTGAGTCAGGCCAGCTCCCGTGTACCAGTTTTTCCCAAACCTATCTTTAATGCTTATATTTTTATTCTATGGCGATCAAAAATGAAGTCTGTCTAAACATGTGCAGAGTGTCTTTAGTTCAGGTAGTTGGCTTCCCCAACACTGGTTTTAGGAGGCTGATGATATAGAATCTGTAGGCATGACAGGCTGGCACTGGGCCTCTTAAGGGGTTAATAACTGAATATGAATGACATAATCCCACTGTGTCAACACTGTTGAGAACTGCTTAATACTTGAAGAGTTTGAACGGGGTAGCTCACTCATGGGAGAAAATATGATGACCGTGTGTGTGTGTGTGTGTGTGTGAGAGAGAGAGAGAGGGGGGGGGGAGTACTGAGATGCAAAACCTGAGTGCCACGAAAAGGGCAATGGGCTGCACATGCATACCCCTTTCTGTCCATGAGGCTGGTTAAGGTGGATGTCTCAGGCAGCAGACAAATGGGGGCACCCACCTCCCTCTGCCCACTTGTCTCCATTGCTCTTCCCACACCCTGGATTGGAAAAGAAAGAGGGAGGCAACGCAGGAGAGGAAGTGAGGAGGAGACAACTGGTGGGCTAGAGCAGCCGTCTCCAAACTGGAGACCGGTGTACCATTGAAAGGCATCCCCGGCGCATTTCCTTCTGTTCCACCTGGGATGATCACAAAGACCCTGACTACAGCCCCCAGGGGACTTCTGGGGTCTGAGCCACTTCTGGGGTCTGCCACCCCAGCATGCCTCCTGCATGGAGTTCCACACAGAAGTGGCTCAACACAAAGACCCTGGGGACTATAGTTGGAGTCTTCGTGTTCGTCCTGGGCAGAATGGAAGCAGCTGCTCATTCAGGGGAAGGAGAGGGTGGATGCTGGATCTGGCCAGCTGGTCGGAGTTTGGCAACCCCTGGGCTACACATCTCCCAGCAGTCTCCTCTCTGCTTCCAACCCCTTTCTTTTCCAATCCAGGAAATGCAAAGACCAGAGGCTGGCACATTGGGCAGGGGGAAAGGCAACATTTGGCATGCCACTTCAGGCCCTGGGAGGCCTTGTACTTTGGAGCAGCTGCTGAAAATTCAGAGCCTTCATTCTCTTCATGGATCCTTGGTTTCTTCCTTAACATGCACACACTGCTGGATTTTAGACCATGTCAAGAGAAGGACAATTCTCTGCATCTGCTCTCAATTACAATCTCCATCCTTCTTCAGATAAGTTGTAGGCCTAAACATTGCTGTATGTTTGTTATGCAGACAGTCTTAAAAGACTTGCGCGTTGAGCACAGTATCAAGGCCAATGTTTGTATTTTGTTTTAAAATATTTATGCCCTGCATTCTAACCAAAGCCTTGTGGTAGTTTGTTCACCATATGTTTAAATTATAAGGAGAACACACAATTGGGGTGCTAGACTACGTCACCAAGAAGGACGTCCTCACCCAGACAGCCTCTCTCTCCCCATTCCTGGTAGCAGAGGGAAGAAGCATTGGAGAAGCAAAGGTGCTACTGTAGTCCTCCGGAGTTCCCACTACCATTCTGTTTCTTATTGTCTGGACTGTGACAGGGCAGAAGGCAGAAACACTCCACCTGAAAAGGGCTGTACAGGCAAGCCCCAGTAGCCACTGATTTGGTATCTACGGTTTCAGTTATCCTTGGATACCCATTAAAACGATAGGAGAACATTAATCAAATCTTTTTTTTATCTTGTCGCAGCAAAACCACTGATGTTCCCCTCTCTTGAAAAAGGCGTCCCCAGTATCCACAGTTTCAAGTCTCCACGGTAGGTCCGGAACTGAACCCCAGTGGATCCTGGGGCATGCCTGTGCTATCTAGATAGGTATGTACACTCTGCCTCAAAAAAGGGGGAGGGATGTGTGTTTTTCCTATTTATGATAACACTATTAGAACACTGTGTAACAAAATTTGATCAACGTTGATTTCTATATTAATTTTGGTGCGAGGGTTTAAAAAATGCTGCTATTTTTGGCATTGCATCAATAGTTACTGTCTAAAATCTATGCAGTTGTAAAATACGTGTATTACAATGCATTAGGATTAATAACACCAAATTAAAGCTATCCCCCCCGCCCATTAATCCTAAAGTTGCCATTTGGAATCGGCACTCTTAATTGTATAAGAAATATTAAAAATTCAATAATTTGTTTTGTTACAGAATACAGAAACATAGTGGATGTTTTCATACTTTCCTTTTGAATATGTTAAAGAATCAGTTTTTGATCTTGCTGAATCGGCTTCCCTGCCTTAATTCCTTTGCATTCACCAACTAAAATATGAAAGAATGCTTCTGGTGCAAAACCCATATAGGGGGACCTTCTGTTGATTCATCAAAGACACTGGAACACAGAATATCAAATTACTTTTTATGTAAATCATTTCTTCATTCCCTCGAGGGCTCTCGCCAGCCTTAGTGGCAGCAGTCATCCATAAAGCATATCCAGCGCCAGGTTGTAGATTTTTCACGGAAAATGGCTGTGGGGCATCTTTAGGGATATCTAGAAAAGAAAGCAAGAAGGTTAACTGGCTCTTGTGGGAGGAGGTTAATATTGACCACAAGGCGGTATCAGGGCACAAGTGTTTCCTCCCACGGTTGGAATGTTCATAATAATTTGAATAGTTCAGTGCTGAATTGTGCATTACCTTTACTTCCTTGCTGGAAATTTTCAGCTGAGTTTCAGCCATCATGTTACTTTGTCTTTGTGTCCTGTCCTTCCTACCTTCCCACATTCCAAATTCACTTGATTTGTCAGAATTTGAGTGAAATCTTTTTTTTTAATAGCAGGTATTTCTAACCGTGTGAATGGTGGGTATGACCTTGTGGGAAGGTTACATAAGATGGGTGTGAACTGCCTAGTGAGATCTGACAGTGGGCTCAAATTTGTTACCATGTCACTGAATCTGGTTAGAGTTGTGTTGTTGTCTTTGCTGTTACATTGGTAGTATTTATGTTGCAAGTTGACAGTTGTATTCTGAAAATTACTGAATTCAACTACATACTACGTAGAACATAGTAAACTGAAGCTCAATCCGGATGAGATTTTGACGGTGGGTGGGTCCAATTCTTGCCACATAGCAAGACAGTATGTTGCCAAATCGTTTTGAAGATATGGACATGTTCCTTACCTCCTACCCACATAATGGGCAGACATGTTTGCTTCTGTTTGCCCTGCAAAACATTGTTGAAAGTGTGTGTGTGTGTTGTGGGAGGGAATTTTAGGGCAAAGCTTTCATGAAAAGGAGACCTATGACTTAACGAAACTTCGGACCTGGATCACACTTTTCTATTACCTAGAATTCTAACCTGGAGTTAGGCTGGCACAGTTAGGCCAGCAAAGTTTGGCCAGCACAAGGGCCACCGGAAAGTGCATTTGGGCCACTCTTGGAGTCGGGGAGGTTGGTGCATGTCCGTGTGCTGGCCTTTCTGAATCCAAAAATGGTCCAAGCATACTTTATGGTGTCCCTTGTGCCAGCCAAAGTTTGCTGGCCTAATTGTGCCGGCCTAACTCCAGGTTGGGATTGCGCTCCAAGTCATTTTGCAGAAAACAGTTCTTCCCCACTCCCCACATCTCAGACAGCCGTGCTCCTGTTTTTCATGATTCCATGTGGTACAAAGATTACTGGGCAAAGAGGCACTTTTTTAAAGTGGTGCCCTCTTAGATTTAGCAGGAAGAGAGCAACTGTTCCTGCTCACCCCAGCACGGCATCTTTTCCACTGGCTGTTGCTGGTATCTCTTCTGTATTTTTCATTTCAGATTGTGAGCCCTTTGGGGCTGGGAACTATTTGATGTATTAACAAAGCTGGGAACTAGGTAAACCGCTTTGTACACTACTCCTCTTGTTGAAAAGTGATATATAAATATTATTTATTTCATATTTTATTTATTTATTTTAATAATAGGGTTCTAAATTTTAGCAAGAGATACCTACCATACACTTTAGGGACAATGGTGTAGAACTGCTTTTGCAAGTATATCTTGTAGCTAATAATACAGCCTCTTTGCAGATCTTCTGGAATTTCTCCCCAAGAGACCAGAATGCCCCCTTCATTTACTGTTAGATTAATCTGAGGTCCAAGTAATGGTGCTGCAAAACATGACATTTTATTAAGAAAGCCAAACTTATTCATTATGTTGAGCCTTGAAGCATCCCTCCATCACCCTTACCTCTTGCGGATGCATCTCCTGTAATGGAGGCTGCTTTTCCTGCTCTATCCTGATAAAGTGCAAACACACCGATGCGGTAGCACACATTGGGCTCTAGGTTCTCTAGAAATGGAAGAATTATCTTTGAAATGCAATTGACCAAAATGTCCCTGATGTATACCTAGTACTAGATCAGCCTAGTTTAAGAGGAGAGTTTCCTTTCCTAAGTTGTAGGAATTTTGCAAAGAAGCTGTTCACAAATATATTTGTGTTGTAGAAAGCATGAAATAGTCCATCCTTCATATTTATGTTGTAACAGGTAAGGAAAAAAACAACATGATTTTAGAGTTCCACATTACTCAGCTTCTAATTCTCAATGTTCAGAAGAAACTGGGAATGTTTATACAATTGAAGGCCCAATCCTGAACTGCCATGGGAGCAGCGGTAGCCAAAAGGCTTCTGCTCTATCCTGTGGCAGCTAGGTAGCCGCTGGGATCTCCCCAGGAGAAGAGGGTGTTTGTCTCCTTTCCCTGGGGAAAGCCCCGCCACCTACAGTGGGGCTACTCAGCTCACTGCCGGCAATTGTGCTGGCAGTGAATCAAGCAGCCCTGTGTCAGGCTGCCTGAGCCACGGCCGGGGACACTATCCTGCCAGGTCCCACCCCTTCACGGGTGGCTCCCCCCCCGAGTGAAAATGTGGTACAATAGCTGGTTCAATAATAATAATAATAATAATTAATAATAAGCTGATATTTATTAGAGACACATAATAAGCTAATTATGCTGATATCAATCAATCAATCACTAGTATTTATATACCGCTTTTCAACACAAGTTCACAAAGCGGTTTACAGGCAAATAGTAATAAAGTACAACAAGTAATCATTCCCATTAAAACAAAACACGTTTGGTGCTTTAAAGGTAAAGGTTTCCCCACGACCGAATGGTCTAGTCGTGACCGACTGTAGAGGACGGTGCTTATCTCCATTTC
Organism: Lerista edwardsae; assembly: GCA_029204185.1. NCBI lineage: Eukaryota > Metazoa > Chordata > Lepidosauria > Squamata > Scincidae > Lerista > Lerista edwardsae. The sequence goes on along the minus strand of JAJKFI010000028.1, from coordinate 11,024,790 downwards.
AAAGCCTGTAGAGCCGGCGTTTTGTCCGAGGACAAGCTTCCATGGTCATGTGGCCGGCATGACTCTACGCCGTAGCGCACGGAACGCCGTTACCTTCCCACCAAAGTGGTCCCTATTTATCTACTTGCATTTAGGTGTTTTCGAACTGCTAGGCTGGCAGGAGCTGGGACAAGCAACGGGAGCTCACTCCGACACACAGTCTTGAACTCCCAACCTTCCGGTTGGAAAGCCCAGCAGCAGCGGTTTAACCCACTGCGCCACCACATCCCATGTGGTGCTTTAGCAAGACTAATTTCTTGATCAACCCCAGAATGAGGAATTGTATTACTGTTTAGCACACCTAAAGTAATCTCTTCCAGAATGGAAAGCTCTAGAGTAGCACTCCACCCTCCACATGGCTCTTAATAAACCATGAAACAATACATGCACACTGTACTGCTGCTTGAGGCAAGTTAAAGGCCACTTCCCTTAAAACTGAAGGAGAGCACATGCAGAGACACCAAGGGAGGGCATATGCAGCACTATAGTCCCAGTACCAATATTTAATGCAGCTGAAGTCAAAGATCTGTTCTTGCCTTTGGTATATGCTTACCTATTTTGACTGTAAGCTTGGATTCAGGAATTTTGAGCCAGTCAGAGTATGTTTCCGAGTGACGGCCTTGATGGAACTTTGCCCATTCCACCACATATCCACTGATAAACTGAGAATGTGTAAGAGGTACTTTCCATTCAACAAAGATGGTGCCATTTCCTATTGACACAGCTGAGAGAGTGTGAGGAGGTGGCAGATCTTCTATGGGGAGAGGTGAGGCGGGGAAACAAAGTCTGAGTCATGAAGAAATTCTACTTTACATTGAGAGGACACCCAAGAAGAAATGGAAGCCAGACAGGCAGAAAATTAGCCACTGAAGATGGAGTAAGATTTGAAATTCCAATATATAGCTGTAAATCATCAGTGTAAAAGTGGACATCAATACAAATGAGACAAAATATAACTAAGGTGGTCCCATAGGCTTACCTATGATTAAACTCCATTGGAAATTAATGAATCTTACAGCCCAATCCTAACTAGCCTGTATAATGGCAGAAAGGCAGCAGGAAGCACAGTGCATTACCTTTCTGGAAATGCCATGGCAAACAGGGCAGAATAATGCCTGCTGCCACAGCTGGTTCCATGCAAGATCGCAGATAAGCTGGTGCAGGGGACGAATGGTGGGTGGAACGGGTCAGGGAGGGGGAGGAAAGGGAATGGTGTCTGGGTGGGGAGGGGGTGGATGTGAGGCAACACTTACAATGGGAGAGGGAGGGAGTGGATCCTGATGGTATCACTGTGTGCCAGTCAATAGCATGGATAAGTCAGCCCTTAGCTTTGTACAAAGACCCTCAACAGATCACGCAAAACCTGTCAACTGAGACTTTCCTAAGATGGGAAAGAAACTTGTCATCTAAATCTAAGCAGTGTTAACCAAGGCTGGCTGAATTATAGAAGCACTGCAACTACATCCTTTCATAGGAAAACGTTGACCTGTAAGAACTGAAGTTGAAAACTCTGGCAGCCTCAGCTGTGCTTGTGTTGTACTACGTAAGAAATAAGCATTCAAGACTACTGCATATTGTTCCTACGGACAGACGTATCTTACCTGAAATTCCTAGCTCAGTAGTGAGGATGGTCTGTGGGGAGGCTCCCCTTGAGTTGTAAGAACGAAGTATGATTTTAAAATCTCTTTCAGTGGTGACCGTTGAGAAAATGGTCTCCGTTGTGGAAATGGTTTCTGGTGCTCTCTGATGTTTCTGAGTTAGGGACTGAAATGTCACTGTAAAACGATGGCTTTTCCTTCTTGTTCCTGAGAGGCTCACAGTCTGTAAAGAAATACCCATGATTCATTTCATTGCCCCTATCACAAATTGTCAATTGAAAGCTGGCATTCAGCTGATTGCTCATCTAGCTAAACTACTAAGACAGATTACCAGTGGCGGTATGTTAAAAATAAATAAATTCTAGTGCACTTCATAGAGTTCAGATTGCTGCAGTGGTTTAATTGCATTTGTCCTCCCTACCTCTGAGAAGCCAAGCTGAGAGCGACTGACTTTCCCAAGGTCTCTTGGTTACCGTCATGAGTTTGTTTGGGACAGGGCTCGTGGCTCGTTTCCTAAAACCCAGCAGGCTCTGTAGAGGGCCTCTATATTAATCCAACATTGCGAAAAGGCACAGCTCTTCTTTTTCTCTCTCAAAAACTCTGCTGCTATTCTGATTATACACATAATAGGCATATATGATAGTGATTATGTCTAATTTATTAATGTATCATAATTACCTATAATATATTGTATACAATTTATTGTTGGATACAGTATATTGTATACAATACATATAAAATATATTATATTGATGATAATACACAATTATTATTCTGGGCAGGGCCGGCTCCAGGAGGGGCGGGACCCAATGTGGGGCATTCCTGCAGTCCCTCCCCCTCACTCACCAAGAAGAGCATTTGGTGCTGCATGCAAACCGTGGCACCTGGAAATAGTTGGGAGTGACATGATGACGTCACTGCCAGCTGCTTCCAGGAGGCCCATTTTGGACCATTTGGAGGCAGGGGCAGGTGGGAGGGCCCAAGATAAAGCTGCTCTGCTCACCTCACTGACTTACAGTCCATAGAGACCCCAGATGCAACAGCAGGTGATATGCACATTGTGCTGGTGTGGGCCCCCCCCAAAGTGCGGGGCCCAATGTGACGGAATTGGTCACACTGGCTTAAGGCTATCCTGATTCTGGGAAACAGAATCAACAAGACTCAATTTGGCTGCTGTTGCACCCAAAAGAACATTTTCTTCCTTCAAGTGACCTTAATGGCACATATTGCTGTGGTTCGGTGAGAGGTCAAGTTGAAGGAAGCAGTTATGGGTGGATGAGGAGAAGCCTCCATGTGTAAGCTGGCTTGAATAGGAGGGGAAATAGCCTCTTTTTGGGACCAATCAAAGCACTGTTATCCTGAAACAATGTGCAAACTCTGGTATTGCTCTTGTCTATCTTTATCACTAAGCCAGGAACATGCTCTGTGCCTTCTTTGCCAGGCTTATGCAAACATTGGTAAAAATAAAACAAGACTAGGAAACAAAATAACATTTTGGTTATTCATTTCAAGTTCTTCAAAATTGGTTTAATTATTGCAACTGAAATACTGTGGAACAAAACATCTGTTTTTGCTGAACTGCTCCAAGGGCTGGAAGAGGGGAAACTGAAATCTACCACTGCAATCCATCGCTGCATTATAGGATGCCTTTTAAAAGGTTCCTAAATCCCAACCAGAGGCACGGACAACTTGCTGGATAGATGAGACCAAAGATAGCAGAGCAACATACAGCTGCTGGTCCATATTTTATTTTGCCTAGTACCTGTGAGAATCTGCATTCAGCATGAACAGCAGAGGAGCAAAGGATGTCAAGGGCAAACTGTGTGTGTTCAGCTGAAACAATTTTGAATGCACTTAACTCCTCCAGTAAAGATAAAAGCAGTACAGAACAGTCTGCTCTATACAGGATAGGACTGATGCAAGGAACATGAGTCGAGGCATTTGTCCAAAACTGTCCTATTTGTTGTTTATTTGGAGTGTTTATAGCAGAGTTGGGGGCTTGTGGACC
>JAJKFI010000028.1:10999441-11021135 GCA_029204185.1 Lerista edwardsae | reverse complement strand
TGCCAGTTTCCACCAGTTCTGGAGTGTGTGGTGTGAAACTGCAACACTATTGTGGTGCTGTGGCAAGAAAGAGAACTCATTGTCTTGTTCTTTCAGTTCCCAATGACCACTTCATTAAATTTGTCCCATTCCCTGAAGACTGAACAACTTGACTAAAACAGGATTGTTCCAAAAGGGGGGTTGGACTAGATGACCTTGTAGGTCCCTTCCAACTCATGAAAATGAATGTATAGGTGCGCTCCCCCCCCCCATTTCCCCTTTTCAATTGGGTAAAGAAGTTATAGTTTCTATCGATTAATCTTTTTGGTTCATATGCACACATGCACACCTTCCGAATTGTGTTGCTGAACAGGAAAGCTTACCTTCCAAAAAAGAGTAATATTCTGCGACCGGGGGGGCACATCCTTCTTTATGTACCAGGTATCATTTGGCCCAAATGGCACTGGGTTAAAAGAAATAATAATGTAATGTTATTACATTATGTCACGGGTCTCCAAACTACAGGCTGGGGGCGAAATCCCCAAGGTTTTATCTGGCCTGCAGCAACTTAAAATATTTGACATTTTTATTCCTATCATTTCTCAGTTTTGGCATGGCACTGGTTCTTTGTAATGACACATTTCTTTTTTGTTCTGAATCATATCATGGTGATTACAAAAAAAATCCAAGTACTGTATAACTTATTCATTTAAAATTCATTCGCTTATAAAATTGATTTTTTTTCTTTTTTCTTTTTTTTGGCCCACGAAAATCTGGAAAATATACGATGTGGTCCTCATACTGAAAAGTCTGGAGATCGCTGCATTGTGTTATTGGATGCACTTTTTGGAGCAAAGGGGAATGTAAGTATAACATTTTGCAGTATTGGACAGAATGCATGAAACACATGTCAGTAGAAAAGTACAATGACAGATATCCACACTTGAAGGAGTACACATCCAGCTTCGTAGCAAGTCATCAATACACTTCTATTCCACCTAGGACCACCAGCTTGGCCAAATGAGAGTTGAGCCCATAATTTTCCAGACAATTATTTTTCCAGATGATCTTGTCATAGTTTCTTGATCACTGGCAGAGCTCGATAACTAAAAACGGCACTTGTGGCCACTTTGAAGAACAACACCAATACAAACTCTCTTATCTCTGTTGCCATAAATTTCAGTTATTATACAAAGGCTTAGGAGCGAGGGGGTGGAATTCACACCTCAGAATCTCTTCCATCAATCAGTGTTTCCTACAGTAACAGATGATGTGAATAGTGGTCAATGGTGTAAGAATTACCACTCATAGCAAGAATCTTGATATACTTGTGATAAACCCATGGTTACATCGAAAACCAAGGGATGATAAATTGTGATGTCGCGCTAACAAAATCTTTGCAAAACTCTTGTATCTTACAGAGGAAATAAAAACTTTGTGGTATGATTCTGTAGAGGGGTTTAGTTTCAAGCAAAGTTGGGTAATGTTACCGAAGAGTTAAGAAAGTTTTGCCTTTCTGCTTTTAACACTTCTTGAAATGGCAACAACCTTCAGTGACCTGTTCTTTCAACCCTTGCCATTGCCATCCTACTTTTTCACTCCATTTAAGTATCCAATCATCATACATCTGATATTAGGGTTACTTCTTGTCCCTTATCACTTGCCCCTTTGCCACTGCACACGGGCAAAGCAGAAGTGTAGTTACAGTGGTGCGGGGGGGAGTTCAATTGCATTGGGCAACAAGCTTTAGGGGGGGGCAACAAACTGAGCTTGACACTAGTGGCCAAAATTGTTAAAACTTTGGTAATTATGAATAATACCATCATGTTATTATCATTGGAAAGGTAATTTAATGCAGAATGCAATGAAACAAACTAGACTGTAATGTTTTTACACTATCAAAAGTTATGGCCAAAAAAGCAGAAAACTAAAATACAACTGTCATATAAAAATTGCAGTTTGTTAAAATCGTGTTTTGTAGGAATAATACTGTCATGTTATATATCATTCAATTCAGAATTTCATGAAGAAGGCAATGAAACAAATGCAAGGATAATATCTTCATTCTACCAAAAGTTATGGCAAAAAACACGAAGAAAGCGAATACAACTGTGATGTTACTTCCTGTGACACAAAGTGACATCACTTTAAGAGCATCATTTTGCCCACTGCACCGGGTAGTTTTCATTAGTTGTGCCCCTGGGCCAAAGCTCACTAGTCTGACAATGCATACACAAGTATACATTAGGGAGCATTCTTTGTGAGAAAACCAGCCCTTATGTCATGATGCTCCTGCAGCTCCACCTCATGGAGCTCTAATGGAGCTCCATGGAGCTGCTGGTTTATGAGAAGTGTTACAGGTGCTTATTCTATGTACACGTGACGGTTCTGAGCTCATTCAGTTATGTTGCAAGTGCTTAGTTGAACTCATGGGACTCCACATTTGACTCTGCATTAGAGCCACTATGCTCACCAGGTGTCATTTGAGCATTATAATGCACATCTCTACCAGCTGCATTTAGTGATCTTCCTTGCTAATTTGGCGCAACTACTGCATATTTATATTGTGCAGGATACACAAATACCTCTTCTTAATTTTATGTTTTAGTGTTGCATCTCCAGACTTACGAATAAATTTTGTATTTCTCATTGAATGCCTATGAGCATATGGCCTGGCTGCAAGCTTGAATGGGTTACCCATGGTTGATTTCTAGACAGATACAAATTAAAAAATGAGACATGCTGAAATTCATTCAAGTGCTGATTTAATCACCTGCTTCTATTTGATATGACATGCTCCAGTCACTCCACAATCCTCTGTTGGGAAGGAACCTGCCAGAAACCTGGAATTCATATTCTGAATTTTGCTTCAAGTCCCATAGAACATATCTTCTAGCAGTTATATTGCCGCGCTTTAATGAAAAGAAATGAAATGGCATTGAGGAAAATTGAAATACACTGGTAGTCATTGGCTGTGGCTATTCCATGCAGTGGAAAGCATGGTCTGCACATGCTCAGAGTAGTCTTGCAGTTTCTGTGATGTGCTGCAGTAAACAGGAGGAGCAGAGCATGCTGGGAGCTCCTTTCCATTGGAAACAGGGCAACATGGAGGAAGGAGTGGGATCCTTTTGCATGGGAGGCTTACTAGGGGCAAGGAAAGAAAATCAGAAATGTATTTCTGTAATGGGCAGCCCAATCGTAACCTGCACTGGAACAGGCAGGCCAGCTGGCCTATGCTATATCCAGTGCATGTTAGCAGGCAGCTGGAGGTAACCTCAGAGTAAGGAGATATTTCCCCCTTACCTAGGGTAAAGCCCCAGCCATCCCTCAGAGGCAACTCAGATCTGCGCAAGTGAAATTGCTGGCTCAAATCTGAGCAGGCCTGGGCTGGGGGTGAGGATCCTGGCTTCACTCCACCTCCCTGGGCCAGGCCTCCCTCTGCCTCCCCCTTTTGGGTTCTGCCTTCCCCCCACCTCTCCCTGCCTTCCCCCTTAACTTCCCAAGCCTCCACCCCAGCCCAACTCGGCTGACACTTCCCTGCTTACCTGGGGTGATGCGGTGCAAACATGCCTTACGCGGCATTTTGCAACAGCCCTGGGCTGGCATAAAGGGACTCGTACCGGCCCAGCTCAATTTTAGGATTGCGCCCTAAGTAGCATATTGTGTTTGAATACAGTACTACATTACCTATATGCAAATATGAAAGAATACATATATATATAATTACCATAGTCCAGGAATTACTGCCAATTGGTCGGTATCTTAATCTAAAATTTCCCATCTCTTGCTGATCTTGCCACGAAACAGTGCAATTTGTTGCATCAAAGTCATCGCATTTCACTGAGATATTCCCTGGAGAATGAGGTTTCACTGATGGTGGTAACCCAAAGTACATTAAAATAAATTAAAACACAAATGTCAATACTTCTGAAATTGCTAGTGGTGGTAAACAGAAAGTTTAGTTGATTCTTATTCATTCGTGGAAGGAGTTGCGCAGGCAGAATTTGGTTCGCACATCTCCTGCTAGTCTGGGAACTGCACACTGCAGACAACATGGGGTGGGGGAAATGAAGGGCTAGTCCCACTATGGGAGCAGGATCGGGGACTGTGTGTATAGTGTGATCAGATGGTTGGTGTGTTAGTACTAGGTAGAAGACTTCAGCCCACTCCCACCCCCTAAACAGCTGCATCAACTTTCCATTTGACAGGTAAATACGTATAGGTGTGTATGAACAGCACACTGGTGCTTATGACCATCTCTAAATTGGGGTAGTAGCCTCTAAAGCTGTATCAAGATCTTGAGATGCTGTCAATGTGATGAAGGGGCAGTGAGAATTTGCTGGAGAGCCCAAGCCAACATGCTCCCAGAGATCTACTCTCTCCCCGCTGGAGCTCCAGCATTCTGAATCATGGGAAGGGTCACTGCAGACAAAGGTTCTTAACGGGGAGAATTGGGGCAGGGCTTTGGGAGCCCGTTGATGAGACGATGGGGCTTTCCAGCACAGTCACGCTCCTCCGCATCTTGCAGACAGCATCCACACCATTGTAAGACCTGCAGTAGACACAGCTGATCTTTACTCTCATTTATTCACTATCCTTTCTTACCCTGTTTTCCAAACATCTCATTTCATAGCCATGTGGACAGATGACTTACAAACCTGAAAGATAAACGGCACCGCCCACCCTGGTGATACAGAAAGAGACAAGCTTGTGGTTTCTCACCACAATGTGAGAAGGGACCACTTCATCCCATTGCAGTTGCCTATATGACTGCAGATGTTTCAGAAGCAGAAGGAGCAGTACCTACCCATGACCCAATCATATAGCTAAGCTGAGATTGAAGAAAAACAACAACCCACCACACTTCCAGTTCTGATTACAAATGTCTAACTATAATCACAAGATAACTACTCAGCAATGGCCTGAACCAAGAACATCACAGTAAATCTGTGCGCAGCCTTTACTCTCATTTCAGAACAGCATGCGTCTACACACCACACCAGATGCTCTGCCTGTGATTTCCCACTCAACTTTCCAAGTTTCAGAAACAACTTCTGATCTGCCAAGAGTGGTGGGGATACAGGGGACAACTGTTTTAAAAAATACCAACAAGGTATTTCAGATTAACACTTAAACACACACACACACACACACACACCACTCCCCAGTGAGTAGGGGAGGTTTGACTGGTGAGGAGTAAGAAGACAAGTGAATGTCATTCAAGCCAACAATAATCCTGAAAGCCATTGGAACGCCTGATAAAGAGGATGAACTTGGTTGAGACAAAACCCCGAGTTTTACCTATGTCAATTTGTGTGAATTGAATTGGTTGGGAAGAAGTGGTACCCAGGTCGTTGCTGGCATGGACCACCGCTGTGTAAGTGGGTCCATAATCCAGGCAGTCTCTGAGATCCACTGAGCCATGTGTGTCGTTGTTTTCCATTTCCACAAACACGCGACGGGCGGTCCCATTTGTTTTGAGCCTGACGACAGAAAGACACACCTGGATGAAAGCTCCAAATCACCTGAGAGTGTTTCACTCAAAAAGAAATAGCTCTGTTGCTCCTTGAGTTCACATCTATGTAAGGTGAACTGCTGAACTGCTACCTGAGGTGATCACCTTTGGATATGTCAGGAACACTTCCAGACCAACCCTGAGCTGCCTGTGCGCCAAGTGGCTACTGCTGCATCCTACCGGTGCTGGGCAGGTGCTGGAGGCTCCTCAGAGGAAGGGGACATTTGTTCCCTTCCCCTGGGTAAAGATGAAGGGTGGGCAATGGGTCTCCTCCCTTCTGTGTCAGGACATGCGAATCAATACGGATGTCAGAATCTGGCGGCGAAGGTCACCGCCTGTCACCTCTGCTCAGTGGCGGATCTAGGGGGCAGGGGGGGCATGAGCCCTGGGTGCCATCTTGGGGCCATCTGGGGGGGCGCCAGTGGCCCCCACAACATTGCAAGGGGTGACCAGGGCTCCGGAGCCCAGGTCTACCCATTGCGAACAGCTGCGGGTAGACCAGGGCCCCAGAGCCCAGATCTACCCATTGGAAATAGCCAATTTGCCTATATAACTGGGGGGGAGCAGGCACATGCTAATCTCCCATGCAAATTGGAAGCATTGCATGATGGTCTCTGCTCACATGTGACTTTTTGAGACACTGACTCAGATTTTTGAAAGTGGAGACACAGGGATTTCAAACTAAAGTCAGCAAACGTTAAGAACCAACTACAAAAAAAAACTAAGGCTAAGCTCACCGTGACCTTAAAAGTTATGATTTAAAAAGCCTTGGCACTGGAAATATGCTTTGAATGAATGGGGGAAGGTCTGCACTACAGATGCCTTCCTGACCTGTGGAGCCCTGGTCTACCCACGGCCGTTTGCAATGGGTAGATCTGGGCTCCTGTGGGGGCGCACTTCTATTGGGTGCCCTGGGCGCCATTTTAACTAGGTCCACCCCTGCCTCCGCTCTGTCCCTCCTTCTACCCAGGAACACCCTCTCGCCCCACCTGGAAAGCATGCAACGCCAGCAACCAGTACACTTGCTGCTAGCTTGCGTTGCTGCCTCCAGGCGGTGAAGGGATGGCACTGGCCTAGTGCCAGGGGTAAGGCCTTCCTGAGGTCTTCCTGCTGGTGATGAAGTTGCTTTATGGTGCCTTCATGACTGAGATGCGGGTGATACACTCATACTGCCCATGGTAAGTCCAACGGGATCAGGCCCTGATATAGTAAAACCTTAAAGATTGCATGACTATGGTGCATTGTGACTCTTTCCCACCCAGAATCCATTATGAAACAAGAAATCAGCCTGTAGATCCAAAGGCTGATATCAGGAAGCTGAATGCTGACCCTAAAATCTTGGATGGTCAATTCTAGGATTTGAGTCAGAGCTGATTCAAATTCCAGTGAGGCTACCTAAGGTGGGACAGGGGAGCATAAGAGCAGGGTCTGTACAAAGAACCTCTGTGGGAGTGAGCTGGCAAACATTTCACTTACTGTAAGGTATAGTTGGTAGCTAAATAGGTGTATCTTCCTTTCTCCCATGTACAATGAGTAGCTCCACCTTTTCCATACTGAATGCAGACGGTATTCTTTGGCTGGTCTGGAGGAACTTAAAAGAGGCAGTGGGTCAGGATTTCAGATTTGAGCAGAAACCAGGTTCGGCATGTCTGGTTACAGAGTTATTGAAATGCAGAGTTACTGAAAATGCTATGTTATGCTAATTTGCAGTCTACCGTATTCAGTAGTACTAAATGAGGGGGAGGGAAAGGCCTGTGCACTACAGCAGACAAGGACAGAGTTTGTGAGTCAAGACTGGCATCCAAGGTTTGAATTGGTGGGCAACTGCTGGAATCCCAGGACCCACAGAAGGACCCACTGCTGATCCTCGAGACCCAAGGTCTATGCCCATAACCTTTATGTGGTAGTGATAGTAGAGAAACTTTCTTGGGGCCCACCTAGGTAAGATCATAAGAACATAGGCCCTGCTGGATCATGCCAAGGGCCTATCTAGTCCAGCTTCCTGTATCTCACAGTGGCCCACCAGCTGCCTCAGGGAGCACACAAGACAACAAGATGCCTTCATCCTGTGGCCATTCCCTTGCATCTGGCATTCTGAGGTAGCCTATTTCTAGAACCAGAAGGTTGCACATACCCATCACGGCCTGCAGCCTGCGATGGACTTTCACTCCAGAAATTCATGGAGAGCTGTTTGCCAAGAGCTTCCTTCAACCTGAACCGGCCTTTAAGACATTCTCCAAACCACTGACATGATCAGGCCAGTGGAAGTCCTGGGAAGCAAGTGGCTTAAAGCTCTTCCAGTCCAAATGGGACTTGGGAGTGGTTGACATTGACTGGATTGTGCACATGGGTGCAATCCAAACTCTCTCCGGCATAAACCCCACTGAAATGAAGAGGTGTTTTGCCAAATTACAGGGAAGGAATCATCCTGGCATATGGAGGAAGTTATATATTTCCTTTCTTTGATAAGGAATGGCACATTCACATCGGCTCATCCACAAGATGATGAGGGGGATGAAAACATGTGAGGGCAACATGGTACCACTTAGTACAATAATGTATGTTTCACACCAGAAAACAATGCAAGAGACCAGCGGTTCCTAAAGTCCCACTTGGACTTTGGGACCATGCTAGGTCATTGCCAGGGCAAGGCCTAGGGCTGCTGGGGTGTCTCGACAGCGCTGCAAGCACTTGGGGGCTTTAGCCCTTACCTGCAGGGCGGGAGGTCACACTGGCATCCTGAAGAGTCTGACCCTTCAGGACGCCAGCACAGCTCACCACAACCTCCAGGTAAATTGCAGCACCATTGGGACACACTTTACTGGGCCACTCCCCTTAAGGGGAATGGCCCAGTTTGGGTTTCCAATGGTGGGTTGCGACCAGTGATGTCATGCAGGGGGTACGCGGGGGTACGCGAGTACCGGTTTCTAGGATTACAGCTGGCCCCGCCTATTCGCCCGCCCACTCGTCGACTCCGCCCTCTGCAAAGTTTGAATTTCCTGCATGTTTGAGTTGCCTGCATGTTCTCAGAGCCAGGCAGGCAGTTGCTCTGGGGTTTTAACATGATGCCAAGCCTCCTTAACATGTTCTGGGGGTGCTGTGGAATACTGTTGCAACTGTTGGGTCAGTTTAAAATCATCTGAGGCCTCAAAAAGGGCTTTTTTCATGTCACTTCCTGCCACGACATCACTTCTGGCCATTGATGTCACTTCCGGTGGGCGGGTCCCAACACGTGCCAATCAAAAGTGAGTACCTGTTCTTAAATCATTTAGATGACACCACTGGTTGCGACCCACTGCAGTCGAACAATCACTGAATACCATTCCCACTACTGCCGTTTCATGCTACGCCATTTATAAACACATAAACTCTGTTCATAGACCATATAGCTATATAGCATCTCCTTACTTCCAACATAGATGTAAATGCCACAAAAGAGCACATTTGTTGGCCTTCTTGAACAGAGACATTCAAACGTCTGCTGCCCGAATGTGCTCAGTAATGCTGAAGCACTGGCTGAGTGGCCGTCGCTGCTGGTTACTTCTGTGTTGTTGTGGAAGATGAATATCTTGGGCTGCGAACCACAGGAGCTGCCTTTGTTTAGCCAGCAGGAGAGGGTAACATCCGAGCCGCGCAACACTTGCCTAGCAGTGGCACTTGCTTTCATGCTTCCACTATAGTGCAAATAGAAAACAAACATGGTGACTCCTGCAACTTTGTGCCAAATAAATGAGCTTTGAATATCATTATTAATTTGCTGTCCTGTCCCAGTGAAAATGGCTCTGCAAATTGCCCCCATGTGGCTACCAAGGGAAGTGCATGGGTAAATGCTCATCTCCCCTGTTATCCCAGGCATCCTGATCCTGGAAGTTCTATCCTAAAGCTAAACCTCATTTCAGTCTCTCTGTTTCCCTGAAGTTAGATCCTATACCTGATTCTGGTCTCTCTCTTCCCAGTGCCAACAGCCTATTTTCCCCCATGCCTTGCCTTACTAATGTGCCTGCCGCTGATTTGGTGTTTTCAACCAGGAGTTATGCTCAAGCCAGAGGGCAGGGAAGCCCCAGCCTTGCATAGTCTGCCATAGGGAGGTCACCTGTCCATGCACTACCAGGAAACAGGATTGCCAGATTCCACAGGAAGCAGGGTTGCTGAGTCCTCTTTGTCGGGGAAAGGTGAGAGTCTTAGTTTCTATTGGCACAGTGCTGTCACAGTGAATGAGCTATGACTGTCCACATTCACTTTTGACAATTATTAGAGGCAAATAAATTCTGCTCTGTGCCTTTGTGTTAGGTAAATGTTACTTGGAACTGGTGCATGTCACAGAAGTAGGTATACAAATGACACAACAGGGGTTCAACTTGAATATATCGATTTCTTAGGGCTGTTATTCTGATCAAGTCATTTGCTCATGTAGTATGTCTAAAAGCAAAAGGTTTTTCTTTCATTGCAGGGTCCATATGCCTGTAACATGGAAAGCAGATATGCAGCATGTAATGCTATCCATTGCATTTCTATGCCAGGAAAAGCAGTATCTGTTGAACTTCCACCAGCTGTGACTCTGCTAAGGCACAGAAGCTTTTCCAGAAAAGAAAGCCATCACCATAAAGTGCCTGCCCATAGAGGGTTTTCAAACACTCCACCTGAATGTTGGAATGCTGGAATATTCAGTTTTCCATACTGAATGCAGACAGTATTCTTTGGCTAGTATTCTCTGGAGGAACTTAAAAGAGGAGGTGGGTCAGGATTTCAGATTTGAGCAGAAACCAGGTTCTTCTCAAATCACAACTTAAGAGAGCAGGTTATGAGGTTGTCCAACCCCTAACATAATCTGTATGCAAATATAAGTCAAGCATATGTGATGCCTGATAGGTAAAGCTTTTCATCTGCTTTGCAAAAGGTGTAAATAACTTTTTAGGATGCAAGAGATTAGGACTTCAAATGGGCGGTGCTACACTCTGTTGTTATCCTAATAACTGAAAATAATATTCCTTTTCTGAAAAAAATCAACATCACCACCAAAAGATGACATAGTTACTCAACTGGAGACAATTGTCCGATATTCCACAACTTACTCCTAGAATTAAAACAAAAGAAAGAAAAGTGAGTGCTCTCCGATAAACATTACAAAGGCTGAAGAAACGTTTTAGGAAACAAGCTTGATTTCTAACAGATGTGAGTTGTGGCCAATATTTGCATACTTGAGAGGGATGTTGTGTGCAGGAGGGGGCTGAGCCGGTTGGGGGTTGGATGCACTGTCAAAGAGCCCATCAGCCTCAAGAGGGGAGGATCCATCACTCCCTGGTAATGATTTGCACTCTGCAGCTCCAATCCCTGCTGGCATCCTCAGGTCAGGACCTTTATACCTGGGAGAGAGCACTCCCACTTTGCACAGAGCAGGGCTGGCCTTCCCAGGAAGCCAATGGTAACACTCGTATCATGTCTGTACGCCACTCCCTCTGCCCACAGCACTGCACCAGTCACCAACTTACTTCCCACTGGCTGAAAGTAAACAAGAGCACCACTGGAGGATGAAAGGAGGGGGCTACTTCAACCATATCTCCCTGTCCATTCCACTGAGCAGCTGGCTGCTGCCAAGCTCCTTTCTCCCTTCCCGTCCTTTCTCTTGTGCAGGTTCCCACACAGCTTCGTTGCTCTGTATCTGTTCCGTTTGATTATCAGGAAGGGCAGAGCACGCTGGGAGGCCAGCATGGTCTGCTCTTCATTTGAAACAGGATCAGTGAGACAGATTGAGGCTGCACCAAGAACAGCACAAAGTAAGGGAAGGAAAAGGGCTTGGCTCCCTCTCCTTAGCCCCCTGGGGAAAGCGGGAGGGCATATGCTAATGCACACATGGCTATTTATTTACGTTGCGGCGCATTGAGTACCAGGCAGGCCTCAGAGATGTGCTCGATGGGTAAGGTAAAGGTAAAGGTTTCCCCACGACCGAATGGTCTAGTCGTGACCGACTGTAGGGGGCGGTGCTCATCTCCGTTTCAAAGCCTGTAGAGCCAGCGTTTTTGTCCGAGGACATGCTTCCGTGGTCATGTGGCCAGCATGACTCTACGCCGTAGCGCACAGAACGCCGTTCCCTTCCCACCGAAGTGGTCCCTATTTATCTACTTGCATTTAGGTGCTTTCGAACTGCTAGGTTGGCAGGAGCTGGGACAAGCGACAGGAGCTCACTCCGTCGTGCAGTCTTGAACTCCCAACCTTGAGGTCGAAAGCCCAGCAACAGCGGATTAATTCGCTGCGCCACCACGTCAATAGGTAGGTGGTTGTATTTGAGGCCTAATCCCTGAAGTGGAGCCCTCCTTGAAAAAGCTACATCCCACTTTCAGTCAGTGTTGGATTACACACACACACACACACACACACACACACACAGAGAGAGAGAGAGAGAGAGAGAGAGAGAGAGAGAGAGAGAGAGAAGAATTGGTTCCAGCCTCCTATTGCGGATCTAAATGTACAGTGTGGGGCAGCTGCTCCAATATGACAGTCTTGGCTTTAGAAAATATACATGCTACCTGTCAAGGTCTTGCTCCTCTGATCATTCCTATGCTCCCTCCAAGTCACCCACCAATCACTCCAGCAAGTCATGCATGTTCTCAGTCTGTTCCAGTGTACTCCACTATCTCAAAGGTCTTAAACCTCAGTGAGATAGCAGTGCACAAAACTCAGAGCAAACAGCCCAGCAGTAGGTGCCACCACAGCCAGTCTAACTAAGGGGACACTGAAGTCCTATGGGCTTATAAACTTATGAAGTCCCAGCCCTTATAAACTGGGGCTCCCAGTTTTAGAGTCCCCCAAAACTCCAGGGATTCAAGCCTCAAGGCTCTGGTTGGCTTCAGTAGTTCAGCTAAGTGGCCCAGGCCAGACTGAGGTGGATCAGCTTCCTCTCACTCTGATGCCAGCTGTGAATTTATAGAGGTTTATTTAAGAAATAGAAGTTTGGTTACACAAACAAGAAAAGCATTGAGGGCCCAATAATATCCAATGTTTCATGGACAGATGCAGCCATGCCAATGGGGTGTTTTCTACATCCTGTGGCGGTGGTGGGGCAGTCACGGAGGCCTCCTCAAAGCAGGGGAACTTTTATTTCCTTACCTCAGGGATTCATTCCAGCTGTATCAGTGCTAGAAAGTGAGAGAGGACTGGGCCCCTGTTTTCTTACAGAATACAGTGCAACACACACAATGTTAAAACAATAAAACTGAGCTCCTGAGTCCTACTCTACTGTATCCCTGTTGCTCACCTGGTCCAAGCTTCTGAGTATGGGTACAGAGTGGCTGTTCCCCCGGCTATAGCTGCAAGGATGTAAGCAGGCAGTGATGTCATGCACCCACTACACACCACAACGCAAGTACCGGTTCCTAGAAGTTGAGCTGGCCCCGCCCACTCGAAGCTGGCCCCTGCTATTTAACCAGGGAACAGTTGAAGCAAAATATGTATATAGACATCTCTAGAAAGCAAAGCAATAGAAGTTAAATCAATACTAACCACAAGCTGAAGTTATTACAAACATGATCACATCCATGTCAACAATCATGACATCACTTCCGGCTTATGACATCACTTCTGGTGGGCGGATCCCAACAAGTGCCAATCAAAAGTGAGTACCTGTTCCTAAATCATTTGGATGACACCACTGTAAGCAGGGGTCCATGACAAGGTCAGAAAACACTTAGTTTGCACCCTCTCATCTCCTCCAACTCTCACAAAGGGTGTCTGGCCCAAGAGCCCCCCAAATCCTGACCCTTGTGCTGTTGCTTGGAAACACAGTCCTGTACTTACCTGCCAGTATCACTAGCCAAATTGTGAAGCAGATGTTCCATGCAAAGACCATCTCAAGAGCTGCTGAAGCGTTTTGCTCTGTTTTCAAGCAAACCGGTTGCCACTGGGAAACAGCCCTTTAGCAGGTCACCAAAGGCTGTCATTGGAACTGGTGGGTCTGAAACAAGAGTGAGGCAGAGTGGCGCATGAATGGAGCTCCTTCGACTGGTATGATCTTGTGGAGAGGACACAAACCCTCCCTTCGAGGGTTTCCCCTTTTCTTGACATTCTTGCCTTCCATGAGCAAGATTTCCCTGGCTCATTTCAGGCTCTTGCTGCACGAATACTAGAGTGCAACAAAATTCATGAACAACAGAGGCAAGGGTCATTCCAATGGTCACATCAGCTTCTTATTATATTGCTTCCAATAAATACTCTGGGTGCAAGGTTTGTAGGGTTAAGGTTACCAGATCTGCCCCTGAAAGACGCCAGAAAATCACCGGAAAGACTTTTAAATACTCCAAGGCATTGAAACAAGATAAGCACAATGAGGGTCTAATCCCAGAACGTATTCTGATGGGGGCGTCCGGAACAGCAGCACTGAAATGGTCCCACAGGGAACACGGTCTCCTGTGGGACCAGAACAGCAGCTGGAGATCTCCCTGGGATAAGAGAACATTGATTCTCTTACCCTGTGTAGAGCCTTGGCAGTCCCAATAGGTCTACTTGAAGATGCACCAGCTATTGAGCAGACTCAGAACTGAGGAGACCCATGTCATGCTCAGAGGCTTGGGAGGGGGGATTGGATTCAGTGCAGCTTCTGCCACTGCCCTTGCCCACCTTCCCCAACTTCCCCCACCCTGACATGCCTTTATGCTGCTTGGTGCTGGCATGGAGGCCCAACCGCAACTGGCATTAGCCTCCCTGCCTGCACCTCTCCCCACCCGGCTGCTGCAATGTGCCTTACGGCACTTGAGTGACAGCCATCGCCTGGGTAGCATGCACGCAGGTGGCACTGCCCAGGTGAAGGAGCGAGCGGCCCATCTCTTTTTTCCCACCCATTCTCAGCTCCACCTTTCCCCCGTCCTTCTTTCCTGCCTGTTGTGGGACAACATCCAGCCACTGCAGGCTTTTGAAACAGAAGGGTGAAGATGCCCATGGAGGAATGGGGGCTGCGCTTCATTTATTTATTTAAATCATCTCATTTATTTTGCAACCTTTGTTCGACAGAGGAACACGTACATCAAAAACAAAACAAGAAAATTAAAGGTCAACACAATTTCAACAAAACCAGAGAACGGCAGAAGCAGCAAGCAACAAGGAAACAAACAACTTCCCAAAAACAATCCGTGCCAACCAAACCAGATTCACTACCACCAAATATCAGCCAGTCCCAAAAGCCCTACAAAGAAGCCAAGTCTTAACTTGCATCCTGAAGGAGTGTAAGATGTGGGCCCTGTGGTCCTCCAAAGGACAGGAATTCCCCCAGATTGGAGCCATCACCCAAAAGGCCATGCCTCTTGTGGATGTCTGCTTAACTTCCAAAGGAATTTGTAACAAGGTCTTAGGTAGTGATCTTAACTTCTTTAGAGATCGCAAAATTAGTCAGTGGAATACTTTGCACTAGATGTGGTGATGGCCATTAGCTTAGATGGCTTTAAAAGGGAATTGGAAAAAACCCCTCCCATAGAGGGCAGATCTGTCAATGGCTACTAGTTCAGCTGTGGTAGTCCCTGAATACAAATTCCAGAGTCACAATGATGGGATGAAGGCAGTGATGTCATGCACCCACTACGCACCACTACGTGAGTACCGGTTCCTAGAAGCTGAGCTGGCCCTGCCCACTCAAAGCTGGCCCCATCAGCTGGTTGGCTCAGCAGCTGCGCATGCGTACTGCACGCCCGCAGCCATTGCCTGCACTTTCTGTGAGGAGGCAGGCAGGCAGGCAGCATGGTGGCGGCGGCAGCAGCAGCAGCAGCAGAGCGAGAGGACCGGAGGCGGCGGCAGCGGCAGCAGCAGCAGCAGCGAGGGAGACCCAGGAATAAGGCAGCAAGTGTGAGAAGGTAGGCTGCCTGGAGCTCCCGCTCTCTCCAGCCGCGCAGATCCAGCGTCCCAGTTCCTCCTGCAGCCTCCCCCCAGCCCCAGCCCCCACGCGGTCTTTTTTTGGTCGCCCGTTCCCCCTCCTGCTCCTTGCCGGCTCCTTGCATTTAACATTAAAGTTAAATGGCTCTCTGTCCTAAAAGGGCTCACATTCTAGTATAGTCTAGCCTGCTATTTAACCAGGGAAGAGTTGAAGCAAAATATGTCTATACACATCTCTAGAAAGCAAAGCAATAGAAGTTAAATCAACACTAACCACAAGCTGAAGTTATTACAAGCATGATCACATCCATGGCAACAATCATGACATCACTTCCTGACATCATGGCTATGACCTCACTTCCTGTCATGACATCACTTCCGGCTATGACTTCACTTCCCGCCAGACATCACTTCCGGCTTATGACGTCACTTCCGGTGGGCGGATCCCAACAAGTGCCAATCAAAAGTGAGTACCTGTTCCTAAATCATTTGGATGACACCACTGGATGAAGGTATGGCTTTTGTTCCTTCTTGTGGGCTTCCCATGCTGGATCACTGCAGGAAACAAGATACTGGACTAGCTATAACCATTAGGGATGATTCAGTATGGCATTTCTTAGATTCTTACGGAACTCCCAGGGAGGTGAAGAACTATTCATTCCTTCATGGCTTTTTGGCAAGGGCTCAAAACATTTTTGTTCTGTCAGGTGTTTGGATGATGGGTTGATGGTTACCTCCTGTGCATCTATATAGAATGTATCATTTTGCTGCTTTTCTCTCACCTGAAATTGGCTTGGGAACCACTGCAATAAGGGGGTGGTAATTGCCAAGGGACAGGTTCAGGAAAATAGGGACTGTCCCTACTAATTAGGAACAATTTCATTACTTAATGAGCTGGAACATATGCAATTCCATACTATCAGTTACATAAATAAAATTCCCACAGAGCACTCCCACTATCAGAGAATACTCCATCACAAGTGACAGAAAAATATACATTACAGAAAGAAAACACAGACCTTCTATGTTTTTACTTTTAGTGTCAAGGGAAGGAAGATAACTTCCCCATGAAATCTTTTTTTTTCTTTCTAGAAGCTACTTGAGATTACATAACAATATCTGGTTTCTTCAGGTTGCTGCCTCAGGTATGAAGAAGCCTGTCAGACAAACCGCCTCTCTTTTCAGTTTCTTTATCAAGAGCAGTGGATGAGTGATCGGCACAAGCCATTTACAAGAAAGAACTGGGACTTCTTTTACAAGAATTGTTTTTATCGATGAACAATGTGTTATTAGTCATTCACAGTCACACATACATCCCTCAAAGATTAATTTCAGAAGATTCCTGGTACACTTCATTGCACTGGAACACGTGGCTGTGGGGAGTGACCCATGGAATTGTATCTTTGTTTGGAATCACATGCTTCCTGACCTGACCTGAAGCCAACACCCAATGCACCAGATTGCAGTGGCATTCCTACAGGGGGCCAGTGGCAAAACACAGGAATTTTGCAGGAGCCTGAGCTCCTGTGTAATGCGGTCTCTCCCCCTGGCCTCCAGAGCCCTTCGCGGCTTGGATTGCAAATCCTCTGAGACAGGTCTCTGAAACTTGAATGGCTCTAGAAGCGAGGCAGAGGAACTTTATTACCCAGGAGCTCAGGCACCTGCAAAACCTAGTGTCCCCCCCCATAGGAACACCACTGCTAGATTGCCCAAGATAATCGAGTTGGGATATAATGAGAAGGGGAGAAGTTGGTAACCAGGTACCAGAGCAATATGGGGCAGACTTTTATAAAGGGTCTGGGTAGTACTCAAACAAATAAATAAGAAATGATAGGTGCACTAAAAATGTGTCTACCACAAAGGACGAGATTCTTCACAGAAGGGTTTGGGGTAGAAAAGCACGCATGAGCAGAAATAATGTTTACAAGAACCGCCAGCACTATTCATCCCAGGGAGAGAAGAAGGATGAGTTGTCAAGGCAGGAGGGCAGACAAAAGCAGGAAGAATGGAGGGGTGTGGAGGAGGGACTCAAGTGGAAGGGCACCGCTTGGGACCAAAAATATAATTTCTCTGTGCCATTGGAAATTGCAGGTTGCTGAGCCTTTGGAGGTCAGTGTCTGCATGCTTTTTCCTTTGCTGGAGGCTGAAAGAGTCTGCATCAGATTCCAGTGTATATACCTTGCAAGAGCTTCATGAAGTTTCTGCTTTATATTTAACAATAAATTGAACCATATCATCATCATCATCATCATCATCATCATCATCATCATCATCAACAACAACAACAACAACAACAACAACAACAACAACAATTTTTTCAGGCTAAAAGCTTTAGAAAGCATCACATATGCTTTAGAAAAGCTTCATAAAACATCACATATAATTAGGGCCCAATCCTATTCAGGGCCTATGGCAGTGGATCACATACTCTGTCCCATAAGCCCCATTCTAGTAGCATGAAAGCTGTACCACCAGCTCACACTCCAGAGCTGCCAGCACAAGTAGCTGAAGGCTCCACGCACATGCCAGTGGCTCCTTGACACCCCACCAGAGCAGATAAGGAGGGGGCAGGAGGGGGGCAGTGGGCAGGAGGGGGGATTAGGGCACAGACCATCTCAAGCTGGGGACAGGGAGGGAACAGGGCAGGAAGGGGAGGATCTTGATGGCAGTAGAACAGGCCAAGATCTTGCCCCTCTTTTCCCAGCCTGACACACCCTCTGAGGTTCCTGACTTACATCAGCTATTTAGCTGGTGTAGGTCTGAAGAGACCCACTGGCTGCCAGGCACCTTATGGTGAAGTCTCTCCAAGGCCATCTGGTCCCCCCCCCCCATTAATGCATGCAGTGCACGCTCCATCAGTACTTTTGTTTCATTGTGCCAACTGCTGGGGGATAGGATTGGTTTGCCTTCAACTTTATTTTAATTTGCAGTGTAATCCTATCCCTGTCTGTGCAGAAGTAAGTCCCACTGAGTTCACTGAATAGGACTGTAGCCTTAAGTACATAGGAATTCTGAGCCTCAATCCTTTTTAGAAGAGCAATGGAAATTGAATTTGAATTTTGCAGCTTTCCCTTTGCATACCAAACAGTATCAAAATGTATCAAATATTTCTCTGAATGAAATCCATTTGCCAGTATTCCATGTTCACTATTCTTACAGCACAATCTTAAGCTTATCTACTCAGAAGTTAGTCCCATTGAGCACATGGGACCTATTCCCATGTAAGCGTCTCTAAGACAACAGCCTTATACTGCAATCCTATACACAATTACCTGGGAGTAAGTCCCATTGAACCCTGTAAGATATACTTCTGAGTAGGCATGCATAGGCTTGTGCTCAACAATTTTTCAAGCTGCTTCAAAACAATGGGTGACTATTTTGCACACAGACATGCTGAATTTTCATGTCACTCATTGTTTTGCAGCAGCTTGAAAGTGGTTTTCATCACATGTAAAGCTCTCTTGTGACCAAACCTCCTCTTACATTGCGCTGCTTCTAGTGTCAGAACTCCACTCGTCTCATCTTGCCCTTTCGGTAAACTTCCTCCTCCTGTCTCTTGTACCTTTTGTCTCAACTTACCTATCAAGAACAGTTCTCCCCTTTATGTTTGTAGGGCTCTCTTATTTTATTTTACTTATTTTAAAAATGTATATCCAGCTTTTCCATTACAAATATTCGGAACATCTTTCCAGAAGAAAGAACACTCTACAGATTTATTCTTAGCTATGCAGTTGTTACCCAGGTGCTCCTTATGGCTTGATTCAAGGATGAGCTCCTCTTAGAGAGTTTTGATCACATGTCCCTCCAGAATTCAAATAGCCAGTTGTGTAGCTAAGGGGGTGAAGAGGGTAGCGATTGCACCGGGCAGCAAGCTTTATACAGGCAACAAGCTGAGCTTGACACTAGTAGCTAAAATTGTGAAAGCCTTGGTATGTATGAATAATACCATCATGTTATGCATCATTGGAAAGGTAATTTAACATTGAATGCAATGAAACAAACTGCACTGAAATATCTCTATTCTAATAAAAATTATGGCCAATTAACCCAAAAACATTTTAATTGTGAAAACCCTTGTAAGTACAAATAATACAATCATGTTATATATCATTGGAAAGGTAATTTAATGCTAAATGCAATAAAACAAACCACATTGGAATATGCATATTCTATCAAAAGGTTATGGCTAATTAACCAAAAAATTCAGATTCTCCCCCTCCAAGTAGCATGTTCATTGTAGTTCTGACTGCTATGTGGAATTCAGAGACGTGGGTATAAAAATGCTTTCTATATAGTACCTGTGCTATAGTGATGAACTCCGTCATCCCCTCCCCTCTCTACACTACTGTGTTATCTTTAAATAAGCATCTCCAGTAGCTGACCACGCCACTCCCACTAAACGCTTTTGTAAAATTGCAAAAACCCAGCAAATGTACCGTCCTCCCCCACATTAATAATCTGACATTTCATAAAGCACGCCTAAAACGTTTTACATCTAAAAACCATGAAATTGAAAGCTGTACTCTCCCTTTCTCTGTTTAGAACTTTATTTTTGCAAGCTATTTTTTATTCTTTCAGTTTTCTTGTGGCCAGGTTACTTGAAGCCCTGGACTGAAGCCTTGCACCGGGCCACTAATACTGCTCCTTTCCAATGATGTAAAACATGATGGTATTATTCATACATTATTATACATTGACGGCAACCACAACCACCTGTACAGTACTGGGAATTTAGTGGTCAGATCCTCTAATGTGCTGGGACTCTTGGCTAGGGGCCAACTTGGCCAACCCCTCCTGCCAACCTTATGCAAGCTAAAACTTTTCAGCAGTATTTTATAGAAAGGTCTTCCATTTCCCCTATTTGATGTCCTTTTAAAGTTTTAGTTTCCTGCATTCCTCCTTTTCCAGTATATTATTGTTATTTCTGTCCCATTCCTTTTCACGACTCTGGGTCCACCTTTGTTTGTCCATCTCTTGTTTGTCCATCTAATGCAAAACTGTAGGTCATCTGAGTAGGAGATGGCTTGTCTCTGAGAGCTCTAACGAGCACAGGCTACTATATGCACAAACGATGCTTTCAGTGATAGCGATACCTTTACAATCCATGCGCAAAATATAGACCCAGGGTGCAATCCGAACCAACTTTCCAGCAGCAGGATAAGGGCAATGCAGCATTGAGGTAAGGGTGCAAACCTTCCCTTACCTTGAGGAGGTCTCCGTGACTACCACTCCACCGCAGGATGTAGCACGTGCCCCATTGGCACCGCTATGTCAGTGCTGGGAAGTTGGTTAGAATTGTGCCCCCAGTTATGGAATGAGGGGAGGCAGTTGGCTTCATTCTGCCTTAAATAGAGGGAACAATGACACTTTGCAGACTGCTTTTGGGAGTGTGCCGACTCCTTCACAAATAATCCTTGCAGCAACATTTAAGGTAATCTGCAATCATATTGCAGGAGAGGAGGCGGAGGCAGACTAGCTTCCTGAAAGCCACCAATTCAGGGGGCTACAGAACTCTACAGAACTCCTGAACTCCTGATTTGTAGCTCAGTCTCTTAGCCCACGACAGTGTGGCAGCAGCTCAATAACTAACCTGGATGCTTCTGCCCAGAGTCAGGGCTTCCCATGCCCGCCAGTTGCTAGCCTGCCAAAGCGTCTTCCTTCCTTCCTTCCTTCCCAGCCCTCGGTGCCTTCCGCCACTCACCATTTTTGGCCACTTCTTTGGGTTCTTCTCCTGTCTTCTTGGCTGCAGCACAGAGCGAGCCCAGCACCGTGTGTCAACTGCCACGGCAGTTCCTGCCTGCTCTGTACAGTGCTCTCTCCTCTCCCTCAAGAGCGAGGGAGCCCTTCCTGCTGCCTTCACCTCTTATCTCCACCCCGACTGGCTTCCTCAGGCACCACCTGACAGTTCTTCTGTCCCGCACGGTGTCTTGCCAGACAGAGTCCTGCAGAGTCAGGCAATCTGCCCGGCTCCAACTGCCTCTGACCTGTTTCTCTCTTAGCCATGAAATGCTGGGAAGAGGCTCATGAGACTGAATGGAGGAGAAAAGTCAACCTCTGGTGGTTTAAAGGGATGAACACTTGCAAACTGGGCAAAGAGGCACTTCTCAAAGAGCTGTACTCTTACATGCAGCAGGGGGAGAGCAACTGTCCCTCTTCACCCCAGCACAGGGTCTTTTCCAGTGGCTGTTGCTGGTGTCTCTTCTGTATTTTGGGGAGCCCTTTGGGGAGAACCACTGATTGATTTTATTACATAAACCACTCTAACAACTTCCATTTAGAAGGGGTATATATTCTGTTGTTGTTGTTGTTGTTGTTGTTGTTGTTGTTGTTGTTGTTGTTGTTGTTGTT
>JAJKFI010000028.1:10942542-10999066 GCA_029204185.1 Lerista edwardsae | reverse complement strand
ACACACACACACACACACACACACACACACACACACACACACACACAGAGAGAGAGAGAGAGAGAGAGAGAGAGAGAGAGGTGGCGGCATACTCACGGAACTGTGCTAGTAGTGCTGCATTCTCTCTGATGAGCTGCCAGCTCCCCCCTTTGTTCAAATTAGGTCCCCCAGATCCCTTTTGCTTCCGTCAGACTGGCTTTTATAAGGGAGGAGGAGCGTCAATGCAACGGTGCATGTCCAACATAGGCAGAAAGTAGTACATGTGCCATACAAAACTGGAATTTCAAGAGGTGGGAGTGGGGTGCTGGGTCAGGTATTGCAGCCATCACCAGGACTTAGGTTCTTCAGTTCTTCAGTTCAGGCCACATTCCAAAGACCACACTCCTTTTGTCAGCTTTGTGACTCCAGGAAAAGGATCCACCCCCTCATTCTGCTGGGACAGTCTCTTACACATCTGCCCTCCATATTTTCAGGGCATGTTCTTAAGGTTTAACTGATCTCTCCTATGTTGGCTGAAGAAGAAGTGTGGCCTTAGCATGGTTCCTCCTCAGCTTTTTTAAAGTGCACACATAACTTGTATTTTCACAAGTGCATGTTCATCGGTGCATATTATGCCAAATTGAATTACTACACATATTGCTAAATTCCAAATTATTCCTCTGCTAGATGCTGTTTGGAAGAATGGATCAAGTCCACCTCATGTCATTTGCAGCCATTTTGATGATGTGACCAAAAGGGTCAAGAGTCTTTGGAGGAAGCTACAGTATAAAATGACTAATAGGGCAATCCTAAAAGTGCTTACTTGGGAATAAAAACAAGGAAGGTTTATGGCATACAAAGACAAACAAATATGTTCTTTTTGCTGCAGCAAATGAACATGGTTACTTCTCTGGAAGTCATTGGGCTAAGCTCCATTGACCTCAGCAGGTCTTACTTTTGAACGTTCTTAGATTGTGCTGAAAAATTATCTTGCTGGAGCAGATCCCATTATGATCCATCTAGTCCAGTGGTTCCCAAACTGCAGGAACCAGTCAGGAAAGTTGCAGAATCCTTTTGAATATCCTGCTGTCCTATACAATGTATAGAATTGTAGCCCTAATGGGGAGTTACAGATAATGGCCCAGTAGGTCAAGTCAGCCAGTCAAAATGTTTGGGAAACACTGATCTAGGGGCAATCCTAACCAACTTTCCAGCACCAAGGTAAGGACAATGTGGCTCCGAAGTAAGGGAAGAAAAATTCCCTTACCTTGAGGAGGCCTCCGTGACTGCAGGATGCAGCACATGCCCCATTGGCACTGCTGTGTCAGCGCTAGAAAGTTGGTTAGGATTGTGCTCCTAGTCTATTACCTTTCTTCAGCAGTGGCTTGACAAATGCCCCTGAAAAAAGATCACCAGCAGACCACGGCAGCACTAATACCCTTCCACAGTTGATTGTCCCCAGTTTTCTGGGATTACCTTGCAATTATGCTCTTTAGTTCGCAGTCCTAACCCTGGGCCGACACGCCTGCCCCATATCCAGCCTGGGGCTCGGAGGTGCTGCTGGGGAAAAGGGGAAAAATTCCCCTTCCCCCGGTAATGTGCAGCGGCCCGGATGGGGCCACTTGAAGCTATGCCGCCAAAATTGGGGGTGCAACTGTGAGCAGCTGAATTGGGGCTGCCTGAGCTGGGCTGGAAGTTCTGGCTCCCCCCACCCACCCTGGGCTGGGCTGGGCCGGGCCGTCCTCGGACCCGTCCATTCCCCACCTCCCCTCCCCGCCCTCCCCCTGCCCCATTATGTCTCCCACTGCCCTCCCAGAGTCCCTGTGCTGGCCTAAGAAGGCCAGCCTTACCTTCAGGCCTCTGTGCCCACACGTTGGAACAGCAACGCCTAACTCCATCCAGAATGGCGCAAATACTCTTTACAGTGCATTTACATCATTCAAAGGCCAACACGAGGGACTTGTGCCAGCCTTTCAGATGGTTAGGATTGCTCTCTAAGTAAAAAAAAGTTGCCAGTAGCCCACTCACCACAATGTTCATTTTCTGAAAACGAACACAGCTAGGAAACTTCCACAGAGGTATTCCAGAAAACAGAATTGTGATAAAGGAAATTCCTAGTAACATTCATGGTATTTGTCTCTAGTAATGTTGCTTGGGAAGAAGTGTATGTCCTCTGGACAACAAAAGTTGGAAAATTGTTGCCAGATGCAGGGGAGCGGCAACAAGATGCAGGTATCTAGCTGTCTTGTGTGCTCCCTGAGGCATATGGTGGTCCACTGTGAGATATAGGAAGCTGGACTAGATGAACTTTTGGCCTGATCCAGAAGAGCTCTTCTTATGTTCTTACAAGCCATAGGTTTTTATTAAAACCCATTCAGTTTAAACTTCTCATCTGAATGAGTAGCTTGTCCTTCTTGTTATGTGCACAAGGTAATCTTTGGACTTTTAGCTTCCACTATGACCTTTTTCTCCAAACCAAAGTAGTTAAAAAATAGTTAAAAAATAGCCCGTGAGAATGTGGGATTGCTCAAATATTACCAGGTTCACTTTCTTTTTCTGTTTTTCTTTCTTGCAGAGCCATACGCTTTCTTGTTAAACGGTTTGGTCAACAGTTTCATTTGCCCCAAAACATTGTAACAGCCCGCAGGCACCAATCACGTAAAATATATTTTGCATATTTTCTATATTTAGCTCATATTCTTCTTTTAGAATGCTCAGAACTCTCTTTCTCAGCCATACTCTCAGCAGCCCCATCCAGCTCTGATTAGGTCCACACCCATGTGGGGCCAAATTACTTATTACCCTGTGTGTAAGGGCAGCCATGCACCTAGTAGAGCTTCTCTTTTGTCACAATGTTCTGCATGTAATGTCTCCATTCTCTGTTATCATTAACCAATTAGGTAGAAAAGTAAGGGCAGGTGGCCATGGAATGTTATGATGTCAGGACATGAGATAAATTCTACTGGTCATTATTCAGGAGGAATTGACAGCTTCTGCTTTGGGCAGTAGCCACACATTTAGGATGATATAGTTTAGCCAACAGTGGGACAGCACCAGATATAGGTGAGCCCCCCCTCCCGTATCCATGGATTCCATATCCCCAGTTTCAATTATCTACAGATCTGAGGATCCCCCTTACCTTCCTTTATTCTTACTTTTGGGTTGCCATAAAACCTTGCTGGGGGTGCAGGGGAGAACCCTATACAACATAGGTTCCCTCCTATCCATGGTTTCAGTTATCCACAGGGAGCCCAGGAATACGGTTACCAGATACAAACGAGCACAGTGTGCCAATACCTTTAACCATTGTATAGAAGAGGGAATTTTGGCAGATGTAGCTTTTTAAACCCTTCCATGTTGAGCTGCACTTTCCAAAATGCTCCCTTCTACTGTATACAACGGTTAAAGGTATAGGCACCCTGTCCTGGTTTGTATCTGGTAACCCTACTCAGGAGCCTTTCCCCCATCAATACTGGGTAGGGTTACCAGATGCAAACTGGGACAGAGTGACTATACCATTAACCATTGTGTAGAAGAGGGAATTTTTTGGCAGGTTTAGCTTTTGAAATCCTTTCATGATGAGCTGCACCTTCCCAAATTTCGTTTTCCTTACAATAGTTAAAGGTATAGGCACTCTGTCCCAGTTTGGGTGGTAACCCTAATACTGGGGCATGCCTGTACTCTCAGACTACTTATTGCAATTGCCATGTGAAGACTAACCAGATAACCTCAGTGACTCTGTGGAACTGGCAGCCGTGGTAGTTCACTTGATAAGCAGGACATCACAGAATGTCCAGATTACAGCCCACCATCCGCTCAGCCAGGCCAGCAGCTGTGAATGGGAGATGACGACTTACATTCTAAAACATGATCTACAGGAAAATTGAATGCTAGGTTGTTGTTTCTTGCACTGTTGTTTCTTTCAATTTTATGTTCCCAGTTGTTCTTTAGAGATCATTCATTCTGCACACACATTTGCACAGGGGACTAGCCCCCCCCCCACTTTCAATTAATTGATCCATAGCTAAACCATTGACTTAATTCAAGTTAACTTAAACAATACGCACCCTTTCAAAATGCATAGACAGCAAAGCATAAGACACAACCCCCGCCCCCATCTGCAGCTAGTGGGCTTCTTCAGAGGCTCATGGGACGATTTAGGAGAGCTTTGGAAAGCCTATGAGTAGGGGTGTGGTGTTTTTTTGTGATAATGTTTCCAAAATTTCTTGATTAAAATAGCAAATCGCAGTGCTACGAGTTTTTATTCTACATTCTCATTCCAGGTTTTCATTATTAGTTTTATAATAATGATACAACATAATAATAATAGTAATAATAATAATAATAATAATAATAATTAATTTCATTATTAATTTTAAATGCTTTAAAAGTGTGCTAAGTAGATGATATAGGTGAAATAGTGTCAGCAGAGGCAGCCACAGTATTATTTCTAATTGGAAACGTTATCTGTTTTAATATCTGGAAAAGATCTGAAACACCAAAATGTGATGTTTTGTGTTTTTATTCAGATATTTTAACTGCCAAAAGTCTGTGTTTAACCACCAAAAAGCAGTTTTCAACAACAACAAAAACCCACCCCGACCGATGAGTGAATGAGAAAGGTAAGAGGAGAGAGTTACCATGGAGCAGCTTGCTTCACCAAGGAAGCGCATGATCCTATCCAGTTTTCTAATACTGATGCAGCACTGCCAATGGGGCATGCGCTGCATCCTGTGGTGGGGGAGCAGGCATTGAGGCCTCCTCAAGGCAAGGGAATGTTTGTTCCTTTACCTTGGGGCTACATTTTGTCTGCATCGGTGCTGGAAAGTTGGATAGGATTGGGCCCTAAGTCATTTTAGGATTGGGTCTGTTGTCATCTCAGGGAGATGTCCCCTCCTTTGCATGTGGCCCCCACTCTTGAATGATGGAGAAGCTAAGGGATGAGCGCTTCTTCACTGCTCCCAGCGTTGCAAGAAGGGGGCAGTGTGCCCCACACACTTGAGCACGTGCTCCATGGAGGAGGGTTGGAACATACCACGAAGAGTCCAGCACAGGGCTTTTGCCTTGTGTATGTAAAGTGGACATGTAAGGATGGTTTTAATATTCTCTACATTTAGTTAGCTCTTGTCATTCAGGACCAGGTCTTAAGCCAAATGGCAACAATTCTAGGCTGTAACAAGAATTGTGTGCGTTCTGGTCTTCAAGCATCAGGAGGAGAACGATGACAAAAAGGTACCGTGCTTATTACTTTTCACACCTTATGTTTTAAGTCCTGGTATGTGTGACTTTTCTCATACTATTTCCTTCCTGCAACAGCAGCAAACACTAATTTTAGATCAACAAATAGTAGAGAAGCTTTTTTTTTTTTGGTTAGTGACAGTTTCTAGCTTATAGGAAGTCATTCATCTTCTAGGGAACCTGCAAACACAACATTTTCTCAAGTCAGTTACCCCCTTGCTAAATAGTAAATGGGCACATTTTAAGATATTTGAAAGCAGCATGTGGTACAGTGGCTTCCATTTGAAGGGTCATAAATGGTTTGGTGATGTCACTGACACCAGCCTAGTTCATAGCTTATCTCAGCAGGATGATTGCCAAGAAAACCTGCTTTCCCCTGGTTGGCTGCCACAAATCCAAAGTATGAGCACCTCTTACATAGGTAGCTTCAGGCAAACCCTTTGTAGGACCTGCTTGATGCTGCTACAGGAAGGAACCATGGGAACTAGAAAGTGAGACAACTTCATGTGTGCCTGGGCAATGTGAGAACCCAGGTGTTTTCTAGTGTTAACCAATTTAATGGTTTAACCCAGAGATTTCCAAACACTGGGTCTGGGACCCACTAGCGGCAGATCAGGCTATGCGTGTCAAGCTTAAACAAGCTGCTACAGGGAGTGGGGAGCACTGCTGCCCAATCATCATTATAGCCACACTCCTTGGCAATTACAACTCAGGCAGCAGCCTCTAGGACTTCTAAAAAGTTAGGGAACCGCCTCTGGTTTCAGAGGCGGACCATTTATGGGGTGACACATAGCAGCTGCCCGGGGCACCATTTGTGAACAGGTGCTGGGCTGCCACCTTCTGTCACCCACCCACATTGCTCCTAAATGCTGGGGGTGTGGCAGGGCGGGGCGGTATCGGGGGCGGGACAGGGCAAGCAATAGGGGCACAGTGACACAGGGAAGTCACCATGCCCCTGGTGCTGTCAGAGCCCAGTCCACTCTGCACTGGTTTAACCAGTTTTCAGTATAGTAACCATTTAATAATGTACATAGAAGAGCAAGTGTCTTAGATGCAAAGGAACTGAACAAAGTACATGTCTGAATACAGAACAACATACAGGCCCAGCCTTTTTATACATTGATTTTTAATACTCTGATTTGACCTGACACTCATTGCCACTGCAGATAAGAAGGATCTTGCTGATCTCTGGAGAAGGGGGAAAACACATCCTAAAACCCGCTTTCCTAGGAAGTCAGTCAGGGAGTCAGACTATCTGACCTTCTATTTCCAGCTCACTCTGAGACCCTCTCTCACTGAAGAATGGAATGCGAGATTAAGCACTTCCGCATTGGATTCTTCAGTGAGAGAGGGCAAGGGGAGGGTGAGCTCAGAGTTAGCTGAAAATAACAATTCTAATTGACTGATTGACTCGTGTATTAACTGCTTTTATTTAATACAGTATTTGGTATCAGCAAGGAGACCCAGAATCAAACCCCAGCGGATACTGCTATATTTGCTTATGAGATGGCTAAGCTGGAGAGGAACACAGAAATTGAGTTTCCCCCTCCTCCTTTCTCCAGGTGTCAGAGACTGATAAATTAAAGAAAGTATTTAGGGTGATGTGAGGATTGTGCCAAAATAGCACCTTCTCCATGTCTTGATTTTGGCCACACTGCTCAGACTGAGCATCATGACAGAACTTTGGAAAGATTGCCTTTTCTCAGCCACAAACTGACTAGCGACTCTGAGATAGTTGTGCAGCTGCCCAAAGTCTGTTTAGCTCACTTGTAGCACAGCCCGGGACTGGGTTGTCACAAGTCCCTTGTGCTGGCCAAGGAGTGTTGCAAATGTGTTATAAAGTGCACTTGCAACGACTCTCCAGGCAAGTAGGCCATCAGACAGACATCCCCCGGCTTCCCCCGCACCACATCCCTGGCCCAATAGCAACTAGGTAAGGCTAGCCAAACTCGGCTGGCATGGGGGTTTGGGAGGGGAATGTGGGTCCCTGGGTGGACTGGCCCGGAGAGTGGGGTTGTGCCAGGATCCGGTACTCTGGCTAGATCCTAACCCCCCCATCCCAGGTAGCCCAGCCAGCCCCAATCCAGGCTGGCAGCACAGATCTGAGTTGCCCCATTCAGCCACTGCCACGTTACTCAGGGAAGGGGAATCGATTCCCCTTGCCCTAAGTTGCACCGCAGCCTGCCCCAACCTCCTCCTGGATATGGAGCAGGCTGTTAGGATCTCACCCTTGCTTGAATTATCTGGAGTTTCTTGCTCTGCAGATCCTTTCTTCAATGTGCCTGCTTGCTCTTTTTAATGCACTGTAGTCACAATGCTACAGATTGATCCACAAGAAGCTACTAGATTAATACTTTTGCCTTTTTAGGATTGTCCCGATGTCCTTCTGTTCTCTTCATTGGTATGATTATATGAGCTGCTTATAATACCAAACTGAACGAAAGTGGTATGGGAGAGTAATACTGTGATTACTTTCAACTGCAGCCTTCTTTTTATTTCATTCACAACAGCAAACTGAGAACACGGAAGTAAATCTGAGTTGCCCAACCTCAAAATGTAGATGGATGAAAATAAAATAAAATGAAAATAAAATGCTATTTATTTATTTGAAGAATTTATATTCCACCTTTCCCTAGTTAAAGCAAATGCCCAAGGCGGCTTACATGGGCAGGCTAGTCTAAACCACCATTGTTCAATGTGGTTTTTACAAATATACAGTATTCTGTGATTCACCAAATCCTCAGCCCCAGATATAGTCTTCACACTGTGGTTCTCTCCTCTGATTGCATGCCACTGAGCTGCTGCAGGCAATTGTAAGTCAAACCTGGACAGGTCCTCAAGGTTGTACTCTGTTCTTTTGCCGGCTGGCCTTCTCACACACAACTCTGCAACTCTGACTTTTGAGTTCTATGTCAGGGTCACAAGGTAACATATATTCTTTGTTCCTTATAATTTTCTACCCAAATCACTTTGCAATGCTCTGTGGAAAATAGGATATTATAGCTGTAGAATCTTCATTTCCAACCCTTAAGGAAGACAGTAATTCATTTGGTATGAAGGTCTGCTCTTGAGTATTGTCGTCTGACCATGGGAACTGCCATAGGTTTTCCATTGGTAGATTGGGCCCTTCATCTGTTAAGCTGACCACACGGCTCTGCCCACTTCTGCTGTCATTCAAAACAAGGCTCATTTTCTCAAGTGAAAACATATTTTCATCAGTGCCAGCAAGAGGCCATATGGAAGCCATAGGACTTGGGCAATCTTTTATTAAAATATTCATAGATGGAGCTGGTGGATTTGATTTTATATCCAGGTTTTGAGACTGCATTTTGTAAGTACTGCAGAATCCATCTCCTAAGAGTGTCTTGTTGGATACCTGAGGTTTGTAGCCATTTTCCTCTATAATGACCGAATTGTCAACCAACAGTACCTCTGGCGAACTGTCACCGTGCTCAGAAACAGCGTCCCTACTTTCATTATTATCGTCACCCAAAGCCGTGTGCACCAATGTCTCCTCCACTTCAGTTATGACAACATCCTCATAATCTAGGAACAGTCTTGTGGAATTGTGTGTCATTGGGCCCATTGTTTCCTGAGAAATAATTATGGAATAGTTTGAATGTATTGCAATTGCAGTACAGTATTTGCATAACACATTTAAGAAAAGGGGGAGGCAGCAAACCTCCATTTAGTATCAATTTCTAATTAGCACAATGGCTTAACATTGGTATTAATGCTTAACATGCAGTCATAAAAGGAAGGAAGGCCACTGGAAAACTGACAGAGAAACTTCACAACAAACAGGTGGGAAATGTGGCAATAAAGCTTGCGCACTTAATCCAGGGAAAATTCATGCAGTGCACATTAGCAGGCAATTACAGAAATCTTAGTCAATTACGTTCATTTAGGTTGATTAGACTTGCATGCATCTACATGTAGAAAAAAACCAAAAGATCTGCAACTGGAATCTTACTTTCTTTGGGTTGTTGTCTAAGTTTAGTTACAGTCTAATCAATGGGTCATTTCTGACAGCAGATGGTTAAATCCACAGTCATAAATGGCCCTGCGATGGCGCAAGCTTTGTGCCACCATCATGTACAAAGGAGTCTCTGGCACAGATGACCAGCAACTCCATGCATGCACCAGATTTGCCTGGACACTGGCCCAGGAAAAGTGGTGGAGGGAGGGGGCAGTTTGTAGGCAAAGGTTTAGAGTGGGGAGAGGGAGGGCAGGGGCAGGGGGTTGGACTGAAAGCAGTGGATCCTGGTGGCAAAAGCACACGCCAGGTCCTATTCCTGATTTTCCAGCTCTCACCACCCCTTTACAGTAGCTTACCAAGGGAGTTGCAGGGATCAGTCTGCCTCAAGTATCAAATCCAACCAAAGTGCCAAATGTGCTACGGAGTAGCCAGCAGTTCTGAGTAGCCAGAATAGCCAGTAGATCCCCAGGATCTTGAGACAGAGGCCAGGTCTACCATTGGCTTTGAGCAAACAGTAGACGTGGTCTCCACCAGGGAAATCTCAAGGTGTAGGCAGTGGTGTCATCCTACCAGTACGCTGGGCGGGACGTCCGGGTGATCGGCAGCCCGCCCGTTGCGTACCGCAGCGTTACGCCGTTTACGTAACCAGTTACGCTGCTTGCGTACGTTATGCAAACGGCGTAACGCTGCAGTACGCAACAGGCGGGCTGCCGATCACCCGGAAATCCCACCCAGCGTACCGGTAGGATGACACCACTTGGTGTAGGTCACGTTTACCCTTCACTTTGAATAGCCGATAGACCTGGCCCCCACTGGGGATTTCTAGGTGGAGGCCAGGTCTACCTGTGGTTTTGAGCAGCCAGCCCTGGATGTCAAATCCCCTAGGTATGCTCTGCTTGGTATGCTCTGCTTTCCTCTCCTTGGACTTACACAAGCAAAATAGCTGGTGTGGGTCCAAAGAGACCCATAGGCAATCAAACAGATTATTGGGAACTAAGTAAAAAGAAATTTTTTTAATGTACTCTCACTGTCTGTCTGATTCCCCCCCCCCATAGCATGAAATACACATTTTGTTGGCGTGGCTGCATACTATGAAGGGGCAGGGTTGGGACTGGTGTGTGTGTCTGTGTGTCTGTGTGTGATCTGCTGTCTAATTAATCAGAGGGCACCTTTTAAATCATTAAAAGGGCAGAAGATTTAGCCGAGAGGGTTAATGCCTCCGTTTGCCCGAAGATAACACCTGTAGATCTCAAGGTCGTGAGCTCGGGACTGCTGGAAGTCTCTGCGAGCAGCAGACCTTGGAAACTGCGGCTCATTAAAAGCTGAGTTTCAGCTGCCTCGTGGGAGGAGGAGTGTGCTGAAATCAGCTGCATCTCTGGTGGCAGCAGGGAAGCCTCATCCGCCAGCAGACGACAGACGGGTGGCTAAAGAAAGAAGGCTAAATCCAGAAAGAAAGATCTGTAGGAGTGTTGTTCTTGGAAGACAGAACATTCTGTAAATTGTAAAAACCTTCGGGTTTGTGAGAAAGTCTGCCTATGTAAACCGCCTTGAGTTCAATCATTAGAGAAATCTAGTGATCTTAAGAAAGGCGGTATATAAATAAATGTATTATTATTATTGTATTATTATTATTAATTTTTTAATCATTTCAAATGATTTTTTTAAAAAAATCATTAAAATGTGGCCACTCAAATATTAGTCCAAACTAGCTAAATTTAGTTGTGACTAAGACCCATAGAGAACAATGCTGTTTTCTTGCATACACTGGGGCCATACTCATTGCAAATTGTAACTGGATTGGGACCAGTCTGGGTGTGCAGTAGGTGGTAAAAGTGAGAGGCTGGCTGCAGCATTGACAATAAAGCCTGGAAGCTGCTAGAGGGAGGAAAAGGAATGAGCACAGACACTGGAATTGAAACTGAAGGTAGGGTTTTAAAAACAATACTGTAGCTAATCATTTCTGAACTATAGAGCTGTTTCCAATGAATGAGTGTTTATGCACTGGTTATGGAAGTCTCTCACTTACTCCCTGGCTCACTGCTACTTATGTTGCTGGCCCCTGGGGGCAGAAATTCATCCTTTTCTGGTTTTTTGATACACAAATTACCCCCGTATGTTTTCGTGTGGCTGAACTGAGAGCCCAATCCTATGCATATCTCCTCAGAAGTAAGTCCCACAACACAATCCTAACCTGCGCTGGAATGGGCCGGCCGGCTCACCTGCGCTGCATCGGAACCACGTTCAGAAGCAGCAGCAGCTCAGCACGGGACAAGGCGATATGTTCCCCTTGCCCCGGGGTAAGCTCCAGCCAGCCCTATGGGGCTGCTCGGATCTGTGCCAGCAAAGTAGCAGGCACAAATTCATGTAGCCAGAAGCAGCCCGAATTGGGCCACCCAGCCTGGGGACCGGGGTTAGGATACAGACCAATGGCCCTGTCCCGTCTCCAACCCTCTCTCCACTCATGGTGCCGCCCCATTACACCCTTTCTGCCCCCAGCACACTCTTAACACAGCCTTGCACCGGCAGAACTAACTGGCGCACAGCTGGCACAGTTGATGGGTGCAGTGGCACACATGCACCGGAGCTGCAGCTTGCTCTGGCCCAGCGATCAAATGTGCCTTACGGTACATTTGCAACGAGAGTGCTGCGCCGGTGCAATGCCAGATTGCGCCCCCATTATAGTAGCACACTCCCAGGTAAGTATGGGTAGGATTTCAGTCATAGTCAGGGCGCCAAAAGACTCAGGGCGCCGTACTAGGTGCCCTGTAGCTACATGGTAACGTCAATGCCATGCAGAGGCAGCACCGGCCTCAGAGCACCCGAGCTCACTTCCCTCTGCGCCAGCCAAGCCCAGCTGGCGCAAAGGTGTGACAAGCCGGGAGGGAGGGAGGGAGTGGGTGGGGCAGGGTGTTTCTGGGCAGGGAGTGGGTGGGCTGGCAGGCGTGCAGGCCTGGGAGGGAGGTGGGCCCAGGATTTGGCCGTAAGGCTGAATCCTAAACCCATTTGCGAGGCCGCAGAGCCCCGATTCGAGCTGTGTAGCAGGCGCAGATCCAAGGAGCGCATTGGAGAGGCTGGCATCTCCCCTACGGTAATGGCACAAACGTGCACTTGCCGCAGGGAGGCTCCAGCCCCCCCTATACTGCTCTGGATATGGCGCAGGCCCATTGCATTGCGCTGCCCATTTATGTACCTATCAAGAAAATAAGAATTGGTGCTCGAAAGGACAACCTTATGAGATTCAAAATGTGTGTTCCACTTGAATGCAAGGATGCAACAGCTGTGGAACCGCATGTTACGCTGAACGCATAATGTGGCCTGGCGTGCTGTTGCCTTCATGTCAAAATAGCACGTGAGGGGGAAGGATGGGGCAGGATCACATTCCACTGTAGCTTTTTTCCTCATTAAAATACCACCCATCAAGGTGGCGTGATTAAGATTGGAACAGCAGTATGGGCAAAATATTAAAGCCCCTACCCCCCTACAATGGTTTCACCCCATCTTCACTCATTTCTAGATGTCGTAAGGAGGGGAAACACCGATTTTATGATGCTGAAAACTGAGAGGGGGGGATAACAGCCAAGCAGGCTCACTGCATAATCTGAACCGGGGATCAGAGGCAAAAGAAGAAAAGCAGCTTTGCATCATTTTTGAAGATGGCATCAGTGATTTCCACAGAAGCCAGGTGCCTTCCCATCCACACACACACACCCAGTTTTTACCCAGGCACATGAAACAGAGCATTGGCACAGGAAATTACCTGCAGGGACTTGATTGCACTGCTGTTCTGCACTTTCGGATAATCTTCAAAAAGCCATTTGGGTGTCACTGACTTACACGCTGTGCCAACCCTTTGAAAAAGCATAAGGTACTTGTGAGTGACAGACCATGGTTCATTATTCGGCAAAAAAGACTTGAGTGGCTGGAGCCTGTATTGAACTCTTCCTCCCTTAGGAACTTCCCTTTCATAGCCCCTGCTTGTGTTATTTTCCCTTCCCCACCCCCTTGATCCTGGCTCATTTTGGAAGAAAAATGGCTGGGAGGAGGAAGCTGAGAGGCAAAGTGACAGGTGGGGAAAGGATTCAGCAGTACTACTCTCCTTCCCACCATTCCCTGCCTGAAATAGTCCCGTGTCCTTCTTCTTTCAAAGTGCTTGATGATGTAACTATGGCTTGAAAGCACATCATTACCTGTAATTCCACCCTAAGGGCCAAACCAGATCACATTGTTGCCTGCTTCCTTTTTGCCTTGTAACTAGGACATGCAGGGAGCTCAGTCTGGATGAGGACTTTAACCCTCTCCCCCACCACAGTCCCATTCTGGAATCAGATCCTCCACATGTGATGCTTGCCATGGAAGTGGGAAGTTTCATCCCAAGAACATTCAGATACTAAAACACAGGGTCCATCACTGAGTCATCCTACACAACTTCACTGGTAAAGCAAGTCCCTTTGAAATCAAGTTACAGTGTACTGCCGGCTTCAGGATCAGGCCCTAAACGGTCTTTGTTTGCTGTAAGGGTTAAAAAAGTTGCTAAGAAATTTCTGACTGGTAGAGCAATATTTGCCATTTCAGAGTCTTGATGCTGTTTTGGGAATAGTGCTGCCATCTGTGTGCCACCATAATTCCTACCTAATTGCATGTCTACAGATAGTTACAAAGTCTTGCTCTAGCAGGGAAAATATGCATGCAAACAGTAAACCACTGGGGCTGAAAAGTCTGGTCCATGGCTAGGCAGGCAAAACATGGATGTCGTCCCTGCACATGCACCAGAATAGATACCTTTTCCTGAATGATTTCTTTGCAATCAAAACCAAAAGGAAGATAGATAAGGAAGCCACTCCAGTGCCAATTCCCAAAAGAAGTCCAACATCATTCTCGTGTTCATCGTCTCAAAAAGAAAGAGAACCAGTAATCAGCATTCTATATTATGATCAGCATTTTACCCTCCACATGCATTCTGAATGAACTCAGCATGAGGCAACATAGTATTATATCCATACATACCTAGTGGCCAGGCCAATGCTTTGGGCAATGTCCAAATGAATGAGAATTTCTAGTCTTGATTTAGTACTTTTCAATGTTTCATGTATGTTATTTTGTTGGAATCTTCACTAAAAAACAATTGAGAAGTGGGGGGGGATGCACCTAAACTATATGAACACATACACATACTGTATCACATTTCAAACAATTGCACAATAATCATGGATAGTTTGAGATGGAAAGCCATGGAAATTCCATGTGACAATGCAGCTAAATGATCCAAAGCATCATGCAGATTATTAACTTGCCACAAGCTGAGTGACCTGTCCAGTTTAGATCAAGTCTTGTTATCCCCTTATTGAAGCTGCAACTGAGAGCGCAATCCTAACCTGGAGTTAGATTGGCACAGTTAGACCAGCAAAATTTGGCTAGCACAAGGGTCACTGTAAAGGGCTTTGGGACCACTATCAAAGTCAGGCAGGATGGCTTACATCTGTATGCTGGTCTCTCTGTCTTCAAGAGTGGTCCAAACATACTTTATGGTGTCTCTTGTTCTGGCCAAACTTTGTTGGCCTAACTATACTGGCCTAACTCCAGGTTAGGATTGCGCCCTAAATAATGTTTTATATTAATGTTTTTAGCAACAAATTTTTTTTATCTGCCTTTCCTACATTTGCTTTAGCAGACTGTTAAAAATTTGCCGTACTGGGGCATGATTTTTTCCTTTTCAATTTTAAAGGAAATCTTTTTTTTTTTGTCCCTTTTAGGTTTTCTTGACTCTCCTTATTAACCACAGTGACATCCTCTTGTATCTGGACTTTCCTAATTTGTCACATACAGTCTGAGATTCTATTACAGTGATTTTAAATAATCTCCAAATGTCTCCGAACATATGACTGCCATGACTCAATTTGAATTAAGATTTGACCCTTTCAACTATTTTAAAATATCTTTGAAAGAAGGTTTTTAAATGATTGTTAAAGAATTTTTTTCCTTTGAAACTAAGAGCCCAATCCTATGCTTGGGCTCCATTGCTGGAACTAGTGTTCAGGCAGTGATACGTGCATTGCAGTGTCATAAATGCTGTTACAGAAGCACATGTAGCCGTAGCCATGCATTCCTGGGCCAGTGCCACAGATAACGAGGAGCACTCAGTGTGTGGTGGCAGCGAGGAGAGGCCCTTCTGATGTTGGGAGGATGGCATAATGGGGCAGCAGGTTGTGCTGAACAGGGAAGGGGCATGTTGGAGGCAAGAAGGGTATATCTAGCAAAAGTAACTTTACATCAGAATGCCAGATGCAGGGCAGTGGCAGTGAAATACAAGTATCTTGTTGCTGAATGTGCTCCCTGAGGCATCTGGTGGGTCACTGTGAGATACAGGAAGCTGGACTAGATGGGCCTTTGGCCTGATCCAGTGGATCTCATGTTCTTTTGTGCCAGAATGCTATCCCCTCTGGAGCCTCCTTTACCTTCTCAGACTTGACCAGCTATAGAATTGGCACAGGCCACGGAGACCCATTGGCACTCAAGGGGCTTACGGAGGGGTAAGGGACAATATTTCCCTTACCTCTCTCAAGCCTCCAGGTCAGCCCCTGCCCCAATAGCATGCAATACAGCCTGTTTTTGGAGGGACGGCATTCTACAGTGGGGGGAAATCAATCAATCAATCAATCAATCAATCAATAGTATTTATATACCGCTATTCAACATAAAGTTCACAAAGTGGTTTACAGGCAAATAATAACAGTAAAGTTAAATGGCTCCCTGTCCTAAAAGGGCTCACAATCTAAAAGAATGGAGAACACCACCAGCAACAGCCACGAGAAAGATACTGTGCTGGGGTGAAGAGGGACAATTGCTCTCCCCTTGCTAAATATAAGAGGACACCACTTGAAAAAGTGTCTCTTGCCCAGTTAGCAGGGGTGAAATGGATAGAATTGGTCTGTAAATGTGATTGTGCTGGACTTTCTGGGAGCTTTCTACTAACATGTTGTGTTGAATATGACAGCACCGTACACGCTGTTCCCAAATGGTACAGCAATAGTTACATCTTGCACCACATTCTGATTAATTCAAGGGGATGCCCCCTCTCCAGTCAGCAGCACCCCCTTATCAGAATAGGACTAACTGTTCCAAGACATGCTTGTTATCTTATCTAGAAATGTTGTCTTATTGAAAAGTCTGACCGCACCATGATGCAGTTGCCTTTCTCAAAATTATCCCCAAAGTTTTCCTTAGGAGGTGACAATACTATATCCCCAAGAATATGCTACTTTTTAGATTAGGCATTTCTATGCTCATCGATTCTGTGAAGAAATCGATTCCTCTTAAATGTTCCAATTTATTGGGTTTGGTGCTCTTACTGATAAGCTATTCTAAAAAATGAGAGAAGAACCTAGAGTCAGTTAACAGAATTCTCCCTCAGTCAGTGATGGCCAAACCATACATGATGCTAAATGCACCAGCATGTTGCGTTTACTGTTGCATAGCAGCCACTTGGGCATTTGGATAGAAGCAAATTGCAAAGTTCATAAGAACAGTCCCACTGGATCAGGCCAAAGGCCCATCTACTCCAGCTTCCTATGTCTCACAGTGGCCCACCAGATGCCTCAGGGAGTACACACGACAATAAGATATGCATCTCGCTGCCACACCCCTGCAAAGTAGCTGCTTTGCAGACGTTCTATGATAAGACAGTATGGAGGCAAAGAGTTAAGTAACCCCATATCCATGCTGAGCTGCAATTCAAATTGCAGGCATTCGTACTATCATTGGTTCTGAGGGTTCAGCAAGTGACCTGGCTGGGTGGCCCTGTGCATGGACCTTTGGCCAGTGTCCAACTTGTCCAAACCTTAATGTCATTCTTGACTCCTAACACTATCCAACAAGGAATATCTAAACTTGCTGGAAACCACATATTTTTGACTTGGTCATGCCCTACATGATTAGGGCGGAAGGAGGGCAGAAAGAGGGCAGGCCTGTAGGTAGGTCAGCCCAGGGAGGGGGTGGAGACACTTATGCCGAATCCTTACCCCCAGCCCGGTTGGCCTTGCACAGGCTGCTCAAAGTTGTGCCAGTGATTTTGCTGGCGCCACTCTGAGTAGCCCTGTTGGTAATGGGAAAATACCCCCTTACCTTCAGGTGGCCTCCCATTGCCTCCTATACTGCACTGGATACAGCACAGTTCTGCTGGCCTGCCTGTTCTGGAGCAGTATAGGATTGGGCTGTGAATAAATAATAAACAAAGCCCTGATTATTGGCACCAAGTGACTGCTGCAATACTTTAGCCATTGGAGTGAGAATTACAAAACATTAAATAACTGCATTTATGCATTGCAAAATTGGCCTTGGATGCTCTCAAGTGATCACACTTGAGCTATGGGTGAAGATCTCATGAACTTTCATTTCCTTTCAATCACGTCAATGAGCTCTGCTTGCAGTTCCTACCACTTTTGAAATGTCATCGCTGGTTAATATACTCCTCCCATTTCTGGTCAGACAGAAACTGCCTGTTTCTTGCAAAGCCCAACACTGTCCTTTCCTACCATCAGTAGCTGCAAAGGTGCTTTCTAGATCATTATCAGCACGTCCGTCCTGAGGTTTTTTCGCCGACACTATTCAGAGAATGAAAAAAAAAAAACACCAGAATGATTATTTCCAAGTACCATGGTTCAGAAGTATAGTACTCTATGAACGAATGCTTTCCCCTTGAGTAGTTACTTCCTTGAGTTAATCAAAAGCAGTTTTTTCTAAGAGCCAAAGATCAGCCAGTATTTTCATTTCAACGACTTTCTGTTTCCAACTCTGCTCTTTGCTTCAGACCTATTGTTTTTATTCACTCCATGCTGTGGGTCAGGACCCACGAGTGGGTTGCGAGCCAGTTTCAGGTGGGCTGCGAAGCACTTAGAGCAGCCATCACTGAAAATATGGGAAGATGGGATACTGGAAAGGGACAGGGGTGTGTGGTTGTTTTGCTTGTGTCAAGGTTGCAAATAGGGGTTTTTTTCTGATGCATTTTGCTATTGGAAAATGGCTGAGAAATAACCCAATTTATTGCTGCAA
The DNA here is from genome assembly GCA_029204185.1 of Lerista edwardsae. Classification (NCBI taxonomy): domain Eukaryota; kingdom Metazoa; phylum Chordata; class Lepidosauria; order Squamata; family Scincidae; genus Lerista; species Lerista edwardsae. The sequence continues at coordinate 10,980,825 of JAJKFI010000028.1, read as the reverse complement.
TCCCAGGAAAGCAGCAGGTTCTGGCACCACAATGACGGCACTTCCAGTCATGACATCATTTCTGGTGGGTCCCAGACAGATTGTCATTCTAAAAAGTGAGTCCCAGTGCTGAAAAGTTTGAGAATCACTGAGTTAGAGATTAAGGGCCAAATCAGTGGTGTCATCTACAGGTGAGGAAGCGGAACGCTGGGCGGGACATACGTGTGATTGGCTGCCCGCCCGTCCCGTTCCGCTGCCTGCCTGCCCGCCCACTGCGCGGGCTGCCCTGGCCTCGGAGGGGGTGCCTGCTCGCCGGGGGGCGACGGGTGGGGGGCGCGCCAGGTGCCTGGGCGAGCAGCAGTGGGGCACGCCAACTGGGGGCAGCCCGCATGGTGGGCGGGCAAGCGGTGGAACGGAACGAGCGGGCTGCCAATCACACGTAAGTCCCGCCCATCATCTGCTTCCTCATCTGTAGATGACATCACTGGGCCAAATCCTATTCAACCTTCCAGCACTGGTGCTGCCTCGCCAATGAGGCATGCACTCATCCTGCAGTTGGGAGGGGCAGCCACAGAGACCTCTTCCAGGTAACATTGTTCCCTTTCCTCAGGGCTTCATCACAGCTGCATGGGCACTGGAAAGTTGGAAAAGACTGGGCCCTAGGGCTGCAATCCTATCCGCATGTACCTTGACTAAGCCCCATGGACTATAATGGGACTTTCTTCTGAGTAGATGTGCATAGGATTGGGCCCTAATTACCTTGGATTTCTTTTGTTGGACAACAATTCCATCCCAGAACTATATCTGCAATAAGAAACGATGGGAAGCCTGTGTGTGTGGACCTTGGTTCTCTGCCATTTACTAGGGAATATTATAGCCCAATCCCACCTGCATAGTACACTCTCAAGCCTGAGGTCTGCTCATGTTCTGCCACGATGTCAGCCTTTCCACCAGTCTGCAGAGCACTGCCACCAGTGCAAGGCCCAGAAGGCCATGTGCCAACCCCAGCACCCCACAGACTGGCCACCACTGTGGATTTGCTGGTGGTTGGGTTCAGATTGGAGTGGATGGAGAAAGTCTTGGTGGCGGTGGCAGCTGCCAAATCCTGCACTCCCATCCCATCGCTGACACATTGCCTTCCTCATAACATATCCATGCCATAAAACGACCTGCTGTACATCTGAGCAGGGGACCTTGCAGCAGCCAGAGAGTTAATATAAGTAGAATTTTTCTTTAACTTACCTTGCCTGGCCAGCCCTGTCCTCTGCTGATGTGCAGGATACAGCAGCCGCTGCAACCAGCAGCCCTGCATTCTGCACACCATTGGGCGATAGGATTGGTCATATATTTACACTTCCTTGTTTTAAGGGGTAATAATAGCTGGACTAGCCTAACTACGAAGTAAAGAGAAGCAGTTCCTCTGGATTGCAGTGGACGTGTGGCATTGGAAGACATTAAGATGGCAATCCTACACACAAGATTGCAAGCAACACCCATTGAATTCAATGGGATTTACATCTGAGTAGACATGCCTAGGATTGGGCTGTAAGAGTTCCAGTCTGGCAAAGGCAGCATCGTTTTGACTTTTCCATCCCTGTGTAAAATGTTACTAATTCCAGCAGCACATACTAGCATTGCCAAACATCTCTAGCCACCAGGTCCCAGGCTATATATATCGTTTCTTTCCCTTATTTTTAAAGGTCTGTGGAGCCAAATGAAGCCAAGCAGTAAGGGGTAGGCTCTAAGTTTTGCAAGGAGCCTTACTTTGCTGTGTAAACCACTCCTTTCCCTGTAGCCAGTTCTTGAGGGAAAAGCAACACTTCCCTATTGCCTATTGCTTAGGGGGCAAGCGAAAGGAGCTGTTTACTCAGCAAGGTAAGGCTCTTTGCAAAACCTAGCACCCCACTCCACCCCTCTAGGGACACAACTGGATCTAAGTGATGTCATTCAGGGGGAACGGACCAGAACGGGCGTCCCGGATCCTAACGGGCTCCATGGCTTTTTTTTGTGTTTTTTTTTTTCAACATTTGAATTTGAACTCAAAAGTGAGTTCCTGTTCCTAAATCATTTGAATGACACCACTGGAAGGGTATCAAAATCAGGTACTGTGAATTTTTGAGGTCAACTTTTGAGCTCCCTGGATGGATGTTTCTTGTCTTTGAACAAAATTTGAACTTTCCTGAGCATTATGGCACTGTTAATTCACAGTATTTCACAGTATAAATCACAGTAAAACTTGTTACATTTTTAAATGGAGTGTTCTTAAATATGTATGCTGCCTTGACCTTCTCCCATAGGGGAGGAAGGGAGATAAACATGTTTTAAATGAGAGCACAATCCTAACTGGGAGTTAAGTTTGGCATAGTTAGGCCAGCAAAATTTGGTTGGCACAAGGGCCACCGTAAAGCTCATTTGGACCACTCTCAGAGTCAAGGTGGATAGTGCACATCTGTATGCTGGCCTCTCTGACTTCAAGAGTGGCCTAAATGTGTTGGCCTAACTGTGCCGGCCTAACTCCAGGTTAGGGTTGGGCCCTAAAAGAGTTGCTAGAATTTTCCGTGAAATGCTGCCATCTTGTGCTTTAAGGAAACACAGCAAATTTTAACCAAAGCACAGAGTGACAGGCACTGGAGAAAAAGAGTAAAAATACATTATTAGTGTAATGGGGACTTTACTACTATGTATACTCTGATTCTAATTTCTAAATTATTATGTTTAAATGAGAAGTTTGAACAAATAATGAAACATGATTCCTGAAGGGTGTTTTTGTAGTTAAAATCATCTTCCTTGGCTGTTGTTACAAGCTCTCCAAAAGTACATGCAGTGGTGTTTCTACAGGGAGGGCAAAGCTCTAAGTTTTGCAAGAAGCCTTACCTTGCAGTGGAAATCACTCCTCTCCTGCACCGTTTTAGCCAATCCTCACAGGGAACAGCAACATCTTGGCGTGGCTTACTGGCTACAGCAGCAAGGGAGAGGAGGGATGTACATGACAGGGTAAGGCTTCTTGCAACACTTAGAGCTTTGCCCTCCCTGTAGAAACGCCTCTGAGTACATGGAGTCATATGCATCACCATGCTGAATATCTGCATGTCACACACTGTTTTTGTTGAAAGATGCCAAAATTACTGAGCAAAGTGGAAGGAGCAGATAGCTTGATTCAAAGTGCAATCCTAAGGTGCTCATAGGCCGGCACAAGACCCTTGTGCTGTTGCAAATGTGCCATAAGGCTAACATGCCATAAGCTGGGGCCATAAACTATAATATACCATAAGCTGGGGCAGGGCCTGGGAGGGGTTGATTACATCTGATATATACCACCTATATGAAAGTGACTACACCTGATAAAATGCTCTAAAATTTATTAAAATATTAATTTGGAATAAGAACACATGACACCGCTCTCACAAATTTTCATTTTATCAATTTTATGTAATGGATAACACTTTATCCACAGTGTTATTTGGATAACACTGACACACACCCCCGCCCCCCAAAAAACATTTTAGACTAGAAAATTAGAAGGTCTGTGCTGGCATAGTACATTCCCCTGAATGCATAACTTCTCTTTAGTTATTTCAGTGTGTGCACAAGGAACCCAAATCAATTGCCAGTCTCTGTGACACATGCACATTACTTAGAACATTTCTCACACCTTATGCGGAATATTGTGGCACACAGTGGTCAGCAGATGCGTAGCCATTATTTCTGAAGTATGGAAAGGAAGATTTATTAACATGTTTCCAAGAAGACACGTGAAATGTTATTTTATGCAATGGGTCTACTTGGGGTACTTGTTGAGATAAGCCAACTAATGAGTATAACTGAACAACTGAAAGCCAACTAATGAGTATAACTGAACAATTTTTCTTTAATGGGAGATGTTTGACCACACAGTGTATAATGAAAGAAACGAACACAATAGTTCAAAGATACACAATAGAATTGCACCGTTTCCCTCTCAGTGGCCCTGACCTGGTTGTACTTACACTGGTCTTTTGAAAAACTCTGGACAGAGCAGGCCTTGCTGACTCCATCTTGATACACAGCATATACCGAAATGTTTAAGTTCTGTCCTGCTTGGATGTCTCCTGTAGAGGATGGCATTTTTATCTTAAAATGTTTCGCATGGTGAAACTAAAGCACAGTAAGTAACTCCTTACTTAGGACTAAGTTTCATTCTAAGTAAGAATGAACATAAGGCATTACTTCTGAATAGCCGTGCACAGGATTGCCCTATACGAAACTGCCCTGTTTTAGACCTAACACATACAGAATTGTTCTATAGCTTACCTTGGATATAGGTTGTTGTGTTCTGGATGGGGACTTTTTTCCATACAGTGTCATGTTGGTAATGATGATGCCAATCTCCAGAAGTCCATTCCACTATGTACCACAACACTAATTTGCCAATGGATTCGGGAGGTTCCCACATAACAGAAATTCCATTCTGTTCATCACGGATCACTGTCGTATTGGTGGGAGATGGAAGCTCTATAGGGAAAAGCAACAGGAATGAAAGCTGTCTCAGACTGAGCTCCCATTAGAGAAATATTCAGAATACTCAAATTGCTTGAAATAAGGGGCAAAAGGTATAGAAACGATGACAAATATATAGATCAACAGCAGAGAGTGTTGTGCAACATGTTCATCTCCAGTTGGCACACTGAAAATTTCTGGTGTGTGTGTGTGTGTGTGTGTGTGTGTGTGTGTGTGTGTGTGTGTGTGTGTGTGAGAGAGAGAGAGAGAGAGAGAGAGAGAGATTGTAAAACAATTTTAATACCTCTGTGGCTTGATCATGTTTTGCTTTTATTGTGATTTAATCTGCCTTCTAGAGGATGTGTATAATTTAAGTCCCAATGTGATAAAAGAACAAGGAAAATAATGCATCTCTGTGTGCTGAGAAACGCCTCCTGCTCTTGCAGATTCATTGGCAATTGTAATACGAATGCCACTGTCTTGTCCAAGAGGCCTCCCAGCAGCAGCAAAGAATAGCAAGTGCTTTCATACATGCACACATCACACATTTATCCCAGTGAGGCTCACCAAAGGGACTGACATTTGCAAGCTTAGTATCTTATCCAGTGACAACAATCAATTACTACAGAGTTAAGGGTTAGGGCATGCATTTGTTTTGATTTTGCAACAAGTCTGGGTTCCTCACTTTGCTAAACCAAACCAACTGCTGAAACTGGTGATAGTAAAGGGTTAGATATTTGATAAGATGGGCTTGGAAGTGAACTTGAATGAACTGCTATTACTCCTAAGGGGTCATCCTCAGTACAGTAGTACCCAAATGTGTTGAACCCTAACCAGTGGTGGGATTCAAATAAATTAACAACCGGTTCTATGATGTCATAGCCAGAGCAAAAAAAAACTCGAAGCCAGCCAAGGTAAGAGAGTGGGCGGGGCCCGGCCATTTAACAACAGGTTCTATAGAACCTGGGCGAACCCCCTGAATCCCACCACTGACCCTAACCCAAAGAAGATGGTGACTGTGATTTCCTGTCCAGGTGTAAAAGGACTGGCAGTCCAGATGAGGAATCCTGGAGCTTTTCAGAAAAAAGCCAATTCCTTCTAAAAGAGCATTTGGAACAGTAAGAAGCAACCCATAAAACTAGTTGATACTGACTAGAATCATTCCTCTAAATAAGTTTCTTTTTGGGTGGGTGGGGGGGAGAGAGAGAGAGAGAGAGAGAGAGATTTGATATTGATGTGTCAACTTTTGCTCTAGATTTCATGCTTTGGGCTGAAAATGACTTTCTTGTCTGAGTAACTCTGGATGCAGTAGTAGAAAGAAGTATAGGTTGATAATCCCTTATCCGGACTGCTTGGGACTGGAAGGTGTCTAGATTTTAGAATCATTGCATAAATAAAATGAGAAATGTTTCCGCTGGCTCCTTTCACTGCTACCTATGTGGCAGTGGTTTTCAAACTGGGGCATCACGATGCCCCAGCCTGAAGAGCGCTGCCTGTGTCCCCTTAAGGGGCAGCGGCTGGGAATGGCAACCACATGATTGCTACGATCACGTTGCTTCCAGCTGTAGGGCTGAGGGGATGTACCAGTGCCTGCCCCAGCATCCAGTAAGGTTGGGGATCCCTGCGGACCTCTCTTCAGGGCTTCCTGTGCGTCAAAAAAGCAAAACAACAAGGAAGTGGGTCACATGGTTTTTGAAAAACTTTTTTAATGCACAGCAAGCCCTGCAAAGGGGTCCACCGGGCTCCCCAACCCTACTGATGATGGGGCAGGCACTGGTAAGTCCCCCCAGCCCCAATCTATGCCCAGAAGCGAGGTGATTGTAGCCACCGCTTCACTGCCATTCCCCCAACCCCACAAGTACCTACAGGTGTCTGCTGGCTACTACCTTATGGGTGTCTGCTGGTCTCTTTGAAATTTTTCAACAATATCTGCATAGACCAGTGGTTCCCAACCCTTTTTGGCCATGCCCCACCTAAGCATCTCTAAAATCCCGATGCCCCCCCCGACATATAATTCTTATTATTCAGAAAGTGAACTCCTATTCATGTAAAGCCACGTGGATGGCCTAAAAGGCCATTAACTTGGTTTAAACAAGGTTCCAAAGAACATGGCATCCATGAAAGAGAAAAATAAAAATAAAATAAATAAAAGATGGTGCAGAAAGAGGGAAATTTTAAAAAAATATTCTTAGCCTAATTTATGAATAATAAGATATAAGAACAATTAGTGGGCTTTCAAATTCACTATTAATAGCTCATTCTCAAATTGCCCCCCTTAAAAATCAAACTGCCCCCCTGTGGGGCGTGTGCCCCACATTGGGAACCACTGGTATAGACCCATACCACAGAGCAGAGAATAGCACTTACAGCCTGTAGGTGGGAATGCGCACAAGGCCTTCTTTCCACAGAAAGTTTAACAAAAGTCTGTCTTGGACAAAGATTTTGGTCTTGATCTGGATTTTGAAATAGTCTCAATTTCGGATGCCTGGATAAGGGATAATCTACCTGTCGTCTATACAGTGCCTCTTGTACATACATTCCATCTCCAGAGGGTGCAATCAGTCAATAAGGTTAGTCAATACTGTTGGAGAATTACATAAGGCTAGTTTTCTCTGTAACATGATATAATGAGATCAACCAATTCTGTAGAACACATGTATGTGTCCTTCTCCATCTTACCATAGTCATTATGGGGCTGTTGTTTCACTGTGATGTTTGCAGGTTTGGAACTTCCCTTTGAGTTGCGTGCTGTCACATAGACTGTGGTCACTGCGGCAGGCACCAAAACTTTGCACGTTGTCTCTGTTGTGTTGTGTAGATTCATCATTTCTCCATGGTTCTCCCAGAATACACTGTAATCCAGAATTCTTCCTCTGCTCTCTTTTGGATGAAATGGCTGGAAGCAATCGTAAAGTAATCGCCTTGAGAAAACAGTGCTGGTTTAAAATTCTTGTTCCTATAATGTCACAAGCACAGGGCTATATCCGAAGTTTAGTTAGCCCTGTCTAAGCAAGATACAGCCCAATTCTATAGTTCCTTTCCCCTCCTGCTGGTGCAGCTGCGCTGAAAAGGCACCTGCTATATCCATGGAATTTAAATCCCTTTTCTCCACTGCAAACCTCCCACCCCACAATGGGTCTCCTTGGACCAGTGCCAGTGATTGTGCTGGTGCAACTCTGAGGAGAGAAAGGGGGTGGAGAGGCTGCAGGAGAGGAGAGGATCCACTCCGTTGCCTCCAGATCCAACCTTTGCTGTAGCCTACCCCCACTCCAGTTCCAAACTCACAGCTGTAATGTTTAATTGTAATGTAATGTTTAACTGTAATGTTTTCTTCGATTATATGTTTATTTCCAGTTAGCATTCTAGTTTGGTCTCATAGCCATTCCCCATGCGCCTATCCATTTGCTTCTGTGGCAAACTTTTCCTCAAGTTGTTCTAGTTACCTGAGGCCTCAATCCTAATTAACCTTCCAGCACTGACATAGCTGTGCCAATGGGGCATGTGTTGCGTCCTGCAGTGGAGCAGTAGTCATGGAGGCCTCCTCAAGGTAAGGGAATGTTTGTTCCGTCACCTCAGAGCTGCAATTTTACCCCAGGACTGGAAAGTTGGTTAGGATTGCGCCCTCTATCAGAGTAGGTTATGTTTTGGAACAGTGGTTCCCAAACATTTTAGCCCTGGGGCCCACTTTTTTTAAAATGAAAGAAGCCACTTAGGTTAACGAGACTTTTAAAAAAAGGGAGCTCTAGAATGAAATAATTTCATTTATTTATTTACTTTCTAGTAATGGTATCCAGAAAAAAGACATGAAAACACTTCTCTCTCCACATTTACACATGCTTGCAAACTGCAGAAACTCAGGTCCTTTCAAACTACAGGAGCTGATCTCTTTGCAGTGCAATCACCAGCTATCTTGCAAACTGCAAAAGCTTAACTCTTTGCAAGGCAATTAGCAGGGATCTGATTTTTTAACAACCTTAGGGCTTGAGGCAATTAGCACTCTTAATTGGAGGCTCTGCTGGGACACACCAGAAGTCAGGTCCAAAACCACAGTTTGGGACCCACTGTTCTAGAAGGACAGATCAACGTAACTTCGTAAGATTGACTATAATGAAACAACATTATAAATTTCTTAGTGTTCCGCCAAACCAAAGGCTGGTCACAGAGGCAAATAAGAGGAGTAGCATAGCCATTAAAAGAGATCAGTAAGTTGGTTGGTATTTGTTGCTGGGATTTGAGAGGCAGTGTTGCCAGGGAGAGAAAGGAGGAGACCAGGAAAGGAATAGGTGATTGATAAATACTGAAGACATTGGGTGAGAATGCTTAAGGAAGCCTTGACAGAGGCTGCTACTGAACAAATAAAAGAGCTGGGAATCAACTGCTTGGCTGATGATTCAGGATTGTGAGCATCCTGAGGTTGGTGATGTAAAGACCTGAGGGAATGTACTGGAAGGTGAGTCCATAGTCCTGAATTTACCAGAGGTGTGCCTGCCAGTGTGTATGATTGAGGTCAGTGGCATTCTCAGAGAGGGGCAAAGCACTAAGATTTCCAGGGACCTGAAGTGTCATGGAAAGTGGCCCCTCACCTCACTTTCAGAGCCATTTGCGGATGTGCTTTGCTCTGAAGGTGAGGGGAAGGGGCCGCTTTACAGGGACTGAGGTTGGCACAGGAATGGGGAAATGGCCCAGCTCCAATCCCATTATAGCCTCATGCTGCCGGAATGCTAATTCTGGCATTGCAGGGCACTTCATGTTGGTGCGAAAACTGGGCCACGGTTGTGAGCAGCTGGGGCTGCTATTGCAATGCAAAGAGGTATGGCCTGCATGGCTGTGGCTCCGGGTGACTACGCAGGTTCTCGTATGTTGGTGGTGGGAGTTGGGAGGGGAGCTAGGGGGCATTCTGAGGCAGGGAAGTGAAGGACAGTGGCAGGGAACAGGCTGCGGGGGCAGGATCTCAGAAGCAAACAAGAACACCAGATCCTATCCCCCATTTTTATCCTGCCCTGTCCTCTTTCTTCCTCAGATGCACACCAGCTATGTAGCTGATGTAGGTCCAAGGAAACCCATAGACCAGGTGGCCTCCGCAGAGGTTAGTGATCAAATGTCAACATACAATCCGGCAATAGATTCTTCCTGCTGTTTGTACCAACTAAAGAGAATACCTTCCACTTTTGCATAATTTTCTGAGTTCTAGGCCCATGAAAATACCACTCTCAAGGCATTAAGCCTTAAGACTCATGTTCTGTCTTAATGAAGAGCTACAAGTTGAAACATGTACAATCTGGAAATAAGGGGAAAGCATCACCTTGATCAAGACAGTTATTTCTTGGCTACCATTCTCGTAAACTGGTCCCAGATGCCTCCACACATCAAGGACTGAAGACGGCACTATATTAAAAAAAAAAAAAAACAACAGAAATTGAACAAGAGATTTATGATCTCTACTTTTAAATAAACAGCAGGCTAAGGGAATAGGGCCCAACGTCATGCATTAACTGCTATTAAATAGGTGCAGATTTTCCAGTAGGAAGATAAAATGATGGGAAAGGCTTCACCTAGATAATTTATGCTGTGATGCAGCAGTTAAAGCAACAGGTGTCCTGCCCCTTCTAGTCCAGTCAATCTGTCATCAGACCTGCAAACAATTAGAATAAAAGGTCTGACAACTGATCCTGTCAGTACTAGGTGTACAGACTGACAGAAAAAAAGTCCCGCCCAATCCCACCACCAGAAGTGGGTTTTCTCCAAGATGGCAGCCGCAAGCCATGAAAATGGGCCAAAATCATGTTCCTGTGTTATTTTTAAGCTTAGAAAAAGCCCAACAACTGGTCTGTCAACTGTTCTTGTCAGTACCAGTGTATTGATTGACAAGGAAAAAATCCACCAAAATCCCACAACCTGGAAGTGGGTTTTGTCCAAGGCGGCAGCCCCAAACCATGTAAATGGGCCAGAATCATGTAACCGTGTTATTTTTAAGGTTGGAAAAAGTCTAACAACAGGTCTGCCAGTTGTTCTTGTCAGTACTGGGTGTGCTGATTGACAGGAAAAAAATCCACAGTTGTCAGCCTAAAGATGTGCTTCTCATGCTAATCATTCTCAAGCGCAGGAACGCCAAAGGCTGGTTCAGACTTGCATATTCCTCCTTCATGACCGCAACTTGGAGTCAGAGCACGCATAAAACTGCTGTAATTACATCTTCCCCTTGTCGACATTAGACTGCCCCCTCCAGACAGCAGACAGAGTTGTGCCAACTCCAGCACTTACAACAAAGTAGATATGCATAGGATTTTTGCCTAAAGTTTTTAATCTTACAAATTATTGCATTTCTTAGGCTGCTGAGCATGAACTCCAGTACAGGGGTATATAGTATTACTTGTGCACAAGGCCAATTGAAATTAGTGACTGTGTGATAAAAAAAAAGCTTGGAGGAGTGCAGAGGTGCTGAACCTGATAGAATTAAACTGTATTACAATGTTTGCCAAAGCCTCCTATACAGCGGTGTTATGCTGCCGGAACGCTGGGCGGAACATCTGGATTGACAGCCCGCCCGTTGCGTTCCTCAGCGTTACGCCGTTTGCGTAACGTACACAAGTGGCGTAATTGGTTACGCAAACAGCGTAACGCTGCAGAATGCAACGGGCGGGCTGTCGATCCCCCGGATGTCCCGCCCAGCATTCTGGCAGCATACCACCGCTGCTCCTATATCTTGATGCTCCTATATCTGATGCTCCAACAAACTAAACACGACTTGTGTCTTATGATTCATCGCTACCAATATCATCACTTTTTTTGTTGAAATGAGTTACTTGACCATAAAAAAACCTTGAGTTTGTAAAAAAAAAAAAAGTTCTAAGCTTTACTTAAAAATAACACAGTTACATGATTCTGGCCCATTTACATTTTTTTGGGCTGCCACCTTGGACAAAACCCACTTCCAGGTTGTGGGATTTTGGTGGATTTTTTCCTTGTCAATCAGTACACCTGGTATTGACAAGAACAGTTGACAGACCAGTTGTTGGGCTTTTTCTAAGCTTAAAAATAACACAGGAACATGATTTTGGCCCATTTTCATGGCTTGCGGCTGCCATCTTGGAGAAAACCCACTTCTGGTGGTGGGATTGGGCGGGACTTTTTTTCTGTCAGTCTGTACACCTAGTACTGACAGGATCAGTTGTCAGACCTTTTATTCTAATTGTTTGCAGATTAGGGGGTTTGTACTCCTAAATTGACTGGACTATTCCCAAAAAGATGGCAAAAGAGAAATTTATTTCTGTTCCCACAAAAAGTATCTTATCTTCAAAAGAAGGAACAAGGAACCAGCTAGCAAAGTGTTGCTGTTATGCCCTAATTTGATCAGCAGGGGTCACTGATACTTCAATAATATGGCTTTTTGAGATTCTGGTTACTTGAAGCCTAAAGTCACTCACCATTCTGCATGCTATATCCCCTCAAAATCAGAAGGCAGGTTAAGTCCGGGACTGGGCCTACGTTCCACCTAACTGTCAGGCTCCCTTCTTTCCCCTCAGAGGGCAGATCCACTACTGCTCAGAATCAAGCAATCAAATAGTATTTATATACCGCTTTTCAACACAAAGTTCACAAAGCGGTTTACAGGCAAATAGTAATAACAAAGTTAAATGGCTCCCTGTCCCAAAATGGCTCACAATGTTAAAAAAAAAATGCAGAACACCTCCAGCAACAGCTACTACAAAAGACACTGTGCAGGGTTGAAGAGAGACAATTACTCTCCCCCTGCTAAATCTAAGAGGGACACCACTTGAAAAAGGGCCTCTTGCCCAGTTAGCAGGGGTAAGCAGGGAGAAGGAGGGAAGCAAAGCAAAATCTGGTGCCACTGCTTACTACATCATTCATGCCTCTCAGAGGGAAACTGCATGAAACATGCTTGGCCTGATCAGCCCAGGATAATCCACATCTGTTTATCCAAAAAGTGGTTGAAGACAGTGGCAGAAAGTCTTAGCCTTCATAGTCTAGTTGTAGAACTTGCAGGGACAAACTAACAAAAGGAATCATTTTAAAAATAAATTATATGGGTGGATATCATCATGCCATTGATGATAGTGAGTGACCCTCACCAGGACAAGAGGAGCATCTCTCTAGGTTGCGTTCTCCTCTGAATGGTTTTTTCATACAATTGATCACAATAGCCTTCTGGACTACCTGGCTGAATTGGGATTGCTTTCTGTTGGGTCTGGTCCTTCTTGGAAAGAGGGTTACAGAAGGTGTGATGGAGTACTTCTGTCTGGTGCCTCGGCCCATTGGGTTCCATCTTGTCCTCTGTTTAACTTCTACATAAAACCACTGGGAAGGGTTGTCTGGTGATTAGGAATGTGGTGTCATCAATATACAGATGACATGTAACTCTCTCCTTCACATCTCATGCTATGGAGGTTGTTGCAGTGCTAAAGTAACAGACTAAGGCTGCAATCCTATCCACACACTTACCTGTGAATAAGCCCCATTGACGTACTTCTGAGTACACATAGGTAGGATTGGCCTGTGGGTGGGGCAAGGTAACTGAAGCTCAGTCAAATAAGAGAGATGTTCTCCTTGTCAGCAGGTAGGAGTTCAACCTATTTTGGATAGGACAGCATTCCCTTTGTCACAGGTTCACATGCTCCTGGGTGCAGATTTGAGGTTAGGTGTTCAAGTGGCTGCTATGATCAGAAGCATCTTAGTCCAAGTTATTTGGTGCACCAGCAGTGCTCATCCCTTAAGAGGGCATTCTCAGTTATGGTGATGTGCTTTAGTACTTGGATTCTGTGTGTGATGTGCTTGGTGATGTGTGTGGAGCTGCTTTTTACAAGCATGTGGGCTCTTCAGCTGGTTGAGAATGCTACAACCAGACTGCTAATTGGAGCCAGGTATTGGGAGCCCACAACTCCCAGTTGTGTCACTGGCTGCCAGTACCATCCTGGGTCCAATTCAGAGAAGCACTTATGACCTTTACAGCCCAAGCCTATGCATATCTACTCAGAAGAAAGTCCCATTGCAGTCCATGGTGCTTAGTCCCAGGAAGGTGTATATAGGATTGCAGCCATAATGTGCTAGATGGTTTTTTTCACCCACTAAGACCTTTTGCAGAGGCTCTCCTCTGCATCCCATCAAGATCAGAGTTGCATTGGACTAGGGATAGAAGAGGACATTCTCTATGGGTCTGCTTACTAGACCATGGAACTCCCTTCCTAGGGAGACCCACCTTTCCCCATTATGTTCGTCTTCCATTGCTGTGAATGACCTTTTCCTTTCCCTTCCGCAGGCATTTGACCTTAAAGATTTATCTTTTAAGTTTGAATCTGCCTGACATGTTATGGTTTTTGTCTGCTGTTCATCTCTCTTTCTCATTATGTTGTATTTTGATATTGCTTTTCTAGTGTAAGCTGCCTTGAGTTTTCTTTTAATTAATGCAAAGACACAATTAAAATTACTTTGTGATAAGTAATAGCAAATAGCTACTATTACTGTTAGATGTCTGCCACCTGTTTGCATATATAAGCTAAAACCTTCATGTTTTACTCCTCTGTACTAGGGACTGGATGGCAAAAAAAAACCTTGCTTCTTAATTTATGAATGAATTTCCAGCTTCAATGTAATGTACACCGAAATGGATAGAAACATTTCACATACATGCATCTCTTTCCCTGGGGATTTCTGCATGACCTTTGCCTTTCATAATATAATGATGGAAGTAGTCACATATAATGCTAGCAGCTACCAAAATGTTAGTTTATATAAGCTACTGAAGATGACACAGGAAATAAGGGCACAGCCAAAGATATAATCTGGTATTCCTGTTCCTCAGCTGACAAAAGTTCCACTTCCTTTGTACTGTAACAACTTGTGGTAAATATGATCAGAAAACTTTCTGATTAGGGTTGGGCTTATTGCAGTTTAAATTGTTCACCATGATAATCTTCTCCTCATTTGTGAAAGAAGCAACTCACCTGTCTCAGGCGTCATATAGGTGGTAGAATTGCTCCATTGGCTCCAAAAGCGTCCAGTCCGAGTTAATCTGCATCTAACTTGAAACTCATACTTGGTGTTTGCATCTAAGTGGTACTCAGTCTGGTACTGTCTTTTAAAATCAGTCTCCCATTCTCTAATCTGGAAAAGAGAAGCAAGAAGCAATTGGGTATGCACCTCCTCTGTCTAGATCAGTCGTTCCCAAACATTATTAAGGACATTTATATATCCCTTTTCAACTAAAAAGTTCACAAAGTGGTATACATCACCAAGGGTGCAATCTTAATCCAATTTCCAGCACCAGGGTAAGGACAATGCAGCCCTGAGATAAAGGAACCAACATTCCCTTACCTTGACATGGCTTCCTTGACTACTACTCCACTGCAGGATGCAACACATGTCCCATTGGCACTGCTATGTAAGTGCTGGCAAGTTGGTTAGGATTGTGCCCTAAATAAATAAATGGATCCCTGTTTCAAAAGAGCTCATAATCTAAAAAAAGATGCTGAAGAAACAGCATCAAATGTTCACTGGAAAAGATGCTATGCTGGGGTGAATAGGAACCATTGCTCTCCCTTGCTATATACAGAAGGAGGACCACTTCTGCCCCATTTACCAGTGGCAAACATGAGCCATAAAATAGGTTATTGTGCCGTGTGAAAAAATAGTTAAAATGATTCTTGAGAGCCTGAAGTACACACTCCACAAACAGGCTTGACTGTTGCATCTCTGCATGATTTACTACTTTGCCTTTTTCTCCATCCAGTCAGCCTCTGCTATATGGGACAGGTAATTCCACTGCTAGTCTTTGCATCATATGTGACTGGATCCTTCAATCACTCCCAATGCAGCGACTCAGCAGAATTACCTGTCCTTGGAGGATGCACTTCCCAAACCATGACGTGCAGAAACACAAGGGGTGGCATCCTCAGGGTCAGGCTGTTCTTACTGTCAGGGTAAAACTACATGTTATATGGGAGACCGGTGATGTCATAACTCAACTTTTCCTTTCAAACTCTTAGTCTGTTTGGAAAGGTAAATGGCATTCATAGAGTGGAAACTGCTTAAACCATTCACTAATGAGGCTATGCCATATTTCTGAAAAACCGGATGTGATAGTGCAAAACTGATGCCATTTTTTGAATCGGCGCGCCAAATATACTGAGGAATAGGTCTAATGTTTAAGACAGCAAAATGTGTATTGTCCTATGTAATCCAGCTACCTCTAGTAACACAACTCCAAAAAGTTACCTTAAGAATTACTAGAGGCATGTTATCATTAGTGATACAAGTGGACATGAGGTTTTAAGCATGATGTTTGGACTTGCATGCCTATGTGGCTGAAACCTGTGGCTAAAGCATGATATAGTATATGAAAAGGCCAATCCACACCTAAGGCTGCAATCTTCATTGAAGTCCATAGAATTGGGCTATAAGTTAATTATCTTTTGCAGAGAAACTTTTTGGGTTCATAAATGTATATTTCACTGCAGTTTAAAAAAAATAGATATACAAGCATGTGCTTCACAAGCTCCAAATTAGCAGAAAGCATTCCACAGGGTCATACCCTCATTTTTCAAAAATGTAGCCAAGGACACTATTCTGATCTGTATAAAGGGCTGAGTGGAAAGGGTTGGCACTGAAATTGTTACACCCAAGACACCAAGGAGAAAGGTTTGCCTCACATGCCACGTTTTCCCTGCCGCCTCCTTGTAGCGCTCTTCGCAATAAGTCCCGTTGATTGCCGTTCGCTTTCGCCACTGTAGTATAGTCTTAAACACTGGAGAAGCAACAGTGTTTTGCTCTGTAATAATGGGTGTAGCTGGTATCACTAAAGGAGAGAGAAGAATGTTAAACCCAGTCTACATTGAAACAGCTGCTAATATTTGGCCATTGGGCAGCGATTAAAGTTTGCTCTTTTCTGGGCTGCATGAGAAACATATGAGCTATAGGAGGTGCCTTCTCAGGACTGGCTTAAGATCTGCTGGTGACTGGCATGAACTTCCAAATGCAACTGCAGTACACAGTGGGGCACCAGTCAGCACAAGGAGCTGCTGCTCATATCTGCATCTTCCTCCTCTAATGCCACCACTACTGCTTCTCCCATTAGTCCTTCTGCTCTACCAGGATTGGACATGGAAGAAGGGAACAGTGAGGAAGAAGAAATGTGGAAGAGAGGAAGGGTTAAAACAACTCCCACCACTCTCTGAGAGCAGCGCTGCCCAAGCATAGGATCATGCCCTCATTCTCAGCTCTTAAATAGTAGGCTAAATATAAAGGCTAAAACCAGCTCTTTGCAAGTATGAGTTTCTGCATAGTACCTATGTCTTCGGGATCAACATACAGTTCGTCCGAATGGATTGTGCCCAGGTCATTTTCAGCGCAGACCCAAACAGAAAAGATTTGCTTTTTTGGTAGTTGGCTCAAAGGAATAGTGCCGCCTGCGTTGTGTTTTGAAGGGAAACTCTCCTCTTTCTGTGAACTATAAAGATCAAAATGTCAAGCTGCATATTTTGCTGTAGCTGTACATGAAAATTTAAAGTAAGTATTATTTTTGGAAAAACAAGAACAGTTTATTGCACATATAGCCAGAATTAAACAATGTGCTAAATATGCTATCAAGGGACGTGGTGGTGCTGTGGGTTAAACTACTGCTGCTGGGCTTTCTGACTGGAAGGTTGGGAGTTCGAGATCACGTGACAGAGTGAGCTCCCATTGCTTGTCCCAGCTCCTGGCAACCTAGCAGTTTGAAAGCACCTAAAAATGCCAGTAGATAAATAGGGACCACTTCGGCGGGAAGGTAACTGTGTTCCATGTGCTACAGCGTATATTCATGCCGGCCACATGACCACGGAAGCTTGTCCTTGGACAAACGCCGGCTCTACAGGCTTAGAAATGGAGATGAGCACCAGTCACGACTAGACCATTCAGTCGTGGGGAAAACTTTACCTTTAAATATGCAATCACTAGTATTCTAACCATTGCTATATGTGATTGAGTATCCGATGCAATTTGGATTACATTGAGCACTCTGACCGCTGAACCCTTGTGCTGCACAGAAAGCCACTCCTGGGCTTTGTCTGCTTACAGCCAATTTCGTTTCCCAGCTTCAAGCACCTCCAACTTTGTGAGGTTGCCTAAGGAGTCTCAACTGCCCTCATGACACCAGTCTCAATATTGGGTTTGAACACAGTTACCCTCCAAAGAGTCATCTCCCACGAAAGAGCACAAAGTCAAATATTTGACGTAGAAAGATTTTACTTAGAATAAGGCACAGTTAAGAGGAAAGCCACTCCCACTGAAAGCCAGTGAGGCTATTCAAAGGACTTTCCAGATTTCAGTATACACAGCACAAAAATAACAAAGCCTATTCTAAATTCTACCAAAGACAATCTCACCCTCCTCAGGCATTCAGATGACAAAGGCTCCCACAGCCTTCGCCTTGCATCAATCAGCCGATGTGCAGCTCCATGGCCCTGATGCAATAGGACCCCAAACAAAGGGAAATCTCCCTCAATTATAGGACTTCTGCAAGACCCCACGAGGGATGCTGGCCAATAACTTTGATGTAAAATTATAAATTTGAAAGGGCTGGCCAATCCCATTTTGCCTCACATAAGCAGGAGGTTACAGTTCTGACCCAGGTGTAGTTAATTTCACATCTCCCTGATATCTCCTGTCCCAGGATGTTACAGCCAACAGGTCTCTTTAATTAATTTATGCTGACTCCGGTGTTATCTGCGCTTCGAGACCTTTCCCTGCACAGTTTCTCTTTCTAATTGTGAATAACAGAGCCTAACTTCGTTCTCATGGTCACTTTGATCTTAGCTCTTCCTGCCTAAAGGATGTAGAAATAAGCATTTATTCCCTAAAACCTCTAATTAACCCTTCCTGCCGTGACACTATAGTTAGACAATGTGTTTAATAAAGAAGACTCAGGGCCTGATCCTATCCAGCTTCCCAGTGCTGATTCAGCCTTTCCAACGGGGCGTGTGCTGCATTCTGCAGTGGGTGCAGTCATGGAGGCCTCCTCAAGATAAGTGAATGTTTGTTCCCTTACCTCGGGACTGCATAGCAGCTGCATCAGTGCTGGTAAAATGGATAGGATTGGGCCCTTGGAAGTTTAAGCAGTGGTGGCACCAGGTTGCTGGAGACACTGAGCAAATCCCCAATACATGTCCCTCCCATGATGCATCCTGCCGACCCCCTGATAGGACTCAACTACTGCCATTGGTACTGATGGTTTTAGGGGTTGACTTGGCCAAGTGGGCTCTTTAAGGGGTATAGGCACTTGGCCTGGACAACCCCTGATACCACTGTACTATGAGTCACAGATTTTACATGATGGTCAAGATGTTGATGGTTGGGCTGGCATAGTGGCAAAGAGATTGAGAGCGCAATCCTAAACAGGAGTTAGGCCGGCATAAGCTAAGACAGCAAAGTTTGGCCAGCACAAGGGCCACCTTAAAACGTTTTTGGACTACTCTCAGAATCAGTGAGGGTGGCTCACGCCTGTGTGCTGGCGTCTCTGACTCCGAGAGTGGTCCAAACATACCTTACGGTGTCCCTTGTGCTGGCCAAACTTGGCTGGTTTAGTTTATGCCGGCCTAACTCAGTTTAGGATTGCGCACTGAGCCAGAGAAATTACCTTGCAAATACATATTTGGAAATCTGGTGGGAGGAGAGCTGCAGGGGGTTACAAGACACTGCAGCCCCATGAACTGCTGCTACCAATGCTGAATGGAGCTGTGTTCTATAGCTCCACTGGAAAGGCTACCACTGGAGTGGTGCTTGGATGAGGCCTGAATGCACAAAGGCTTTCTGAATCAGAATTCCTGGCATGCACTGTTCTCAACTTCAGAAATCACTTCATTTGTAAAATAAGAGATGTTGAGAGTCATGTCTATCTGAAAGCTGCATATTTTTTTCCCAGAGGACCTATAGCTTAAGCGTACTTATGTGGGCGGATACAGGGGTTTACTGACCCATTAGGAAAACACAATGTTCTTGTTGTTGCTTTTGAGGTAGTATGAAGGTTGTGTGACCTTTTTTTCCAGAAAGCTTAAGTAGGACACTTCTTTTTTCTAGTCATCAGAACCACAGCGTGTGTACAAACGTGCTGGGTTTGTGGTCGTTCTTTCTGACCACAAGTGTAGTCCATATTGTCAGGCCACATAAGTCATAACTTCTTCAACCTTGATTGAATTTGCAACTAACCTAGTTTGTGGGGCAACCTTGAACTTACAGGCAACGACTGTCTCAAAGTTTCAACAGTGCTTTTGTGTACTTGCTTTTTGTTAAATGAAAATGAATCCCCAGAGGCTGCAATTCTGAGCTTTCCATAACGCCCCCCCCCAAAAAAACACCCTGTTATTCTTTGTTATCATCCCAGGAAATGTTCTGTGGGGAATCCACTCTGATTTAATTTTTTTCCACAGGCAAGTTCTCAAGAAAACAGTGATGGGTGTTGCCTTCAAAGTGTGGAGATACTATAATTCCCCCCTCAGCCTGTTAAGCCACTCCCACTACTTCTTCACCCACTCAGGCTCCTATTTGCTCTGCCCCAACTCAGCCATCAGAAGGGATGGGGCTGCAGCTGAGTGACAGGGCATATGCTTTGCATGCAAGAGGCTTGATCTCTGGGTAGGACTAGGAAAAACCCCTGTGTGAAACCTTGGAGAGCCAGTGAGTGAGCTAGTGTTCTAGATGAGCCAAGAGACTGACTTTGTATAAGGCAGCTCCCTACTTCCTAAGCATCTTCTGAGTACCAAAGGCATTCAGCTGGAGGACACATTTTGAGGGCGGGCTAATGTTGCCCTTGTAAGCTTCCCAGAGGCAATTGTTTCACCATTGTTGAAAAGAGACAAGCTAAATGGAGAGAACTAGCATATCCAGGACAGACTGAAGACAACTGTGTGGACCCTGCGCCTCCAAATACCAAATCACCCATTCCCCCTTTTCTGTCACTGCAGCCATTTTACAGAAGGTAACATAGAAGTGAATCATCAAAGGTGATTCTGATTTCCAGGCATCAATCCTGTGCCTCCTTTCAGTTGGCCCAAAATGGAATGGGCCAATGTATATTCTCATCAGATCCACTCCCCATCAATGTACCTCTGTCATATAGTTCTCTTTCTCCTCCTGTCCCAAAGACTAAAAAAATCCTCACTGGTTTCTAATTTCTTGCCAGGCTCTCCTTCAATGTAAATTGGTTCTTTCTTCCTCTGCCTTCAGTTTAAAGGGGCAGGTCCGAAAGCTAGCATCCCACCACCACTCTACGGTGCCACAGCATAGGGGCAGGCAAAGCCAAATCCTCTGTATGTTCTGCCCTTTGCTGGCATACTGGCTGCTGGCATTGGACTCTCAGGGTCTTAGCACTCAGTCCTATGCAAGTCTCAAATGGGAAGTCCCATTGTGTGCAATGCAGTTATTCCCAAGAGAGTGGATTGCAGCCTTAGCTCCAAACCACTTTCTTGAGATAAAAATATACAAAAACCCAGTCACATTTATTTTAACTGCTTGTTCTCGCAAGTTGGTGCTTCAGCAAAGAAGGGAGTCTTATTAGAAAAAACACAAGTTCCCAAAAGAACTTGCATGGATGCAAAACAGACACTAGAAAAGCTTTCAGAAACAAAGCAAGAGGTCTCATGTTCACATTTCCTTTGCCAACTCATTGCTTAATCCAATGCGGGTGACTTAAAAGAGCCACTGATAGCAATTTTCTTACCTCTTCAAATATAGTGTGTAGCTAGTGCTTAAATATGTTTCCTTGCCTTGGTTCCATTTGCATACCATGTAGTTTGAAAGTTCATATATGTTACAGGTTAAATTGGCTGGCTTGTCTGGCAGATCTGCAACAATGCACAGTATATGAGATTATGTGGATTCAAAATACATAAAGGTAGTTAATGACAGGCTTATCCTGTGACCAAATACTCAGCCATACATAACTGTGCATACAATGAAAGCCCTAAACCAATACCGTCGTATTAATGTGAAGACATCAACCTTGCCTACAAATCAGTGACAATCACAAATTAACAGGCTAGAACTTAACAAATTAACAGGCTAGAACCAGCTTGTATTTAAACTACATGTAAAGAAATGACTTACCACCTACACAGAATTGAGTTCCACATATTAGCACTGGCCAAGCCTTATCTCGACAAGTGGCAAAGCATATGACTGTGGAATATGGTTCCGTATAATTATGGAGCTGAAGTTGAACTGTGGTTTTATTTATGAGCAGCAAGCTATTCTGCAGCAGTCCATTCAGTTGCAGGTGTAGTTTGGCTTCCTGGCAGGGTTCTGTATTGTAATGGCAGTTTATAGGAATAGTCTGGCCCATCTGAATGACTGGAGCTGGTTCTGTCCACACACGCCCAATGCACCGTGCAACACCTGTGGAGAAAAGCACGTCTCATAAATACCTGGATACTTAACTAGAAAATACACTAGTGTTTTGAGCAGGGCTTGGTCATCCATGAGGTACTCACTGGTGGATTCTTCTTTCATTCCTACCACCCACCTCTACTCCATTCACCCCAATCAACCCCTGCTGCCACTCTGTCTCCACCTTCTCCCACTCCTTGGATTTGAAAAGAAGGAAGGGAAGTGTGGTGAAGGGAACCATGGTGGACTCCCATGAAACTCTAGCCTTGTGTTTTTCAACCAGGGATCTACAGTGTACACTCACTTTACAATGGTAATCTGTTCTGGAGAAACCATTGTATTGTGAAAAATAGGAAAATGCTTTTTTTTTTGTAATTTGTAAATTCATTTGGTAATTAATTTAAAAAAAAAGATTTTAAAAAGCCTACTGTGCTCCTTAGGGACCATGGTTATCAGTTTATAGAATGTTGTAATTATAAAATACATTCTGCAAGGCTGAATTCTTTCCTCAACATACACAGCCATGTTAAACACACTGCTACCGGCTGAGATGCTACTTACAGTAGACTGCTGAAAGTAACACTAACTCTGCTTAGTGGCATCACA
The DNA here is from genome assembly GCA_029204185.1 of Lerista edwardsae. Taxonomy (NCBI): domain Eukaryota; kingdom Metazoa; phylum Chordata; class Lepidosauria; order Squamata; family Scincidae; genus Lerista; species Lerista edwardsae. The sequence goes on along the minus strand of JAJKFI010000028.1, from coordinate 10,958,394 downwards.
AGGCCGGGGCAATAGAGGTAGGCTGCCCTGGGCATGAGGCCCAGCAGGGGGTGACATCAGGACCAGCCTTAAGCCAATGTGACCAACGTCATCACATTAGGCCCTGTGCTTTGGGGGCCCTGCACCAGCAGAGAGAGCACATTGTCTGCTGCAGCATCCAGGAACTCTATGGGCTGTACGTCAGTAGGGTGAGCAGAGCAGTTTTACCTTAGGCCCCCCACACACCTGCCCCTGCCTCTGAACGGCCCAAAACTACAAACTATTTCCAGGTGCAACATTTTGCATGCAGCACCACAAGGTTCTCTTCTTGGTGAGTGGGGGGCCCTGGGAGACATTGATACCACCTGAGCCTCCCTGTGACCATCTCCTGGTCTGGTTCCTTTGATCATGACATGAACCTTTGATCATGTTTTTGCTGCTCACCAGCAAGAGGGCACATTGGTTGGGACCACAACAGTTCATAGATTGCTCAAGGAAGGAAGGCTTTTCACATTGAGACCAATGCAAGAGCCTGGAAGGTCAGGGGAAACACAATTACATCCAGTGGCATTCCTAGAAGGGGGGGAAATGCTGAGTTTTGCAGGAGCCTGCGCTTCTGAGCCTGAACTTAGCATTTTGTCTCCCCTATGAATGCCACTGATTACATCATTCCTGAATGCCAAAGGCAAGTGCCATCGCCACTGCTATTATCTTATAAATCTAATGTCGAATCTATACTTGTAGGCAAGGACTGTGTAAGTTTTATGCTCCATACAGCACTTAGTAAGAGTTTACGTCCGCAAAGTAGTTTAGGAGGAGGTCTAGGAGAACTAGGTCAACCCAATGGAATACGGTCAACTGCTGGAGTCTCCCTGGGAGAAGGGGGCATTTGTCCCCTTCCCCTGGGGAAAGCTCCGTCACCCGTAATGGGGCTCCTCGGCTCACCGCCAGTGAAAGAGCTGCCTGGGCCACTGCTGGGGATAAGATTTATGTTCCATACAACACTGAAATGGGTGCCACCCCCTCACAGCTGGCTCCTCCCCTCCCTCGCCCGATTCCACCTGCCTCCCTGCCTTCCCTGGCGCCAAACGGGCTTACCAGTGGCCAGCACTGCTGAGGCACCAGCTGTCTCCCCACTCATATTGGGGCCTGGCGTTGGGTGAGTACCACCCCAATGCAAGTGGTATAATGTGTCCTGAACATGCTTTATGGCACGTTTGTGACACTTTTAACTGGCAGAATAGGCATACTGACGGCAACAGAGCCTTCAGGATTGGGCCCCCAATTCCAAACCAAGGATAATTCCTGAAAATTTATGAGCTATGTGTTATGGAGAAGTGTGGCAGGTATGGGGTTTTTTGGCATGGTGATACACATCTGAACCAGTAAGTACCAAGGATTCTGCTTGTACAGGCATTGGCTAATTCTGCATATTTTAGGTTTAGCTTCTAATTAATGCATGACCGAAAGATAACCTTTAAGAATTATCTTGATCTAAAAGGAAATGGCAATATGAGTGTATAGCAGAAAACTCAACAGATGCTTTATTAACCAGATTAGAAATATGCACCACTACAGATGAATGTTTTTGGAATTGATAACAGTGCTGATAATGCTTTTCTAGAAAATATGTTTCCCATTTAGCTTTTAGTGCTGTCTAGTGTATACTCACAACTACGGGAATATCTCTTAAATCTGCTTTAAAATTACTCTCTCAATGTGTGAATCGCGTATGCTTGAGAATATGTCCAACATGTCCACCACCTCTCTGGTGGCTGCTATTGACAAAGAACATGTCAGCACATGATATTGTCTAGCTTTGCCTAGAGACTAGCATAAAGCATAGTACTTAACTGGCCCTGCAGAACAATGCTGAAGAAGGAGGACTTGGTTGGCTTTGCAGAAGAATATGTATAACACCAAAGCTTTAGATGCAACCATCATTCAAAAACTGGTAGGCACCAATAGGAAGCATTGCCTGCAAACAAAGGAAACAATAGGAAGGGTTTTGTTTATTAAAGCTATAGTTTTATATAGAAAGGGAAAATAATGCTGTGAGATACCAATGATAGAATACTATACTTAGACCCTACCAGCTGGGAGGACTGAGCTTGATTTTGGAAGCATATTTCTGTATCCATACTTACCTCTGTAAGTAACCTACCTCTGTAAGTAACCTGCCTCTGCCATGTAGGGTTACCCAAGATGGACAGGTCATAGTAGAGAGTTCTGACTAAACGTGATCCGCTGGAGAAGGAAATGGCAACCCACTCCAGTACTCTTGTCAAGAAAACCCCATGGATTACAAAACTAAAAGGCTAAACGATATGACACTGGAAGATGAGACCCTCAGGTCGGAAGGTGTCCATTATGCTACTGGGGAAGAGCAGAACACAAGTACTAGTAGCTCTAGAAAGAGTGAAGTAGCTGGGCCAAAACCAGAAGGAAGCTCAGCTGTGGATGTGTCTGGAAGTGAAAGGAAAGTGCGATGCTGCAAAGAACAATACTGCATAGGAACCTGGAACGTAAGATCTATGAATCAAGGTAAGCTAGATGTGGTCAAACGTGAGATGTCAAGGCTGAACATCGACATAATGGGAGTTAGTGAACAAAAATGGACAGGAATGGGATAATTTAATTCAGATGACCATTACATCTGCTACTGTGGGCAGGAATCCCTTAGAAGAAATGGAGTAGCCTTTATAGTGAACAAGAGAGTGAGAACAGCAGTACTGGGGTATAACCTCAAAAATGATAGAATGATTTCAATTCGGATCCAAGGCAAACCTTTCAACATCACAATAATCCAAGTCTACGCCCCAACCACTGGTGCTGAAGAGGAAGAAGTTGACCATTTCTATGAAGACCTAGAACAGCTTCTAGAATTAACACCCAAAAAAGATGTCCTTCTCATCATAGGGGATTGGAATGCTAAAGTAGGCAGTCAAGAGGTAATAGGAATAACAGGCCAATTTGGTCTTGGAGTACAAAATGAAACAGGGCAAAGACTGATAGAGTTTTGTCAGGAGAACACATTAGTCATAGCAAACACGCTTTTCCAGCAACACAAACGGTGACTGTACACATGGACTTCACCAGATGGTCTACACCAAAATCAGATTGATTACATTCTTTGCAGCCAAAGATGGAGAAGTTCTATACAGGCAGTAAAAACAAGACCTGGAGCTGACTGTGGCTCAGATCATGAGCTTCTTACTGCAAAATTCAGGCTTAAACTGAAAAAAGTAGGGAAAACCACTAGGCCCTCCACGTATGACCTAAATCAGATCCCATACGAATATACAGTGGAGGTGACAAATAAATTTAGGGGCTTAGATTTGGTAGACAGAGTGCCTGAAGAACTTTGGATGGAGGTGTGTAACATTGTACAGAAGGCATCAACTAAAACCATCCCAAAGAGAAAGAAATGCAAGAAGGCAAAGTGGCTGTCTGACGAGGCTTTACAAATAGCTGAGGAAAGAAGGGAAGCCAAAAGAAAGGGAGAAAGGGAAAGATATACCCAACTGAATGCAGATTTCCAGAGAACAGCAAGGAGAGATAGGAAGGCCTTCCTCAATGAGCAATGCAAAGAAACAGAGGAAAACAATAGAATGGGAAAGACTAGAGATCTTTTCAAGAAAATTGGAGATGTCAAAGGACAATTCCGTGCAAAGGTAGGCACAGTAAAGGACAAGAATGGCAAGGACCTAACAGAAGCAGATGAGATTAAGAAGAGGTGGCAAGAATACACAGAGGAACTGTATAAGGCCATTCTAAATGTTCTAAATGTTCCTGATAACCACAATGATGCGGTCACTGAGCTTGAACCTGACATCCTGGAATGTGAAGTCAAGTGGGCTTTAGAAAGCATCACTAACAACAAAGCTAGTGGAGGTGACAGCATTCCAGCGGAATTACTCAAAATCTTAAACGATGATGCTGTCCAAGTGCTGCACTCCATATGCCAGCAAATTTGGAAAACCCAACAGTGGCCACAAGACTGGAAAAGATCAGTTTACATTCCAATCCCAAAGAAGGGCAATGCCAAAGATTGCTCAAACTACCGCACCATTGCACTCATTTCACATGCTAGCAAGGTGATGCTCAAAATCCTACAAGCTAGGCTTCAGCAGTATGTGAATCGAGAACTACCAGATGTACAAGCTGGTTTCCGAAGAGGCAGAGGAACTAGAGATCAAATTGCCAACATTCGCTGGATCATGGAGAAAGCAAGAGAGTTCCAGAAAAACATCTACCTCTGCTTCATTGACTATGCCAAAGCCTTTGATTGTGTGGATCACAACAAACTGTGGCAAGTTCTTAAAGAGATGGGAGTACCAGACCACCGTATCTGCCTTCTGAGAAACCTGTATGCGGGTCAGGAAGCAACAGTTAGAACTGGACATGGAACAACTGACTGGTTTCAAATTGGGAAAGGAGTACAACAAGGCTGTATACTGTCACCCTGCTTATTTAACTTATATGCAGAGTACATCATGAGGAAGGCAGGGCTGGATGATTCACAAGCTGGAATCAAGATTGCTGGGAGAAATAGCAACAACCTCAGATATGCAGACGATACCACTCTAATGGCAGAAAGTGAGGAAGATCTAAAGAACCTTCTGATGAGGGTGAAAGAGGAAAGTGCCAAAATTGGCCTGAAGCTCAACATTAAAAAAACTAAGATCATGGCAACCACTCCCATCACTTCCTGGCAAATAGAAGGGGAAGAAATGGAAGCAGTGACAGAGTTTATTTTCCTGGGCTCCAAGATCACCACAGATGGTGACTGCAGCCATGAAATTAAAAGACGTTTACTTCTTGGGAGAAAAGCTATGGCGAACCTAGACAACTTAATAAAAAGCTGAGACATCACCCTGCCAACCAAGGTTCGCATAGTCAAAGCGATGGTTTTCCCAGTAGCAATGTATGGCTGTGAGAGCTGGACCATAAGAAAGGCAGAGCGCCGAAGAATAGATGCTTTTGAATTATGGTGTTGGAGAGTCCCCTGGACTGCAAGGAGATCCAATCGGTCAATCCTCCAGGAAGTCAAGCCTGATTGCTCCCTGGAAGGACAAATCTTGAAGCTGAAGCTCCAATACTTTGGCCACCTCATGAGAAGAGAGGACTCTTTAGAAAAGACCCTCATGCTGGGAAAGATTGCAGGCAAAAGGAGAAGGGGGCAGCAGAGGATGAGATGGTTAGATAGTGTCACCGAAGCGATGAACATGAAGTTGGGCGAACTCAGGAAGCTAGTGGAGGACAGGGAGGTGCTGTGGTCCATGGGGTCGCGAAGAGTCGGACACGACTCAGCGACTGAACAACAAGAACACTTACCTCTGTATTAATTCCTACTCAATTTAATCAACAAAAAGCAACACAATTCTATGTGCACCAACAGTACATTGAACCTTGGAATAACTTTTAAATATGGTGACCATCATTCATTGACCATTCATTCACTGTATTCATAATTTACTGTTATTCACTAAGGTCAGTAGCTATATAAAGTTGCTAGCTGCTAGCATAGGCCCAACGGCAGCAGCGCTGGTGTGAGAGCGCCAACCGGCACCCGTTCGGCTGGCGCAGCAGTGTTTCTGGGCAGGATGGCATTTCCGGACAGGAGATGGGCGAGCCAGGAGGTGTGCCAGCCCGGGTAGGTGGGTCGGGGTGGGTGGGTTGTATGGTTATATCTAATGCAGCCATTAGGCTGCATCCAAGATTTTGTTCCCAAGCCACATGGCCCCAAATCTGCTAAATAGCAGATCCAAGGAGCCCATTGGGGTGGCTGGCACCAATGCCAGGGTAAGGGTGCAAATGTACACTTGCCCTGTGGAGACTCCAGCCTGCTCCCAAACTGCGCTGGATATAGCACTGGCTTGCCAGCCTGCCTGTTCCAATGCAGCTTAGGATTGCGCCCTCAATGTTTACCATCATTGTATAGTAATTAAGTTTCACACTTCTATTTGTTAGCTGATATGGGAAGATGGCAAAGTGTGGTACATGTTGCTACAGGCTCATCCATACGGTTCTTAGTAAGGTGATCAGATTATTGAAAGCTGGCTCTGAACTGCTGGATCCTATGCTCAACCCTTGATGCTCCTGCTACAAGCCCTATTTAGGAGAACGTATCCATTGACCTGAATGAATGGAAGCTGGAATGGTCTAGAATATTCCATTTTATATTAGTTATACCAGTGGTTCGCAAAAGTTTTAGCACCAGGACCCACTTTTTAGAATGGCAATCTGTTCAGGACCCACCAGAAGTGATGTAATGGCCGAAAATGCCGTCATTGTGATGCCAGAGCCTGCTGCTTTCCTGATAATGCAGCAATAAGTTGGGTTATTTCTCAGCCATTTTCCAATAGCAAAGTGAATCAGAAAGGGGGGAGCATATTTATAACCTTGACACGAGGAACAACTGGGTTATATGGTTATATCTAATAAAGTAATGGAAGCATCTCACTAGGGTCAGTCTTCTCATGAGGTGGCCAAAATATCTGAGCTTCAGCTTCAGGATTTGTCCTTCCAGGGAGCAATCAGGCTTGACTTCCTGGAGGATTGACCAATTGGATTTCCTTGCAGTCCAGGGGACTCTCAAGAGTCTTCTCCAACACCATAATTCAAAAGCATCTACTCTTCAGTGCTCCGCCTTCCAGCTCTCACAGCCATACATTACTACTGGAAACACCACAGCTTTGACTATGCAAACCTTTGTTGGCAGGGTGATGTCTCAGCTTTTTATTAAGTTGTCTAGGTTCACCATAGCTTTCCTCCCAAGAAGCAAATGTCTTTTAATTTCATGGCTGCAGTCACCATCTGCGGTGATCTTGGAGCCCAGGAAAGTAAACTCTGTCACTGCTTCCATTTCTTCTCCTTCTATTTGCCAGGAAGTGATGGGAGTGGTTGCCACGATCTTAGTTTTTTTTAATGTTGAGCTTCAAGCCAATTTTTGCATTTTAATATAAAATTGCATGCAGGACTAGAGTAGATTACCTGAATGCAAGGGAGCCTTAGGAGTGAGGGCTAATTGGAAGCAATTGGTCCAATTGGCTTAAAGCCAGCAACATTGATCTTCTTGGTGCGTGGTTATGGCCAAGCTGGAAAGCAAGCAGTATGCTGCCTTCCATGTCCACACATCCTCCGAGGAGAAGCAGCTGTGTGCTACAAGATGTGTGCAATTTTCAAAATAGGACAAAATTTGCACACAGTAATACAAAGTTTAAAAATCGGCATTAGCATCTTCTCCAAAGGGAGGGGGGAGGAGAGAGAGAGAGAGAGAGAGAGAGAGAGAGAGAGAGAGAGAGAGAGAGAGAGAATGTAATTGTATCAATGAAACTCTTTAAACCTCTTAGCCACTTCCTACATTTCATGCTATGAATTGTTGCAAATCATCCAACTCAAAGGATTTAGAGAAGAGTTACATACTTACAACATAGCCAAGAAAGGTGATACATTTTAATCCTGTTAGGAAAATATTCAGGAAACATAATGCATAGTTCAAGGTTAACAATTACTTGAAGATATGAATTGATTTTTTTTACCTTATTACCCATTAGGCTATGTGTCCTACTTCTGAGCTGAACATTAGTTTCCCTCTTAATGGCTGCAAAACTATACTTTCCATCCCCTTTAATGTGTGTAATTCGGAATTCACTAGTAGAAGAACCAATAGAAGGGGAGAAACAGCTTGCAAGCCATGACCTACATTTAGAATACCTTAAGAACACCTTATTGTTTCTAGTTTAACGTAACTTTTACTCTGTGAGTCAGCCTGTGGGAAAACCCACAGATCTTGAAAAAAAAAAAATTAGGTCCTTTCTCCTAAACCCTCCCTCCTCCTACTCAGCATCAAAGTTTTATCTAACATGACTTACAGTCTCACAGGAAAAACACATTTGTAGCATACCTGGAGCTGCCTAAAAGCTAAACTGTCAAATTTTGCAAATGGTACATTTAAAATTAATCCATTTGCTCAAGGCAACGGTTTCTAAGGGGCAAAGCAGGCCTGGGTGCAAATGCGGGTGACAGAGCCATGCTTCAAATTGGAATTGCCTCTTTTTTAAAATCAAAACTAGTCAGCTGGAAAGGGATACTTCTATTGAAACTGGGATGTGTAGGGAGGGGAAATTCATTTTTTTTCCTCCTGCGCCAGTTTTCTATTGAAAATCCCCAAAGCAATAATTATTTACCCCTGAGAATGGCAATTTGAAGAAATTGTTGCTCCAAGGATAAATACTTGCTTCTGGGGATGAAATTAACTTTGCTATTTTAAAATGCTTTTAATGCTTTTTATGTATATGCTTTTATGTCTGTATTTTTTTTAATGTTAATTATACATGGACTTGAACAGAAGAAAGGCAGACTATAACTCTTTTAATTCAATAAAAATAAATAAATATTCTGTAGTAATCAGGTGCTTTGGGAAAGATGAACCTCGCCTCACCCAGAAGTCCCACTCTTAGTAGGGGGTCACCTCTTCCAGGTGGCTATTTTTGACAAATTTTTTGTCAAAAGCAAGACTCTATCATAGTGTTATCAAACTGTCGGTCAGGACCCACTTGGCGGTCACAACCTGATATCAGGTGGGTCACAGAAAGCTAGGAACAGCCATCTTGGAAACTGCACACTTTATTCTTGCTATATTCCTTTTATGAGTGTTAACAGTTTGGATTTTCAAGTGAGGCTTTTTTTAAATTTTGTTTTTAGTTCAGTGCTTTCACATCATGTTTTGTCCTAATCTTGCTTTCTGTCAGAGATGTTTCATGGCTGTGCAATTGCTTCAGTCCAAGAATGCCAGTTTGCATTCCAGGAGTGTCATTTTATTTCGTCACACCAGGGGCGTACCTGGGCGAAACCACACCCAGGGGCATGCAATGTCATGACATCACAACGTCGTGATGTCATGACATTGCGGGGGTGTGGCTTCTGTCCCCCAAGCCCCGCCTCCCAGTTCACCGCAGCTTGCCGGCTTCAGGAAAAGTGGGTAAGCCACGGTGAGGTGCGCCCCCAGCTCTACAAACCTGCTGCAGCTCTCTCTCTCCTGCAACTGGACCCTCTCTCTGTCGCAGAGTTGCCGGCTTTTCCTGCCCAGAAAAGGCACGCGCCAACTCGGAGCCGCTCTGGCACGAGCTCTCTGTGCTCTGGGGCACTCCCCCAGAGGACAGAGAGCTCACGCCAGAGCGGCTCCGAGTCAGTGTGCACCTTTTCTGGGCAGGAAAAGCCGGCAACTTGAGCTGCAGGCTGGGTGCACCTGCCAGCTGGGGGCGCAAAATGATGGGCGGGGGGTGGGGGCCATGCCAATGGCGCCCCCACCTTATGTCACCCCAGGGCTCGTGCCCCCTGCCGCCATACCCTAGATTCGCCTCTGCGTCACACTGATGGCACTTCCTGTTTGATGATGTTGCTTCTGGCTATGACATTACTTCCAGGTTAATGACATCACTTCTGGTGGATTCCAACATGAGTACCATTCTAAAAAGTGGGTCCTGGTCTAAAAAGGTTGAGAACCAAATACAGACATCTATTTGCGTGCATATCTAATTGGTCCTAATTCTGTTGAACTACTCAATTTCTTAGAGCAAATATCAGTATAGAAAAATAAAACCATAAAACAAATCTGTTTTAACAAATTTGTTTAACAAATTTGTTTAACAAATACCCTTAAGGAGGTTACCATATCAAATCTTGAATGAAGCTGGCCTAAGACCCCTTGATGCTTGAGGGAATGTGTCACATGCTAATGCCACCTCTCCTTACCTGGTGGGTCACCAGCTTTTGTCTCCACTGTTCCTTCTCCTGCTCCCTGAATTTATTTTCCTACAAGGAGAAATAAAATGCAGATGAAATGCCAAGTAGCTCAAGTCAACCATTTACTATTAAGTGTTTTAAAAACATTTCTACCTGCCGTTCTGATTCAGGATTGAAACATTCAAGGCATCAAGTAAATAAAGAACAACTCGGTTCTAGAACAATGAGCAAAGAAGACAGGGAAGCCAATAAAACTACCGAGGAGAAAACAGCCAACACAAGAAGACATTCAGGAGTGATCAAGCCACAGCCAGGCAAAAATACTACCAGAAGGAACATGTTTTCCACTAGTGAAGGAATGTCATCAAAGAGAGGATCAAACAGATCTTCCAAAGCAGGGAATTCCAGGCTGGGCACCCGAAGAACATAGCTTAGACAGCGGCAGGATAGTGTGTGTCCCCCCCCCACTGACCTCTCAGGATCAACAGAATCTATGAAAAGAGATGGTTCTGTGGGATATCCCATATAGCGCTACATGTAAACTTATTCATGAACAAGTAACACATACCACATTATCTCACAGGAAAGGGTTGCAGATAAACTTTGAAGGGGGTCCTGCTAAAGATATAGTTTGTCCTCTGCAGGTTTCCTGTAAGCTGTTGCAAACGCTGCCCTCTCTTTCTGCCTTCCCGAAAGCCCACTTTCCCTTCCTCATTCTTTTCCGGATGACCATTATTGCAATGGACTTGCTGAACTGGGCTGTGTCGCCATAGCTTTAGCCACTGATGATGACACAATGAAGGCAGGGAGATTCTACCATGCGGTGTGAGCTTCCAAGAACAATTACTATTATGTCACAGAAAGCATAGGTAGAGGTATTACAGTATAGGTAAGAGGGTCCATATTGGCCCTGCCAAATGTCCTTCCCTACTTTTTATATTACCAAGATGTCATTTAGCTTGCAGGGGTGATTGATTCCATCCTGACCATACAACATTTCATTCTGGGGATTAGAGGGGCTTCAGCTTCAAGAAGGTATTTTCAATTCTGCCCATGAAGTGCATATTATATCCTGAAAAGTCAAGGAGAAGCTCCATTCCTAGACCAACCCCATCTCATTCCGTACACACATGGTTTTTTAAATACAGTTAGAACAATGCTTTGCCATTGTCTTTTTTTGCCATCAGAAGTAGGAATTAGAATTTTTCATGTGGCAGAAAGAGAGAATCTCGTTAGTTCAGAGACCAGTTTACTCTCTGGATTGCAAATCTGATTATTTTGACATGATGATAACCTGGAGAAAGTAAAGATTATAGTTTTCTGCCTCCCAGTAATGCAGATTTTAAAAATATTCAGTTTTATTTTTCTTATACCATGAAACTACTGAAGGCGCAATTCTAACCAACTTTCCAGCACCAGGGTAAGGGCAATGCAGCTCCAAGGGAATAGACGTTCCCTTATTTTGAGAAGGCCTCTGTGAATGCCCCCCAACTGCAGAATGCAGCGCGAGCCCCATTGGCACAGCTACATTAGCAATAGAAAATTGATTAGGATTTGGGCCTGAATAGTCTAAGTTTGCAACAGAAGCTTTCAGCAAAACTAAGGGAGATTGATAGCAAATATTTGAATATGTTTTTTTTTTTTAAACAGGCAAAAACCCAAGCAAGAACTTTGTTTTCAGAAGAGGGAAAGTCCTTTGTATTTGTGTATACATTTCATAGCAAAGGTCACAATGTATCCCCACAATAGCAGACTTACGTGCAGATTTAAAAAGTCAAAACATCTTTTTGCTGTTTATTTCATATGCCTTTTCAGCTGCAGGTCTTTTGTCTGCTCAGAGGGCTTTGCAGGAGTACTATAGTTTAAGGCTGCAGTCCTGTCTGTACTTCCTTGAAAGTCCCGTTGCATGCAGTAGGGCTTACCTCTGAGCACACATGAACAATAGAACAAAGAAAAAGTCTTGAATGCAAACTGATAAAAGCAAGTCACAGTTTCCGTGCAGCCCTGACTCTGAGGAAAACAATGCCATGTTAGCACAGAATTGTTGTATTCAAAGGTTAAATGCTTCCTTTTCTGTTCCTCATTTTTCCCCCACTCTGAATTCATCCACTTTGAGAATTAACTTGTGGCAACTGGCCTCATTTCTGTACATTTGTCTCCATTGATCTTTACAGATAAATCTTGCTAGAATGCTGTAGTATTTCCCGTGAGAGAAAACATCATTCTATAAATAACCAGGAAATTACACAGAAAACTGCAGAATTTTATAATTGTATGTGCCAGACACAGGTCAGGGCCAGTCCATTCATGAGGCCAACTGAAGCAGTTACCTCAGTTTGGTAAGGGGGACACACCTTGACCCACCTACTTGCCTCCACTGCTTTTCCTTCTCCTTTTACTCCCTGGACTAGAACCAGGGGTGGGGTGAGGAACTGTGGAGGGGAGTGCTGGGCTAGAACATTGGAGAGTGGGAGGAGCAGAGCCTGGCCCACCATCAGGTGAGACAGCATTTGTCATGCCATCTCAGATGTCTGGAGGTCTTGGACTGGCCCTCCATGTGGGGGCACAATCTGGATGAGGACCACAGTGTGAAAGAGACTGCCAGGTCCCACCGGCTTGCTAATCTGCTCCTCCCCTCCCTCTGCCCAGTTCCTCCCCATTCCCTGCCTCCCGCCCTGCCCCAAACGGGCTTACCAGCGGCACTCCTGGAGTGCTGTCTGTCTGTCCGCTCATGTTGGGGCCAGGCACTCACTGAACATCGCCCCCAGTGTAAGCGGTCCCATGTCACGGACGTGCTTTATGGCACATTCGTGACACTTTTAGCCAGCAGTATACATGTACCGCTGGTGATAATGGGCTCAGGATTGACCCTGGAGTTTGCTTTATTGTATGGGGGCAATTCACTATTTTTTTTACAGTACAGTCCTATGAGTGTCTACTTAGAAGTACTGCAGTTTAATGAAATGCAATTGTGTATAGGATTATCTGTTGTGTAAGAGATTGTAGTCTTAAAGTAGCGTAAGGTAAATCCAGGGTGCACAAATGTCCATTGCATGGGATTGGTATGAACTTGGAGGTGTTGTTTAATCCACCCTGGAGGAGTTTCTCCTAATGATTTAGGTTCTAGAATTAGGTGTTCCAGGTTCTAGAATTCAAGGGAAAACTCACCCCATCAGTGCTTGCCTGGAGGGCCGGGGGCGGGGCTGTGGAGCATGTTGGTGTGTTGGGAGAATCAGCTGGCACCCATCTCCACTCTACCCATTAAGCTGTGCAGCTCAGAGCTCAGAAACCTGGAAGTTTAGTGATGATGCTCAGCATCATTGCTGAGCATCTGGAAGGGGCATCGCTACTGCTTCACAATGCCTCACAACTTTAGAAAGGGTCTGCAGTCCCCATATGGAGTACTGTACATAAACAACCATCTGTGCCTGGGGATATAACACATAAAGAGGGGTTAGTCTGACACTGTAGGATTAAAATGTGCAAATAAGATGGTGGATGAGGCTGTGTACAGTGTTCTCAGCAGGAAATTGAGCTTTACATTACTCACTGCATCCGATTCATTCTGGCTACTCATTCTTTCCAAATTTTATTTCATTTATAACATCCCCCCCCACTTTCCCCAAGGAATAAACTAGAAGCATGGCCCAAATATTACTGGAAAAACTTGATAAGCTGAAGAAGTTTGAGAAGGAAACAATGACCAAATATGAATTGATTGATGTAAGTATATAATTATTATTATACTTCAGTTTTGAAATTAACATTTTCCTCTTGCCTTATCTTGAGTTTTAATCAAGCCACACTGTTACCAGGTATTTATGGTCCAAGCACGCACGTACAGTATATATATATTTTTTATATTTTTTATAAGAGCGCAATCGTAACATATGTTTGACCATTCAGAGAGGCCAGCACACAGACATGCGCCATCCTCCCTGACTCCAAGAGTGGTCCAAACACGCTTTACGGTGTCCCTTCTGCCAGCCAAACTTTGCAGGCCTAACTGTACCGGCCTGACTCCTGGTTAAGATTGCGCTCTAAATATTTGTGTGCTGCTTTCTGCTCCAAATGGAGAGACTCAGGGGGATTCACAAGACCAAATCCTAGGTGTGCATTATGCTGGAGAAGGCATGACCTGCCAGCATAATATGCTTTCCAGCTGTTGCAAATGTGATAACACCAGAGAGTGTGGCCTGGCTACCGACAGAAGTGGCAAATGGCCAGGTCCACACAGCCATTGGCTGCAGATGTCCAGTACCTCAAGTAAGATCACTCCGGGGTTGAGGTGGGGTGGGTAGGTGGGTGGATTGTGTGTGCGAATGAGTCCAGTGGCAATAGCACCTGCCAAATCCTAATCCCCATCCTGGGCCTGATCCACCTTCAGAGTCAACACAGATTTGCACCATCAGTATCGCTGGTGCAGGTTTGAGTTCACCCAAAGGAGGCCTCCCAAGGCCGAAGCTCCCATGTGGGATTTTGCAGATGCCATGTTGGCATTGCCAGATAGGATTGGGCTGAAAATGGAATGAAAACAGTGATTCAACCAATCAAAATGATAACAAAAAGCATCCATTTTCCTCCCCCAAGGCAAAATGTATCCATTTTTACTTTCCTAAGAAAAATGCATGAATTCTTCCAACCGAGGTAAAAAATACCTTGCAAAGGTGTCAGGCAGGCAGGCAGGCTCATGCCAGGACTGAAGAGAAGATGAGTTGGAGCACCGTACCCCAGTTTCTCCCCCTCTGTGCCACCACTGCCAAGCTCCAACTTCTGCCTTCATTTCCTGTGCCTGGCCATTCACACTTTGACCTTTGAAAAGGCAGAGAAGGAGTACAGGGATGGAATCAAAGAGGAGGAGAGACATCAGCTAGACTGGCCACTCCACATACTCTTTTCTTGTTCTGGTCTTTAGCCTCATCCTTTGCCATCCTCAGCAGAATGAGGGTCCAATCCTAGGTGGTCCAGGGCCGCCAAGAAACCCTTACGGATAAATTAGGAATAACGGTGCCTTTTAAACTCCTAGAAAAATTATATCTCAGGAAAGATGTCCGTTAAAAGTCAAGGTAACCTGTGTCTAAAAACATGCCTGCTTTTCAGTGATTCCATTGCCTTCACGTTTCAGTACCAAAGGAATTGGAAGGCCAGTTCTTTACAGTAAAATTAATTCTACATGAAATCACTTGTTATGTAATGAAAAGCCCAATCCTAACCCTCGCTGAAACAGGCAGGCTGGCACAGGTAAGGATGCTGCTGGAGGTCACCTTGGGGTAAGGGGATATTTTCTCCTTACCCCAGGTAAAGCCCCAGCCACACCTATGGGCCTACTCGGATCTGCGCTAGTGAAATTGCTGGCACAAATCCAAGCAGCCTGTGTAGGGCCGACCAGGCCGGTGATGGGAGTTAGGATCTGGTACAAGTGCCAGAGCCTGGCTCCAGCCCCTCCCTGGGCTGGCTTTACCATGGGCCTGCCCTTTCCCTGCCTCCCTGACCCTCCCCTGCACTGGCCTTTTAGGAGTGTATCAGTCATAGGCCTAGCAGGGGGTCCAGGGGTCACAGGGATTGGAGCAGCAGCAGAGCTGCCACCACCACTGCCTGCCCACCCAAGCCACCGCCAGCAGAGGCAATGCACGCGGCGCACAGGTGAGCCGCACAAGCAGTGCTTGGCCAGCCTGCCTGCCCTTGCGTTGAACGTGCTCCAAAATGGAGAGTTGAGTCGCAAGGGGGGCATGGTGGGGGCAGCGAGCCAGCATAGGGGGTGGCTATCGTCAGCCCAGGCTGGGGCATAGCCTTAGCTGGGTCCACCCATCGGATTGCATCTTGAGTTTGAAAAACAACGTATTTCTGGGATTTTAAAAAAATTACTTTGAATAGTCTTGCCAAGCTATTTGTGCGTAAGAACACCTCCCATGTCTGCTGTGGTTCAAAAGGTGGTTTTTTTCGAATGTGAATGTAGGTCAAAAAGTGGGAGCAGATGTTTTGGCACTCCAGAGGTATTGTTGCTGCAGTGCTTTTTGAGATGGATGTGCCTGTGTCTACTTGCTTACTATCTGCTCAAGCTATATAATAATAATAATAATAATAATAATAATAATAATAATAATAATAATAATAATAATAATA
>JAJKFI010000028.1:10911001-10931180 GCA_029204185.1 Lerista edwardsae | reverse complement strand
TTGAGAGGGCTTTCGTTTGAATTCTTTTGATTTGATATGGTAAGTGCACTGGACTATTGCAGAAACGTCAGCTTCCAAGGGCTTGGAACAAATTACTGAAAAAACAATGCATTAGAGGCATGCCCTGCTATCCACTGATTTGGTATCCATGGTTTCAATTATCCACGGATACCATGGATACTGGGACACCAATTAAAAAGACAGGGGAACATGAAACATTTTTTTAACTTTGTTGCAGCAAAACCACTAATGTTCCCCTATTTTTAAATAGGGTATCCACGGTTTCAGGTATCCACAAGAGGGTCCAACACCAAACCCCAGTGGATACCAGAGCATGTCTGTATTTGGTTCATATTACAATATTTTCACAATAGTAACTCTGGAATGGATTACCGTCCTAAAATGAAGGTCCACTGTTTTTCTATACTGAGGTTAAGAGACTAGAGTGCCTCTGAGCATGTTGCGCAGCCCAGGAATTTGTTTTCAGTACCACAACTTAGTTCTCAGTCCTTTCATACAAAAACCCTGAATTTCTCCCCATTTTTTCAGCAGCCTAATTTAGGATGTATATCTGTTACTATTTATGTTATAACTGATAGGACATTCTTGACTGGAGAATCAGCAGGGAATCTGATTCTGATGCAGTGCATCTAACCAAATGCATCAAACATCTGACCAAAAAGAAACCCCACTAGTTTTTTGAGGGGTCGAGAAAAAGAAACAAGGGAAGAAAGCAAACACATATACTTTGTCATATCTGTTTTGACCCTATATAAAAAACAAAAAGGGCAAACAAAAGAAGGAAAGAGAGGGGGAAGAACACTTCTTTTGGTGAAATCTCCCCCTTTTGATGTTGAATGTATGGATTTCATACAACAGGGAAAAAAACAATAATTCTGCAAGGTGGCAGATCCACATAGTATTTATACTGTGGATAATCTAATCAAGCAGAGATGCACCATGCCAATTCCAATAGCCGAGGAAACTCTATTTGCAATGAACTGATCTGCATGACGAGCTGTTTACAAACGTTACAGGTACCTCATAGCATAGTAACAATTAGCTATCAGACCCAAGTTCATCATCAAAACGATGCCTTTCTGTGGCCATACTTTCTCCATACCTTCTTCCTGTCATTTAAGTGAGTGCTTCTCTGTGAAAGGTAGCTTTTACCTTCTTTGTGTCATTTTATTTGTGAGCCATATGAAAATTCATTGTCATTTCAGGTGACAAACTAAACCGAGCCACTATCTATGAGGAGTCCAGAAAACAAGATGCAGAACATCTAGGAAGGTACAGTACAGACAGATCCTTTAGCCATTGCCATGTATTACCAGGTGACCCAAATAGAAGGTAACCACTGGAAATATTTCCAGTAAAAAAATTATATTATTAAATAATAATTTTATTATATTAACTTTTAAAACTAAGCATGAATATTAACATTTAAAACTAGGTTCATGCACCTTAACAGCCTAATCTTAATCAGCTTTCCAGTGCCAATGAATCCACAGGTAAGAGAACAGTGTTCCTTGAGGTGGACTCCACAACTGCCCCACCACTATAAGATGCAGCACACTCCTTTGGCACAAATGTATCAGTCCTAGATAGAATTGGGCCCAGCCAGCCCAATCCTCACCTGTGCTAGAACAGGCAGGCCAGCTGGCCAGTCTCATATCTAGTGCAAGGTTGGGATTGGCTATAGCACAATCAAGGGGAATTTATTTCCCTTACCCCTTGTCATGCAGCCACCACCCCAATAGGATTACGCAGATTTACATCAGTTAAATTGTTGACGCAAATCCAAGGGGCCTGGGGAAGGCCAACCGAACCGGGGATGGGGATTTGAATCCGGCCTATGTCAGACGGGACTGTCCCACACCCCTTTCCGGGCCAAGCCACCAATGGTCTGCTCTCCTCCACATTCCCCACACCCTGATCCACCCTCGTTCTTCCCTCCCCAAGTTCTGCACAGGCTTCCCTCAGCCAGCGCAAACTCATCTCCACAGACCTGGGAAGCAGTGAGGGAAAGCCAACACATATCCTTGAGCCAGCTTCCCTGCCTCCAGAGTTGGCGTAAATGGGCCTTGTGGCACATTTGCAATACTCCTGGACCAAAACAAGAGACTTGTGCCAACCCAAAGAGCACTCGGGCTTGTGCTCTCAGTCACTAACTTCCCCAGTCATTAATTGTTATGAGAGGATACAAGATGTGTGAAGTGCTTGGAACACACAAAAAACACATGAGTGCAAGTATATCATCATCATCATTCATAGTGCAGTCTTGCAGTCATATTGCTTGGACACTCAAAAAGCACATGAGTGCAAGTATATCATCATCATTCAGATTGCAATCTTAAAATAGCATTAAAGGACTCTGCCTGGTTTACATGGCAAAATGAACAACCTAAACACATCACTTTTATAGCACATGGAGCTTGATATTGGTATTGCAGTATCGCTTCTCTAAGTGCCTGCTTATCACTAACATTGTTGTTTATAGGTCAGACAGTCTTCCCAAAATCGATACATCTAGACTTGTAAAGAAGACTATCTTCTCTCGTGATTCTGATGTGAAAGAGAAGAAATTGTTTGTACCTTTGTGCATTGAAGACGAAATAAAAAAACCTAATGCCAAAGTAATCAGAGTAGACGATGAAAGAGCAAAACTTTCCAGTACAACGGTAATATCTTATTTCCCCCACCTCCTGGACCAGCCCAATAGCCACCTGTGTTAGTTCCTGTGTTAGCAGGCCACATGCTGCCCTCCTTTATCAGGCAATGTGTGAGCTTTAATTCCTCCTCTTCCTTCCACTCCTTGCATTTGAAAAGGAAGGGGGAACAGAGAGGTGAGAATGCCCTGCTTTGTGAGCTGAATTCTGGTCATGCTACTTTGACTACAATCTACAATCTTTAAAACATAAAGCACATTAAACACCCCAAACGTAAAAGGAGCAGCAGATAAAAATGACACTATAAAATTCAGCTGCAAAAATTCAGCATCTCCAGAGGTTTAAAAAAAAACCAGGAAAATAGGAAGGTCTATACCTGGCATCAAGCAAAAAAGTCAGGTGCCAGGTGAATCTCCCTGGGGACAGCATCCCATACATGAGCACCAATCGTGATCTACCATTGGGCGGGGGGGGGGGAGGCAAAGGCCCCTGGTTGCAGAGCTCCTGGGGCGGGTGGAAGGCTGCAAAGAGGCACCTTGCCGCTTGAAGAGGCATGAGGTTTTGCCCCAAAATGGAGCCTGGTGTGCAGGGAGGGCGTGCCAATGAGCTGAAGCTAGGGGCGCTGAGTGTCTGCCTGGCCCCTGGGTCTGCCACTGGTGAGCACCACAATCAAGAAGGCCATCTGTCCAGTCTCCAAACGTCTTCTCTCAGATGGCACCCAAAAGAAGCTCTCCAAAGGTGGTCTTAGACAGGTTTATATGAGGATACCTTCAAATACTCAGGGTCTCACTTGAATTGTGCTTGGAAATGGACTGGAAGCCAGTGAAGCTGCTTAAGTCCCAGCAAGATACATTCCCAAGGGCTAGCCCCAGCTGAATCCTGCAAACGAGTCGTGTCATCCTACTTCTACCTGGTATTAATGCTTCTATTTTCCCTTTCTCTCTCTGTCTAGACAGCAAGTGAGACATTTCCTATTTATTGCAACCATGAGAAATACCTACAAAAATACGTTTTGAATAGATGGCTCGCTTTATATGGAGATAAGGCATTTTATGACACGAGTACAAAGGCTGAGGTACGTGTGCAGCGAAACTCAGTTCTACAAAATAACGTTAACGAATCCATTTCAGTACTCAGAAGTCAAAAACATGCTCTGCCTAACCTAACTACAAAGAGGAAGAAAAAGCCCACATTCCCCAAGAAACAACCAATCACTGGCATTCAGATTTTAGCTTTCGAGAGATTTTCTCTCCCCCCACATCCTCAGAAGGAGAGACCATTTGTGCAAAAATTGAGTGATAGCTTCCCTAACACTATTAGGAGACACTCTGTAATACAAAAGATTACACAGACTATACCTAAGTGTAGAAAAGATGTCTTTATGGTACATGGGATGAATCCTATGACTGACACGCACCATGATGTTTCAACGACCAATCTGATTAAAAGAATAAGGTCCAAGTTTCCAAGCTGTCTAATGAAGTCAGTTGGAAAAAGCACTAAGAGAGGCAGGCTGGTGCATGTGGACTACATACCCATTTCACAGCCAATTCCTGCTTCTGAAAGAGAACTGTCTAGTCATAATCCCTCCCATTCAGCTCACTGTCCCTCGGCACTATCAAATTCTACATCCATTGAAAGAGACAAACCTGAAGCATACCTGCACTTACACGACAAAAAATGCTCCCTGGATAAAGGCAGACTGGGTGGCACTGAATTCGCAGTATCACGCTACAACACTCTTGTAACTGGAGGCACTGAGAGACCTAGCAGGCCAACGTCCGTATTGTCACCCCGGAGCTTCATATCCGAATCAAGTGACAATGGTAGGCCCTCAACTACAGAAGAGCAAGAAGCTCATGGCACAGTTATAAGCATACCAACAGCACAATATTATGCCTCTGAATCCCGCAGGAACCCCAACATGCAGGGAACTATGGGTACTTGAGAGATGTGGTGGCGGCAGAAGAATGTTCTGGGAATCAGCCTCTGAAATGAATGGTGTTGCGTAAAGTACTTTCAGCAGCGTTAGTAAACCTGTACTGTAAAACCTGTAATAAACGTGATGTTTTGTCACCATGGAGTCTGGAGTATCTGCAATCAGTGGGGGAGATATCCTTGATAAAGGTATGGTTGAATCTGTACAACATATGATTCTGTATTTTATGAAGATCTCCGTTTAGACTTCCTTGAGGGTCTTTGTGTTAAGCGGGAGGGTTGGGCTGACGCAGACAATATCCGGTTCATTCTCTTGGGGAACAACAAAAGGCTTGGGGACCACCGGGAAAGTGGCATCTTTTCTGAAATTAATTTTCAAGAGGAGGAGTTGATCCACTGCAATTGTAAATGAAGATTAGTTGCTTGTCCTAATTTTAATGCTTTTGGTTTTATTTATGTATGTGTATTTATTATGCCAATAAAGGTATGATGATGGAAAAAAAGCAGCTGCTCTCCCACTGAGCTACACCCCATTCCTTACTTGCCATGATAAATAAAAAAATAAAAAAAATACCAGCATTTATATACAATCTTTCTTGGTCATTGGATTGCTCCTTTGACTTTAATTCAAGGCAGTTCACAGAGGCAGCCTTTCTTCTAAACTCTGTTTGTTTGTTTTTTACAAATAATGAAGAGGATCTAATCTTGGAATCGGTAGAACAAGGTCAATTCACGTTATTGAAAGGGTGGTTGAGGGGGCGTGCTCCTGATACCCAATTGCACTAAAATCCTGGATTTCAAATTTGTTTTTAATGGATGTTGGTTGGTTGGTTGAAAACCACTTTTTCAGTGTTAACAACCGCCTTTTAGTGGTTACAATATCTGAATACAAACACCTAACACAGCATTTTGGTGTTTAAGATATTTTCCAGAAAAAAAAATAGACTACTTTTCCAATTAAAAATAATACTGCTGCAGTTGCTGATACTATATCACCTGAATCATCTACCTAATACACTTTTAAAGCATTTAAAATTAATAAATATGAGAACTTTGATTCAGAATGTAGAATAAAAACACATAACACCGAAATTTGCTATTTTAACCAAGACATTTTGGAAAAAATATCACCAAAAAGCACACCCCTATTAATAGGTTGTTCTAACTTCTGGCCAGGAAGAATGGGGGAAAGGGGATTTATGGCACAATCCAAGCCATGCACACGCTCAACAGTGAACAACAGCTGTGATAGCAGGAACATCTGCTTGCGCCATAAAAGCCATTCAAGGCTTATCATTGCCACAGGGGACAGATGATTTGAAGAGATACCCCACACCTACATGGACTGACAGCTTCCAACTATTTGGTGCAGTCGCATCCCTGGCCCCATAGCTGCCCTAGAGCCAGGGATGTGGATGCTGCCCACCTAGGCTTCCACCCCCCCCCCACCTACCAGAACGTTGTGGAGCCTTGTGGAGCTCCACTGTTGTCCGAAAGTGTTGTAATGCCTTCGGACAGCATTTACCCCATAGTTCCGGTTCCTCAGAGGGCAGAACAATGGCGACAGCAGATGGCCTTAAAGGGCTAGGCAGCGCTGGCACCCCAGGGCATTTGCCCCCCTCTCCCTCCGACAACACTACAGGTTTGGTGGCCATTTCTGGGGAATATATATTCTTGGGAATATATTTGGTTCTTACTGGGGTAAGCTGATTGACCCTGAAGAGGACAACACCAAAGATGTGGGTCACCACAATGGTTTGCTGCAAGCGTTGTTCTTGTTTTAGCTGTTTACGGGCATTATGATGAGACGTGGTCTGCTCCATCTGAAGTCAGGCTGGTGGGCACCTGCCGCAGGGCCTTCTTGGAGGCTGTGGAATTCTGCTTCTGAGAATTCCCCTTTTTCAAGATGATTGTAAAAACCACCCTTTTGAGTTGGACTGTTTTTGCAGGAGGTTCCTGTTTCTCTGTCATTTTGCCATTGTTGGTTTTATTCAATATACATGGTTTTGGGGCCGGCTGTAGGATTGACTTCTTTTTTAAATTGTATTCCTTTGCTACGAGTTATGAACCACCATGGAAATTTTGTGTGGGCGCAAAGCCTAACGTAGGAAAGTCAAATGTGTTGGGCCGTCATATCTGAGACCTAGCAGCGAAAACAGCTTCTGCTTTGAGACTTGCTGCTCTTTCTCTTTCCCGAGCCTGGAGCGACGGGCAGAGAGTTCCCCGTCCGACCCCGCAGTCACTCGGGTAGAGAGAAGAGCCGTGCCTGAGGCCTAGGGGAGCCGCTGCCGCTCCGGAAAGACAATACCGGGCTGCACATCTTCTTCAGCCGCGCGTTCAAAACGCGTGCAGCGCGGCGCCTTCCCCCTGCACTGTCGTTGCCTGCCGGAGAGAAGAATCCTCCCGCCGGAATGCAAATCCGCTCGTGGGCACGTCCGACCCTTCCCTCCAGGCGCACGGCCAGCGTGCTCCCCCCTCGGAGAGCGGCTTCAGCTCCCCCCCGCCCCCGGCGCGGCTCCCCACCGGGCGCGCTCTAGTGTGCTCCGCCCAATCTGACGTTCGCTTGCAACCATGTCGGCGGCCGCGCACAGACGTCAGGCTGGTGGGGTGAAAGGAGAAGCCCCCGCCGCAGGAGCAGCAGCAGCAGCAGCAGCAGCAGCTCGCGGAGATGAGGAGCCGGGCATGGCGGCGGCCCCGAGCCTCACCGTCTGCCTCAAGCTGCTGGCGGCTGCCTTCTACGGCTTCAGTTCCTTTCTCATCGTGGTGGTGAACAAGAGCGTCCTCACCAGCTACGGGTAAGGGGCCAGTTCTGTAGGCTGAGCCTGGGCAAAGTTCGCCTTCGCCCGCGCCAATGGGAAGTTCAGGGGCAGCACCAGAGGGTTGCATATTAACTCGTGCCTCGGGAGCAGGCCGGGGAGGAGGCAGGCAGCTTTCGCCAGCAGGGATGACCCACCGCTTGGCTCGCCGTGGGGGCGTCTGCAGAGTCCCTCTGGCCTTGCGGGAGGGAAAGGTGGCGGTACGCCACGCCAGCCTCCATGTTAAATACTGTAACGGGAAAAGAGGGGGTGCATTGAGCATGCCTCCCTCCTGCTTGTTCCCAGATATAAACTAGACTAGAGGGCATTTGTATTGGTCATAATTCACGCCCCCCCCTCACAGTCATGCAGGAGACCACTTGTAGATGCTTGCTCAGAAGTTTTCAGCAGCGCCTTCTTCTGTGCCCAATGTGCAGCAGCACCTTAGCAATGTAATTCGTACCCCTCTCGTTTAGTACATTTCAGCTCCCTAGATGAATATAGAACAGATACCGGTGTTCATCTTTGCTGGGTTTCTGCCTAGTTTCTTTGCTCGGCTGAGCCCTGAAAACCTTTCCTCTCGACTCAAGTCTTCCTGTGGTCCTTTTGGTCTTTCTTTCCACTGATGCCCTAGGATTTTCTCTCTTGTTGCATATTTCAGCATGTGTGTGCTTCCTGAGCAGATATGCTTATAAGAAGTAACTGGTGCCTTCCAACCGCTATGCTGAACACAGTGGAACGTGTTGAGACTGTGTATTCAAGGGCGTTGGTTGCCCGCGGCAAAAGAAATTTTTACACATCCAGTTTCTTGTTTATTTCCAGGGAATTCTGCAATAATCTAGGCTCAATACTGAAGCAAACAACTTTTTCTGTCCTGGCTAGACTTTTTTCCTTTAAGCATGAATGGGATTTGTCAAGGGTCTGTGCCTTAATTGCTTGTCTTAATTGGTTTACTGTTTGTTATAGATTTCCCTCCTCGCTGTGTGTGGGACTAGGCCAGGTTAGTTGGAATCTTCGATCAACAAAATTTCTAACAGGGCAGGCAGGGAGAGAGAAGGACAAAATAGTGAATTCTCTGCTCATTTCACAGATGTTGGCTACAGTCGTCGTCCTCTGGGTGGGAAAGGCACTCAGGGTGTTGAAGTTTCCAGACTTTGACAGAAATATACCTCGAAAGGTATGTCAATTTTTTTCATCCCCTTTACAACCATTGATGAATCATTTTAGCAGAAGCAGAAACTCTGTTGTGGCTGCTTTGGGCAGGGGAGGGGCGGATGCTCTAAATTGTTCCATTGTCTTATGAAAATTTATATGCAGAATAAATACAATGTGGAGCTGTTGCAAAGAACACATTAATATAGGCATTGTTTGCTGATCTTGACAAATTAGAGCAGAGTTTTATACAAAAACATGCTGTTAACATAAAGAGATTTCAATTTACTATACCTTTTCTCAGGATTGTTCTGAAAATTCTAGAAGAGCAACTGTCAGACTGTTGCAGGAAAAAGACAAAACTCTTCTTGGGTCTCATTGAAGATTATCTGGTTCATTGTGCCATGAGTTAGCATAGGGAGTATCCCATTTTGTTAGATGCAAGATAATCTTCTGAGGGCGCAATCCTAACCAACTTTTCATCATCATCATCATCATCATCATATACCTTTATTGGCATTAGTAACCAACTTTTCAGCATTGACATAGCTGTGCCAATGGGGTATGTGCTGTATCCTGCAGTTGGGGGGCAGTCACTGAGGCCATCTCAGGGTAAGGGAATGTTTATTCCCTTACCTAAGAGCTGCATTGCTCTTATCCCTTACAGTGCTGGAAAGATGGTTAGGATTGCGTCCTAAGTAATGTTATTACAACTCTGAATCTCTAAAGGGTTCAGATGTTTGCTTAAACTTAAGTGTTGAAAATAGTTTTGTTATAGCCAATAGAGCTATATATAAAGTTGCTCATAAGTCTTCCCAGGTTTAGGATCTTACAATTCAATCCAAGAAAGGTTTATTCAGTACTATATGTTCTGCTGAGTTGAAGCACTTTCAGGATTGACTTATAGTACAATCCTATGCACTTACCTGGGAGTAAGACCTGATGAACAGTGTGACTACTTCTGAGTAAACATGGCTAGAGTTAAACCATGCATCTCTTTTAAAATTCATCATTGTAATTTGAGGGATGCAGAGGAACGGGCACCTGTGCGTATCTAGTCATATAAAAGAAACATATTCATGAAGGATTACATGCACATCATGTTTAGTTCTTCCATATTAGCATGCCACATATTCCTTGTATTGCACTGCAGTGTGGACACGATTATCTGATTTAAGCATATCAGCTGTGTAATACTGCATGAGTTTCTTTTATGCGACATTGTCACATTTAAATGGGGCCTATCTCTGAAGACATAATGTGCTTGATGTGCTGGAAGATGGTCTGTGTTTCCATTACTGAGAAAAGGAAAGATGTATGTGCTTGGTTTGTGAAACCACACTGATTCCATATGCAAAAACTATTATGCTACAGTTGAAGTATTACTGGTCATTTCCTGAGGCTTCCCAAGTTGTGTGTCTGGACCAATGTTACCATTTTATTGAGTATTATTTATCCCTTTTATAATTTTCTAGACGTTTCCACTACCTCTTCTCTATTTTGGGAACCAGATCACAGGACTGTTCAGCACAAAGAAACTGAAGTATGAATAATTTTTATCTAGTAGTTTTGTAATAATGTTATAATTTTATGAAAATAAAAATCTCTGAATTCTAGTACATCTGCATTTGAATTTGAAGGGCTCTAATTAATTTGAAATAAATGGCTGGAAATATAGAATTATTGCCTGTGGGATTGTAAAGTGTGTTCCTACTCACTGCATAAGTTTTTTTTTTTTTCCAGCTTAGCTAAAGTTGAGGAAAAGTAGGCTCAGCTGATTTTCTCTTTAGGATCTGATCTCTCTGTTTGGGCAAGCATTAAAAAAAATGTTACAACCCTGTGGATTTAGCAAGTTTTCTAGTTGTGGAACTGTTGCATAATTTTTTCCATGGTTGAAAAATGTCAAGTGTTGAAGTCTTGAATGACACCACTATTTGGCAAGATATTAGACTGCAGTTAGGGTTGGGCCCTCTTACTTGGAACTGGCATCCATTGGATTTAATAGCACTTACTTCCAAGTAACCCACATTGCATCTCCTACTCTGCCATCTCTGAATAGTCTGCCTCAGGTGGTGGCACTCTCTCCATTATTGGAGGTCTTTAAGCAGAGGTTGGGTAACCATTATCAGAGATATTGTAGTTGTGGACAGCATGAATTGGCAAAGGCTTGGACTCTATGATCTTTTAGGTCCCTTCCAACTCCATGATTCTCTCAGAGACAGATCTAATGGAGGGCAAATCTCTAAGTTTTGCAAGAAGCCTTACCTTGCAGTGGAAAACATTCCTCTCCTGCACTGTTCTAGCCAATCCTCACAGGGAAAAGCAACATCTTGGCGTTGCTTATTGGCTACAGCAGCAAGGGAGAGGAGGGATTTACATGACAGGGTAAGGCTTCTCGCAACACTTAGAGCTTTGCCCTCCCTTAGATCTGGATTCTCTAAACAGATGGTTAACATTCTGCTCCTCTCTTCTCTTGTACCCTATATACTGCCCACTGCAACAACTAATTAAGACCTATAATGCAAGTTATGCTAATTTATCATTGAGGTCTGTGCAGAGGAAAAATCCTTTGGGTTTTCTGTAATATAGCATGATAGTAGGATCTAGATTTCTTTGTCTCAGAATTTGGTTCATATGAACCTGATGACAAAGTCATTCTTATGTAAAGTCTTGGTGGCTTCTTTGTTCTTCAGCAGCATCCAAGGACAAAAGAGAATTAGGCATTTGCTAGTGGATAAAAACAACTTGGGATATGGTGTGCGTTACAATTTATCAACACCATCCCCTAAACAGAAAACGCTGATCGTTTATTATCGGATGTCTCTTATGAAAAACTACAGTACTTTGAAGTACTCGGTGATTTGAATATTTTATTTATTTAAACCATAGCCTCATGCTAAAGCTTTATACTATGTATAATTCTAACATTAATACATATAACACCATATGTATTAATGAATCCATTTAAAAATATAATACGGTACTTGCCACAAATCGATGGTAAGGCCACAAATCGATGGTAAGGCCACACCTGGAATATTGTGTCCAGTTCTGGTCGCCGCATCTTAAAAAGGACATAGTGGAGTTGGAAAAGGTGCAGAAGAGAGCGACAAAAATGATTACGGGGCTGGGGCACCTCCCTTATGAAGAAAGACTGCAGCGTTTGGGGCTCTTCAGTCTAGAAAAAAGGCGCCTGAGGGGGGACATGATTGAGACATACAAAATTATGCATGGAAGGGATAGAGTCGATAGAGGGATGTTCTTTTCCCTCTCTCAAAACACCAGAACCAGGGGGCATCCGCTAAAACTGAGGGTTGGGAGAGTTAAAACAGATAAAAGGAAGTACTTTTTTACCCAGCGGGTAGTTAATCTGTGGAACTCCTTGCCACAGGAGGTGGTGATGGCATCTGGTCTTGATGCCTTCAAGAGGGGATTGGACAGATGTCTGGAGGAGAGGTCCATCGTGGGCTATAGGCAATGATGGATTGTGCAACCTCCTTACAAAGGTGATGGGCTACTGGTACCGGGTGCAGGGGAGTGGCAACAGGATGCAAGCATCTTGTAGTCTCATGCCTTCCTGGGGCACCTGGTGGGCCGCTGTGAGATACAGGAAGCTGGACTAGATGGGCCTTTGGCCTGATCCAGCAGGGCTCTTCTTATGTTCTTATGTACTTAATTAAAAAACTATGTTCTCCCCAGTTGGCATAACCCAGCTACTTTTTTACATTATTTTTACATCATTACATTATTGCTGACTATTCCTGGAGTATTAAAAGTTGTGGACAGATGAATAGAAGGTTTTAGCAATAAATTGGAAAAGTTCATTCAATATAACATTGCCATGCAGTCTTGTGACTTGAGAGCCTCTCTTGTTTTCAGAGAATGACCTGGAAGCAAGTGTGCTTATTTATAAATGACTTTGCAATGTAGTGTTTCCAGGAGTAAAACCTTCGAAATGTTAGCATAACAGTTCCCAAAGTGGTGAGTTGTGACCCACTATGGAAACCAGAAGAGTTTCCAAACCAGGACTGCCTTCCTGCTCTAGTGGCATGGCTGCATTAGCAGGCGCAGGGGGATTTAGGTAGGATTGGGTTCCCCATTTGTAAAATACATTGCCAGTAGCTTGGATGGCTTTAACAGGGAACTGGGCAAAGTCACAGAGGTCAGGTGTGATACTAGTCAAGATCACTGTGCACTACTTGTAGGTTGAACAGCAGTATATTTCTGAATACCAGTTGTGGGGAAGCAGTGGTAGGAGATAGGTATGCCTCTCTCTTCTGCCTGTGAGCTTCCCATAACCATGTGGTGGGCCACTAATGCGGCACTAGATGAGCCTTTGACCTGATGCGGCAGGGCTTTTCTTAAATTCTTTTTCTATTTGGAGAAATGCTGTTTGCTGAACCCAGGCTTTGTGGGCTACTGGGATATTTCCTGCTGAGTCTTTGGCAAATGTTGGGTTTGAATTTTTTTGGGTTCACTGTGACATTGCAGGAACAATTGCTTTCACTGATCACATCTACAGTATGTCTTAGATGTCTGCATTATTAGTTCTGCCAACATAACTGTGAAAACGTCTCAATGCGGGATTATCCTAATATAAGAATATATGAAAGGATGTTCAACAAGGTCGGAGTGTCCTGATCCTTCATCTTCTTTTTTCAGCCTGCCAATGTTTACAGTCCTGAGACGGTTTTCCATTCTGTTTACAATGTTCGCTGAAGGAATTTTACTCAAGTAAGTGGTGAGGTGGTGAGATCGTGCAATAGATCTCAGTATGCTGGGGCAGCGTGGAGGGTGTAATTATGCTATACCTGTTCCTTGTAGTCAAGCAGCAGACCAGCACAGAGTCATCTTAAGACATTATGGGGCAATTCCCTGGAAAAAAATTCTTTTGCTGTGTATTTGTGTTTCAGTGCATAAGGCTGCAATCTGATGCACTCTTACGTGGGAGTAGGTCCCATTGAACTCAGTGAGACTTACTTCTGAGTAGATGTGCCTAACCTTGGGTTGTAAGGTTAAAAAAATCCTTTCAGAGTAGGGGTCCACACATTTTGAGCTGGCTTGCCAAACAATTTTGGTAATAATTTTTGGTAGTCACATCCATCATTTGTAGTTCCCTTTTAATCCTCTTTGTCATCTGTGTATGCTAGGTCTGTCATATCAAGCTGAACTTTGGACAAAGTTCAGCCGGATAAGATTTGCTCCAGGAGAGGGGAAGATGGGCTTATTTTATCCTCTCATAAAAGAGGTATCTTCAAAACTCAGTACAATGAGAAATCTTTTCTCCCTTCACTGGGAGGGGAGTACTTACAGCACTGAGCTTTGAGACAGGTTGTCAAGTGCTTGGAGAGACAGTTCCACAGAGGATGCCTGTTCAGAGCTCAGCATAACTTGAGTGACACTGAAGGGCTTGGAGAAGGAAGTTCTCATGCTGGACAGGGAATCTCATACCTTGGCAAGCAGATTTAAGGAGAATGGGTTGCTGTGCACTTTACTCACGATAGTATTTAATCTCGAAACTGGATCCCAAAAAATTACTTCAAGAGCCATTGCTTTGTGTTTATAACCTTAGGTGCTCCTCCACGATTTCTGCTTTTGTCTCATGAACAGCTTTCCATAGAATTTGTTTATGAAGGGGTGTGCAATATTTCATGTGTTGATATCAGAGCAATTCTTCAATTTTGATATGTTAGATGAGTGGTTCTCAAGCTTTTTAGCACCAGGAGCCACTTTTTAGAATGACAATCCATCTGGGATCTACCAGAAGTGATGTCACGGTTGGAAGTATCATTGTGACTCCAGAGCCTACTGCTTTCCTGAGACTGCAGCAATATGTTTGGTTATTTCTCAGCCATTTTCCAATAGCAAAATGAATCAGAAAGGAAAAAAAAAAGTCTATTTACAACCTTGACACAAGCAAAACAACCGTACAGCCATCCCCTTTCCATCACCCTATCTTTCAGTATGGCTGCTCTAGATGCTTTGCAGTGCACCTTAAATTGGCTCGCGACCCATTGGTGGGTCCCGACCAACAGTTCGGGAACCACTGTGTTAGACCACATTTTCTTTGGAGACCATGTAGGAAGCTGCTTGAAAGGCCTTTGCACAGTATCTATTCATATGGTAGCCTTAGCACATGTGACCCCTCCCCCACTACGTAGTCTCCATGTCCTCACTGGCTTGCCACTTCAGCAGTTCAAATCTCTGTGGGGCAAACATCAAGTAAACCTTTAGCTGAGTGTAAAGTTCTTCCTTCAGCCTTCATGTACCAGTCATTAGTGCTGATTATCATAAACAAGAGGGGTTGGGAGGATTTAGAATAAAGTGCATTCTTTTGGGTGTGGAGGTAGGAACAACTGAGAAAGTTGCAACTTTTAAAAAGCAGATTGTAAAGACACGCAGAGTGAGCCGTGATGGAATTGTATGTGTAGGTTAAATAGGATTTTATTGTATTGTTCTTTGTGGTGTTTACTTATGCCAATAAAGGTTCTGGTATCTGATGTACCAGTCAGCTATGGTGGAAACCTCAGAGGAAACATTGCCTTTTCAGTCTTTTCTTCAA
This sequence comes from Lerista edwardsae, assembly GCA_029204185.1. Taxonomy (NCBI): domain Eukaryota; kingdom Metazoa; phylum Chordata; class Lepidosauria; order Squamata; family Scincidae; genus Lerista; species Lerista edwardsae. The sequence goes on along the minus strand of JAJKFI010000028.1, from coordinate 10,916,061 downwards.
TTATTTCGGGCTCAATTCTATTCAGCTTTCCAGCGCTGATGCAGCCATGCCAACAAGGCATGCACTGCATCCTGCAGTTGGGAAGCAGACACAGAAAGTACAGAAAGTGTTCTCCTCAAAGTAAGAGAACACTTGATCTGATTACTTTGGGTCTGCATTGCGGCTGCATCAGCACTGGAAAATTGGATAGGATTGGACCCTTGCAGTCTACGATCGGTTGGCGTATTGGGAGCTTCTGGATATCAACTTCAGAAAGAACTCTTTATTTTTCTTCCTAGGAAGAAATTTTCTTGGGGAATTCAGATGACAGTATTTGCAATGATAATTGGTGCGTTTGTAGCTGCAAGGTAAGGTTTCTTTTTAAAGATAACTTGCATTTTTTTTTCCAGTTTTATATTAATTATCCTTCAGGTGGCTTATTATAATAAGGCTTGATGTGAGGTGAAAAGATATTAAGTTGAAGCCCTGTGAAAACAATACAGGCAATACATGATGGACTTAAACAAGTGCTTAAGGCCTACATTTCAACCAGTGGGCTTGGGAACGCGGATCAAGGCTGGGAAGGGGAATATCAGTGACTCCACTGCTGCCAATACCTTCCCCTTCCTGGCCTCAATATGCCCTCCTCCCGGCCTCTCTCCCACCTCCCGCCCACACTTACTTACTGGTGTCAGGGAACGTGGACAGCCCACTGCCATGTGGACCCAACTGCTCACCACTTGTGGGACCAGCCAGGCCATGTGGGGTGGCATGTCGCGCTTTGTGGCAGTCATAAGAGGCATCCTGCTGTCAGAACACTAGCTTTGGGAGTGGGCTGTATGAAAGTTAGGCTGAAATCCTATCCACACTTTTCTGGGAGTGGACCGCATTGAACACAATGGGACTTGCTTCTGAATAGACATTGCACTGCTGGAAAGTTAGGATTCCTGATTCCCACTGAAATGAATTGGAGCCCAATCTTTTGCATGTCTACTCAGAAGTAAGCCCAAATGTAGTCAGTATGGTTTATTCCTAAGTGTGGTTAGGATTGCAGCCTTAGTCACGACTAACTTGCCTCATTTATCTGAATGGTGCCTAGTTATGAATGTGTTTTGTAGGATACAGCCAACAGACTTAGAAAGGAAGATGAGCTAGATTCCTTCTCCACAATTCCTGGTGTCATGACTAGACTTCTGATTGGCTTCTAATAGGCATCTGCTTCTATGGTGCTGTTTGGTGCAAGGATTTCCTTGCCCTGCATTTGACTCCTGGATTTGCCTTGCCCTGCATTTGACTGCTGATCTTTTTTAGCAATACTGACTGTGTGGAGAGGGAATGAAGACTCATCAATCTGGGAGGGAACCTAGGTTGTAGCAGCACCATAGTACATTTAAGCACTGTTGATACATTAAGGTCCCAATCCTATCCAAAACTCCATGGCCAATGCAGCTGCAGTGCAGCCCGGAGGTAAGGGAACAAACATTCTCTTACCTAGAGCAGATGTCAGTGACTGCTCCCCCCCCCCCAGGATACAGTACACACCCATTGGCATTTCTGCATTAGCATTGGAAAGTTGGGCACGATTGGGCTCTTAGTGTTACTGGATGAAGATGATTTACCCTTGGCAGCATCCTTTTGTGGCCTTTGTATAGAAGCCTGTTCCATGTTCAGATCACTCTTGTTGCATTTGCGAGAATCAAGCACTCTTCTGACTGTAAACTCTTGTCTTTATTCCCCCTTAGTTCTGATTTGGCATTTGATTTAGAAGGTTACATTTTTATCTTGATCAATGATGTCTTGACAGCAGCAAATGGTGCATATGTAAAACAGAAACTAGATTCAAAGGTAGGCTCATCTTACTACTTCAGAGAATTTTCCACCTTTTTTCTCCAGCAAAAAGTTAAATAATTATTCTCCGAAGTATTTTTCAGTCTCTCAGTACCCTGGTCCATATATTTTTAAAATCATCTTTTGTTCACCTGTGTATTTTGCTCTTTTATTGGCTGTGTTTCTATCCCAAGACATACCTAGAGAGGGATCTTAGCACTAAATTCTGCAAGGAGCCATTCCCAGCGGCTAGAGCAAAACAGAGGCTACATCAGCTATGAATGGCTCCAAAGAGGAGTGGGAGCAGCTGCTTGCAAAACTTAGTGCTGAGATGCCACCTCAACCAATCCATCAGTCAACAGTATTTATATACCGCTTTTTAACATAATGTTCACAAAGCGGTTTCATTATAAAGTTGTTGAGAAACAAAAATTGACTTCCAGCTGAGGCAGCAACCCTCTAGGTGAAATTTGCATTTCTCCTCATGTCCGTGTGGGTTTTCTCTGGCCCAGAAAGCTCACATTTTTGTCAACGTTTAATACTAGAAGTGTTTTGGGTCTTTATTTAGAAGTTTGATTATTTTTTGCAACCAAAAATATGCTATAGGAATATAACTCTTGTTTATGTACAGTATATCAATTAGCCAGTTGTAAAATTGGTTTTGTTATAAGTTGTTTTGGTTAAAGTTGCAGTTTTTAGAACCTACTGACATCTTTATGGGAGGACTTGTGGTAATTGGTTAAAATCAAGTGAGCTTGATTCCATGCTAGCTTCCTGTGGCTAGCAAAGCAGGAAACAACCTTAGAAGAGAATTTTCTTCCTTAACAGCCTTTCCCATAGTTGCCTCCTCCACCTTAACTCCTATTAAGCAGATGTACAACGGATAAATTCTTTGACAGTTAATCAAATTAATACTTTTTCACGTTATATAGTTTGCACTTTAAGTTGACATGCAATATGGTAGGAATATGAATAATGTAGTTAGCAAAACTGATTGTGTGTCACATTGCTGTTTTACATGGTAACGTGATACTGCTGTAGGTCAAAAGTCTTGGTCTGGTAGTTGGAGGACTGATGAGGCTCTCTTTTGTGTAACAGTTGATCTTTCAGCCAAAATAAATAACATTTTTTTTATTCCCAGGAGCTGGGAAAATATGGTCTACTTTATTACAATGCGCTATTTATGATTCTTCCCACCTTGGTCATTGCCTATTTTACAGGAGATGCACAAAAGGTAAGTCTTGGACTTGTACTCCAAAATGAAAACATTTAATCAGAACAGATTGATTGCATACTTATAGTATGTCAGTATATATTAGAGTTAATACATTTTTACCCATCAGTCTTATATTAATGGAGTTGTACGCTAAGTGCTATAATTTCTGAACATGACCCTGGTGCCTCTCATCTTCACATTTGTAATCCATGAAACTCATTTGTAAGGAAGCACACAGTGCTTGGAGGAATAGTGGGAGAAGGGATAGGAAGGAAGACCTCTTAAACTGGAATTGGCTTCAAGGGAACTGTGCCAGTATGTAAATTGCCCCTGGGAAACTGCCGTTATGGTCCTGCTGAGTTGGCCGCCATTGCCCGTATTCTTGCTCTAGCATATGCTAGTCAGTATTCTGGCTTTGGCCATAAGCACAACAATAATACAGAAGCAATGGGAAGAGTCAAGTGTGGTTTGGTTAAGGATAAGATTTGGTAATCAATGAGATATTGGAATAGCATTCATTTAAAGCTCTCAGCATGGTGCGTGTGTACAATCTCTTGTGTTGGGGACTGTAGGTTACTAATAGCATGTTACTATTTAGTATTTAAAAAGGGACGTGGTGGCGCAGCGAGTTAATCCGCTGTCGCTGGGCTTTCAACCGCAAGGTTGGGAGTTCGAGACTGCGTGACGGAGTGAGCTCCCGTTGCTTGTCCCAGCTCCTGCCAACCTAGCAGTTCGAAAGCACCTAAAATGCAAGTAGATAAATAGGGACCACTTTGGTGGGAAGGTAACGGCGTTCCGTGCGCTACGGCGTAGAATCATGCTGGCCACCATGATCGGACAAAAACGCCGGCTCACAGGCTTTGAAACGGAGATGAGCACCGCCCCCTACAGTCGGTCACGACTAGACCATTCGGTCGTGGGGAAACCTTTACCTTTTTTTATTTAGTATTTAGGTTACATGTAGGTTACTAATAGCATTCCTATGCATGTCTACTCAGAAGTAAATCTCATTGTGTTCAATGCCGCTTACTCCCATGAAAGTATTATTTATTTTATTTATTTAAAAGATTTTTACCCCGCCTTTATGCCCGAAGGCACTCAAGGCGGCATTACATAAAACTATAAAATTTAACATTAAAAAACACTATAAAAGAACATTAAAACAACATATTCAAACAAAATTAAAAACACAACAATAAAATTTAAAAAACCAAACCCAGTGGATCATAAAAGTATAACACCCCAGCCAGTCAACCTGTCAACAATTAAAAGTGTTTTTAAATAAAAAGGTCTTCAGCCCCCGCCGAAATGTTAACAGAGAGGGAGCAGTTCTCAATTCTAAGGGGAGGGTATTCCAAAGTTGGGAGGCCACCACCGAGAAGGCCCTCTTCCTGGCCGCCACCCCTCTCACTTCTCCTGGTGGCGGCACAGTCAAAAGGGCCCCTCCAGATGATCTAAGAGTACGGGTTGGATTATATGGAAGAAGGCGGTCCCTCAAATACCCCAGACCCGAGCCGTAAAGGGCTTTAAAAGTCAAAACCAGCACCTTGAATTGGGCCCGGAACAGAACCGGCAGCCAGTGCAGTCGCCGAAGCAGTGGCTCGACAGAGTCAAACCGACGTGCCCCAGCAACCACCCGAGCCGCCGCGTTCTGTACTAGTTGTAATTTCCGGACTGTCTTCAAAGGCAGCCCCACGTAGAGCGCATTGCAATAATCTAATCTAGATATCACTAGGGCGTGGGTCACTGTGGCCAGGTCCGCACAGCTCAGGTACGGCCGCAGCTGGCGAATCAGCCGAAGCTGAGCAAAGGCTCCCCTGGCCACCGCCACCACTTGGAACTCCAGGTGTAGCTGTGGATCCAGGAGAACCCCCAAGCTGCGAACCTGCTCCTTCAAAGGAAGTGCAACCCCATTCAGAGCAGGACGATAATCCAATACCCGAGCTGTGGATTTCCGAACCAGAAGCACCTCTGTCTTATCCGGATTTAATTTCAGCTTGTTCGCCCACATAGTATAGTATAGTATAGTATAGTATAG
>JAJKFI010000028.1:10890374-10910991 GCA_029204185.1 Lerista edwardsae | reverse complement strand
ACTAGAATTTTAAATAGTACTACTAGTGCAATGTCTTATCAAGTTATAGTGGCTGCATTTTAAAGAACATGAATAAAATATTGTATAAACACCTGCATAAACAAAATGCACATTACAATTAAATATTTAGAGAACGGCTGAGCATTACATATTGATTACGGAATGTCAAGACTTTTCTTAGGCATACCATTAAAGGTAAGAATAAAAGACCAAAGCAAAATTTCTGAAAATGTACACAGTGCTATATTTTACTTACAAGCCTGAGAACAATATACTTATAAACGTTTCCTATGAACTATTTTGCAAACATTTCCAACTTGCAAAATATATAAGGAACAGAAAAATAGGTCTTCTGTCAAAGTTGCAAAAATTGCTAAAAGCATTGCACTGCCTTGCTCCGAAACACTTTCTACAGATAATCTTTGATATGAGGCTAGGAAAACTTTGGATTCCCATATTAACAAAACTGGGATTTGTCAACCATGGCACCTCCAGAAAGCAGTGCGGTTTACAAGAGTAAGGATTTAATCTATAAATCTGCAAATTATGCCTACTTAGATACACTGCTAGTGAGCTGTAGACAGAATAAATATTAGCCCTGTATATGTTAAGTCACAGAATTCACCCAAAATGTTTCAGGAGAAACCAGGGGGCTAAATTAATCATTAAATTAAACTCCAGTGATGTCTACAATGAAATTATGTCCCGATGGCCTAAAAGTCTATATAGGGTGCATAATTAAAGACCAAACACTGCTGAAAGACAGCACATTTTGTCAAGTTGTCACAATAATCAGACCAACTTAAAACAGTGTGGTCAATTTTTAAAGCGAGCCTCAAGACAGGTAAATGGTTAAAAACTACTGTACAGATTAGCCTGATTCAACACACACACTAGCACACACACACTAGCACACAGTTTCCGAGGAGTCATTTTACATGGCATCAAAGGACTGACTCTGTAAACCTCCATCATGGCCATAATCCAAATCCTTTGGTGATGGGATCAATGGCTACTAGGGATAGTCCCACCACATTGTAAAGGATTTTCTTTAAAAAGAAAAAGGTTACCAGCCCTTATGGTACCTCATGTATATGTGCATATTCATACATATATGCAGTAACAACTATTCACAAAGACTCCTCTGCTTCCTGAGAAGCAGCAAGCAGCATGAATCCCAGTGGATTCCTTGGATGCAAGATCAGGCCCCAAATATGAACTGTGCATTTGTTCCTCATCAAGGCAGCCAGAATTATTTGACCCATTTCCTAACTGGACTGTGCTCACAGAAATGTAAAAATTAATGAATGAATAATGTAATGTCTGACTTTGACTAATACGTTTAGCAACATACAGCATTTAGCTGATTTTAAGTTTCTGTATTCTCATAAAAATAAATCTAAAAAGAATTATAAAAGAAGATTTGTGCAATCAAAGCATCCTGCTAAACGCCAAGATTCTAAGTCACTATTTGTCTCAAGATAGAAGACTGAAAATTCCGATTTTCGTAATTGGGTAAGATTTTAAATATTTAAATTTTATAACATGTTCTGAAACATGACTTTAATTAAAAAAGCTTTAGCAAAATAAAAGAAGCTGACAGACTCCTCATAAGATCAACTCTCATAAAAGTTTTACCATACTGTACAAGTTATGAAAATTACACACTTGTTTTTAGAAATGACAGCTCAATCATGACTTAAGTATTGTAAAAATCTTTCAAAGGCTACAAAGAATCTGGAAAAATACAGAATGTATTTCTTATACCCAGATAAGAATATGGAAAGACATCACTGATGTCAACAATTTTACATAAGCAAACCTGACTTGGTTTATTTTTAAATATTTCTATATTTATATATATAAAAATAGTCTTTCACATACAAAACTTTCAGGATTTATAGGCATTCCTTATTCATCCAATATTGCTTCTCTTCTTGTGGATTGAAAAAAATTCAATAGCTGCTTACTTCACTTTTATGAATTCTTGAACATTTGACAATTTAATTTTACAAAACATGAAACACTGAAAACTTTCCAGATTATACTTTTTACAATAGCTTAGTGCTGTGAAAATAATTTGCAGAGAACTGCATGTAGCACAAAGTGCATTTAGCACTAAGCAAGGAGCAGTGGTGTTCAATAGAAGTTACTCCCATCCACTGTATCTACATCACAGGGAAGAGTCTACTATAACTTCTATCAGTAGGGATTGGAAAAGTAACCAAAATGTATTTCAAAGCCTCCGTAGATCATATTAATGGATTTGAATCTGTAAGGTAACCTATCAACCCTGAAAATTTCAGAAACCTCAAAAATTACTTGAAAGAATAAAGCCAAACATTCAGTCATCTACAGTCTCCTGTTCTTCAAACTTTCCATGGGCCACTGCTTCCTGGAAAATATCCGAGGAACCTGGACTCTCCTTTCCATTGCTGTTGACTCTTCTTCTCTTGGCAGGTCTTTCATTTTTTTCTTCTAAATCATTTTCATTCCTCACATTTGAATGAGCATCCTTAGAATGATTAGAAAGGTTTTCTATTTCATAACCATTTGTATCAAAATCCACAAGAGACATTTTTTTGCCAGTTGTTGGTCCATTTACGTGCAGTCCTTCAACTTTTGCTTCTTTATTTGATAATTCACCTGGTCCATTAGTGGATACACCTACATTTGGGAAACAGAAGAGTAACATGAGCTAGAAAAAAGAACCATATTTTTGCATCACATCACTAGAACAATACTAGTTTAGCAACTGCGTTTTCAACATGAGATCATAATAGTGTGCATGAATCAAATGCAGATTCAAGAATTCTTTTTGATGCTGGTCTGCACATTTTAGAAGTTGCCAAACCTGTAACACAGTCATGAGTCTGAAAAAATACTGTACAAGAGTACAATCAAAATATTGTACAAAAGAGTCCAACAAAAATATTGTTGGAAGAGGACAATCACTACCATCATATTTGCTCACAAAGACAGGTAATACCCCATTACATTGCTGAAGTGAGATTTTGAAAATAGTTTAAGCTTAGAGAATTGAAATTGAGAATTCAGAGGAAACGAATTTTAGCTACCATTTTGATTACTGTTGCTGGTTGTGCTGTCCTCTCTCTCTGAATGACTGGTGCTGCTGTTAGATGTTGTAGGTGGAGGGGAGGGAGCCCGGCTGGATGCAGCACTTTCACTCTCATCCAAGAGACGATCCATGTAATCCCTTCAAACACACACATACACAACATTTGTTCTAAAGAAATTATACTAATCACAAATAAAGTGAAGCTATGTTAATGATTAACATGTTTCTATAATATGTCTCCCCATTTCAATCGTCTAATTATATTTAACCTTTAACCATTAAGCCTAAAATTCAGAGAACTTGTATGACATGAAAACCACTACATAGTTTGACACTATCCCAGAAGTGCACAACTATTTTGACTTAATGTGGAGTACAATTTTCTGACTTAAATCTTCTACAACAGGGGTCTACAACATAATTCCAGCAAGGAAAGCCTTAGTGGAAAGTATAAATCAAAAGCAGCTAGAGCAGTGTCCATGTATAAATTCATTTTAAATTTTAGAGGGGCAGCCAATGTATAGACACACACAGCAGAACTGTGGAAATATTCTCTCATATTATATGTACTGTACAGATGCCACCAAGAACGGTCAAGTTTCATGCAATGATAACTACTTCACATCACTGAATCTTCTAGCAAGCATGTCCTACTCCATACTGCCAAATTATTTATAGTAAAGTTATGCCAGGTGCCGCCTCATGAAGTTTCACTATTCTTTCACAGCGCTCTACTCCATTTGTATGCATTCTATTACTACATAGCATAGGCTGCTAAACAGGCTGACTTAAGGATTGACAAAGTTTGCAGCTATGGAAAGGCAGACAGACTTCTCCGTGTAAATGTTGGGAATGTGTTTTTCACTTCTGATCTACTGGACAATATATTATTTTGTCCAGTATAAACACACCCATATAGACAGGGGTTCTGTTTACCCCACCTCCACCGATACAGAAACCACAGATATGGGGGAACCCTATAAAAATAACAGCCCCCTGTGCCGCCCTGAACCCATTACATTTGTGTGTTTTTAGCAGTGATGGAAGCACAGGTGTTTCTTGTTATCAAAGGAACATTCTTGCTTAAATGAAGAATGGAATATGCAGACAACCAGCCTGCACACTATAAGGAAGAGACTAACCAAATGTTAACAGGAAGCAGGAACTGTCCTGCTTCCTGATAATGTTCAGTTAGTCTCCTTCTAGGATACAGGCTGATTGCCTGCATGTCCCATTCTTCAGTTAAGCAAGAATGTTCCTTTGTTAACAAGAAACACCCTTGCTTCTAAACTTCCATTGCTGTTAAAGAAAAACAAAGGTACTGTTAATAGATGCGGGGGGGGGGGGTCCCCCTGGATCAGCAGATATGTGAAACCATAGATCCTGGATCTGCAGATGCAGGTGGAAGCCTGTATAGTGCACAGTAAGATAAGGAAAGAAACTGTATGAGAACAGCACAGCTTACGTTACACCAGGATGCAGATTGTACTTCTTTTTACCAAATCGCGTCTGTTGAGCAAAGAAGTCATATCGTTCTGATTTTTTCCACATGTAATAAAATGCTACACATTCTCCAACAGATCTTGTTCGTACCTATGAAATATGAGTCATAAAAATACTTATTTGTTGTGCATGTAAGATTCTAAGATACACAGAAATGTAAGAGGGCCTAGTCTGCAGTTTGGGAAATTTCAAGATTGAACATTTAGGCAATGCTACTCAGTGCTCATCTGAAACAAGTAAAGTAAGCTTATCCGCCTCCCCAGGCCACTCCATGCTTGTTTGGGCTTTGTAACCTAGCTAGGTATAAGCAACCTTCTGTATCAGGAGACATATATGCAAGTGATACAGAAAACAATACTCTCTCTCCCTCTGCCCCGCCCCACTCTGGCTAGATGTACTATTTAAAGCAGTGGATACATGGAATCGCTAAAATAGCCTTCTACATGCTAAACTCCAGACACAAAACAGTGCAAATGAGAAACCATTTTTTAAAAAGAAACACATTACTTAGTACAATGTTTCTCAAATTGTGGGTTGGGACCCACTTTGTGGGTCCCAGACCACCAATGAAAACACGAGTGATGAGAAGATCAGATAACTAATTGCCTCAACCCCTGAGGTTATTCAAAATCAGATAGCTGCTATGGCCTTGCAGAGCTCCTGCCACTTATAAGCTTGTGGAAATACAGGAAGAAGTGTTTGAGCATCTTTTTCTGGTGTTTTTTCCCCCCAAGTCTGTCCACGACAGGTAGTGGGGGCAGGTGAAGGCTGGGTCACATAACTACGCCCATCAAACCTATTCATTAGTTCTTTTTTTTTAGAACAATTTTTAGATAAATTCGGCAAACAATTAGGAATTATAAATACAAAAGGTATAGACAGAGAAGGAAAAGGAAGATATGAGAGAAAAGGAAAGTCAGAATTAAGTAGTTCAGAGGAAGTGGAGGAAATAATTAGTCAAGACGCAGAAAGTAAAGGAGAAGATTCTCAAGAAGATTTAGAATCAAGAGGCGCCGTGGCATTAAGGAAAAAGAATGATAAGGATACAATCAAGCAACAAGATGTACAGGAGGGGGAAAGAAGGAGGAAGACAACAAGGAAAAAGAGATGAATAATTTATAAATGTAAACTAAAATACTGTTACTTAATATAAATGGACTAAATAACCCGACTAAAAGGCTAAAAAACATATAAATAATTAAACAAAGTCAATCCAGATATAATATGTTTACAGAAAGTCTATATAAAAGACCAACAAAAAACTGATATATAATGAAATATTAGGGATTGTATTTTCAACAGTATTGGTTAATAAATAAGAAAAAAGGTGTGGTTATGTATGTTAAACTAGCTTTGAACTCAGAATTAATTTGGAAAGATGTCCAGGGACAAACATCCATTTTACAATCAAAATTATTAATTATTGATATGTAGGCAAAAAATATTAGGTAAGAACAACCTTATAAGACCTTATATCAAAAGATAATTGATCTTGCCCTCTTGGAATTGAAGGATCGATTTTGGAATTGAAGGACGATTTTGATAAAGCGGAGATGTATATAAAAAAAAATATGTTATACTACGAATATATTATATATTATAAGGATAAAAAGGTAGAAATGGAAAAAATATGCAGATTATGGAAAAAAAAAGATTTTTGATTAATATATTATTTTGCTGTGACCTTTTGTTTCTTTCCCCAAGTCTCCCTGTCCCTTGTCGTCCTTATTACCTATCCCTATGTCTTTATATGTGTAAACACAAATAAAAAAAATATACCAAAAAAAAAAAAAACAAACCTATTCATTAGGGCTGCCTCAGTAAAAGAAATGGATCGGGGAGGGGGTTGGCAAATAAAATATTAACTATTATTTCTTTCTAGATCTCCTTTTTAAAAGCCTTGTAAAGCTAGGTGGGTCCTGATTCAGTGTTTTAAAAAGTTGGTCCTGGTGCAAAAATGTGACTTAATAATGTATCAAGGTTGCTGAGACCAAATTCCACCACCGTGGAACTGCGGCAGTATACACTGCATCAATGTGGAGCTAACCTTCTGACACAATTACAGTTACCTAAACCAGGTGTTACATGTGTAAAATGCTCCCAGAAGTACGAGACAGGCCACTATAATTTCCCTCCATCATTCCCCCATTCCTCCTACAAAAAAGGAATGGAGAACTGCAATGTCAACAGCCTAATATTCCTATACTTATCTGATTCTGGATCAATGCTTAAGTGGGAGATAACTTGGGAAACATGTAAACTGCTCTGAATCCTTGGAAAAACATATTGAATATACATTATTTGTTCAATGACCTCTAAATCTTGTGTACTATATTAAGACATGTTCCACCAAAACAGTGAGCATACCTTAATTCTACAGGGCAATTTCCTACAGAAGCCGTTAACCTACTAAAGACCCTAAACGCAGATAAGCATACCTCTCCTGAACTTCCGGATAATATGGGATTACAATTCTTGCAGGTCATTGTGCATATTCACAAAGAGTTCTGAAAAGCAGCTTGTCCTAAAGAGGATATATATCTCTCAATGGGTACAAAAGAACTGGATCGGCACTAAACAGACTACAATACTCTTGACATTGGTAGGCACTTGTGCACACATTTCTAAATTGGTGCAAAAATCACAGACCCTTATTTGTCCAACTTTCTGAGTAGGAACAGTATTCAAATCCCAATTCATTGTTGAAGCAAGCCTACAGTGCATCTGAGAGGTACAGCAAAAATATATCGGTCTGAGAAGATTATCCTTTTGAAAAAATAGGAAAAATGTTTTTTTAATCATGGGTGTATTTTTTGGCCAATTTTAAAAAACAAATAGGAGGAGAAACCAATTTTCTAACTTTGCAGGAATTCTAGGCACCTAGCATTTTGCACCCTTGGCTTTTACTATTAGTCAATTCACTAACCTTGTTTGCTTGGATTAGATGGAAGTCCTTTCCATAAGCCTTTAACCCTTGTTCAAAATTTCTACATTCTTCTTCTGTCCAAACAGATAGCTCCTCTGAATTAAGAAAATACAGTATAAAATGCATTATTTTAATATGAAACTACAAAAGGAAAAACAAATGATAATCATAGGCAAAATGACTAACATTTTCAATTTTAAGCTTTGGAAGACATCAACCAAAATATCAGAGGGGCCAGATATCTTCCCTATTCACACTTTAAAGGGGGAGGTTTACATAGAAAGGAGCTCATTGGGAACAAAAACCACTTCACCCTGATGTACATCCATTGCTTTAAGCAATTTTCTTTCCATCTGGTTCATAGCCATTACAGGATGCAGGTGGGGAACACTGCCTAAAACTGAAGCACCACAAGGCAGGATTTGCCTCCTCCTCTAATTTGCCTCCTTTATACAAGGACTAGATTTCCCCACCACAGTTGAACCAGACATGCTAGCACAGTTTAACCCTTATGATCTTTTCTTTGGCATACGACAAGACTTTCAACTATCTGCCAAAGAAATATTAAAAAGCAATGGATTTCCTACTGTTAAATCTTCTAGGACAGTAGTTCCTAAACTACTCCTTGGAAGTTGGAACTAAGTAGGTCCTTGCAGGGGTGGGGTGATGTCAGCAGTGTCATCCCCAGGATCACAAATCACAGCAGGATCACGCTAGATACTCAATCCGGCCCTGCCTTCAAGAGTAGGAGCGGTATTCCCATAGGTCCCGAATGCCACCCCTTCCTCCACCCAGAGAAAGAGGGGTGCTTCTTTACTCACCTGAAGCCAGTGCCAGCCTCTGGAGGGTGAGGGGAGCCCTGCAGACACCTCAGCAGGGCCCCCCAGCCTAGAAATGAGTGAAAATTACTGCGAAACTGGAAGTGGCTTCCAATAACGATTTTCACTCATTTCCAGGCTAGGGGGACCCTGCGGAGGTTGGTGCCTTCATCCCCTGGAGGCTGGCATTGGTTTCAGGTGACGAGCACCTCTTGTGGACTGCACTGCTGACTTCACCCTGCCATCACCCCTTAAGGGGCTAGTGCAAAGTACTTTTCTAGTAGTTACTACCACTACAATTTTTTTTACCTAGGATCAATTCAGAGCATACCTTGTTAAAATGTAGTCACCTGTGTCTCTATGCTAATAATCCATAGGTTTCAAGACAACCAGCATATTTGGAAATGTATCGTAAGCAGGGGGTATGGTTCAGGACCTATGTGGACTAACTCTCTGTCTCTTCCCCCTCCCAATAGTCTTCCGCTCATTCATCTTATTTGATGCCTGCATATCACATAGTGTAACAAGCTCAGTTCATGTTGGTCTCTTGCCTACCTCTATTACAAATGGGTAGGGATGGTTTTTTTCAGTGATCAACACAAAACGCTAAATAATGAGAATTTCTACTCAACATGCTACATAAAACAAAATTTAGGTCAAATTGCAAAATAACACTGCTTTTGCTTATTTTGACAAAGTTTGAAATAAATTTAGATCAATTTCACAAAAATAACACCACTTTTATTTTTGGCACAGTTTTGAGGAATCCACAAATAGTTTTCAGTAAAGGATCAGGAGGATGAGTGGTAGAAACAGGAGGAAGCTTTCTTAAATGATGAACATGCATATTCATAGTTCAAAATGCATGATGGGGCGACTTTAATAAAATAATGTGGAAGTAGTAAGCAGCAGTTTCTTGATGCTCCAAGCAGCAACCTGAGTGCAGCTCAGGAATTTTTGAGCAGGTTATTTTGGGCTGGGGTGTGTGTGCTAGTGATTGCTTGCCTTTGTAGGGCCACTCATCCTTATTTATTGTGCTGTTTGTACAATTTGCAATAAAAATTTGGATAAAAACACAACACCGCAGTTTGCTATTTTAATCAAGAAATTTTGGAAAAAATATCACCCCAAAAGCCACCCCTACAAATGGAGAAATGAACTAGGGATAAGGGCATATTTGCATCAAATGCTGTACCTATTCTTTCAAGGTGTTCTTCATGCATTACCACTAGAAGAAAACCAAGAACAAACATGAGAAGGTTTCACATGCTACATGGCCACCGTAAGAACATAACACCCCAACTGATTCCATAACCTAGAACTGAGAAATATGCTCAAATGAGGAGGACTTTCAATGCTAAACTGACAGGATTTTAAGACCTGTAAAAACTAGTGCTGAAAATCATTGGATGGAAGATCAATAAACACTCAAGTGCTCTTAACAGAAAGAGTTAGAAACTGTTTAACCAGTTTGTTATAATTAAACACAAATAGAATATTCCTACCTCGGGCTGCTTTTACATTAAACTTTAATCTTCTTAGTGCCTCTTCTGTGTCAAAATTGCATTTCACCAATTCATACAATGCCTGAGAAAGAGGGAAGAAATCTATATTACTTTATTCTACCATTACGAAGCTTGAAGAAACAGTTGAGAATATTTATGTTTTTTACTGCTTTTCAATAGAACAACAGAGCAGTCAATTATTTCCTTTTTAAATTAACAAGGAAAATTTGCACCAAAATGTTAAAACTACCCAAAATTAACACTGAATCAAGCCAATGAAGTCCCTCCACTCCCAGTGCAATGCTATCTCCCATGTGACCAACATTCTATGGCTCCGGGGTGGTGATGGTATCATGTAGCATGCTCAGTCCATATCAGAATTTTTGGAGCAGTTTTCCTTATCCTTGGTTTATTAACTTAATCCATTTCTGCATACCTAGGGAATCCCCCAGGTATGCGGAAACCACTATGCCCATGGATGGTCCCTTTCCATATACGAAGTGACAGCACACTGAGGTGGATGAATGCCTGTTACAGATAGACAAGATGGTCCCACAACAAAATGTTGGATCCCCCCAACTGTTCATCACCAGCTTACGGAGCCTCAAATTGCCATTTCTTCCCCCTACCCAGTATTCTGCTGGCTCTTTTCCAACAGCTATTTCAGTGTTCTGGCTCCTTGGGCATTCAATCTGCAGCAGATCGTTCTGAATTTTTACATTTCCCCTTTCACTAAGCTCAGGTGGACACCACGGGACTTTCTTCACAGTAAATTTTTCCTCAATCATGTTAGGTGATTGAAGATCACTCCAATTCCCCCACCATGTTTTCATCCTCCTTCCCAAACTTTCTAGCACACTTCAACAGTGGCTGTGACTCTCGTTGTGACCTCCAGAAGTGCCTGACCCAGAAATAATGGCAGTGATGTGAAGATATCACCACCAACTACTTCCAGGTTATGGTGTGCTCTGAGCAGTTGCACACCATTGTGAGCGGCCGACTGATTTTTTTGTAGAAAAAAGTGGTTGGCCACTGAAATTGGCTCGCAACTGCTCTGCTGACAGCAGAGGAATCTTTTGACACCACAAAAGGAATGGTACTTAGGACTCTGTACCCCCTTAGCTATGCCATTGCATTTCAAATGCATTGTACTACTCATATTGAAAACAACCCCTCTTCTTGTGCTTGACCTGCTTGTTTCAAGGCAGGATGTGCATACAGGCCTCCCCTAGTATCTGTGGAGGTTCTTCTGTTCTGGGGGCCCCATGGATATTTTTGTTTTTCCTGTAGTAGCACTTGCCTTGTGGGGTCTTTTTTGCTTAACGTTCTTGCTTAACTGAAAAAGTGAATGTGCAGGCAACTGGCCTGCATGCACCAACACTTGCTACTACTGAAAAACAGAAGTACTATAATGAGCATGCAGAGGTTCCCCCAGATAAGTGAAACAGCAGATATCAGATCCACAGATGGGGGGAGTGCACTTGTATTCCAATGCATTTTGAGCCATAGTTTGATATACCTGTTCATTGTCTTTAATATGAGATCCTTCAGGAATTGCATCTATTCCTCTCTCTTCACCTGTTCTTCTGGAGGCTTCATTAAGAAATTCAATCACTTTATCTTCAGTCAAGTGATCAGGATTCCACAGGAGTTGGTCATCATTTTCATAAACTGAATGAGAAATCAAAATATTACAAATTGATAACATTTAAACTTAAGTTACCTAAGAAACATATAATGCTTATAGCTTAGCCCAAAGCCCCAAAGTTCCAGTTTTTGTTCATAAGTGTGGGAAAACTAAATCAAAGCAGAAAAATGTCTTAGTAAAGTGTTCCTCTATAAGACAGATCCTGAAAAACTGGAGACAAGTTCAATCTAGGTAAAAAATTCTTACAGCCTCATTTTAAATTCTTCATATCCAATTTCTTTCTTACAGGTTATATTTTTTCACAGAACATTTGAACTTATGTAAAAATATATAACCAGTTCAATAGGTACTTTGCAAGGACTAATAATTTTGGTGCATATGCGAGATCATATTTAAATGTCATCTGCAAATATGATTTGCTCCCTAAAGATTGTGAAAGGGATTCTTTAAAAAAAAAAAGCTGTATCTTACGTAGGTGACAAAGACAAGTCTGGGTATTCTTTTTTTTTAAAAAAAGCTGTATCTTACGTAGGTGACAAAGAAAAGACTGGGTATTGTCGAAGTGTATTGCCAGCATATCTGGAGACATAAATGTTCATGCCTCCAGATATGTATAAAATACTGTTAGTTTCATTGGTGCGCTTCTACCTACACTCACTATTAGTCTGTCACATGCAAGTATTACTGAATGATGCACATATTGTGATACACACAAAACCAGCGTGCCAGGTACCATCTTTGTGGGAGTTACACAATTGTATAAAGAATAGCAAGTGACAGTTTTTAGGGAAATAGAACGAATTTTGCAAGCCTTTGCCAAAGCATCAAAATAAAGTTGGAGTTTTGTTTAGTTGTGGTAGTTCCAACAATAATGACTTCAGAATTTGTGACACCTTCCACAGTGCATGGCAAAAATATCCAGCAATTTTGGTTTCTTCAATTAAAACTGATAGTCTTTATGTACTGAGTCTTACAAATACAGTAAAGCATATCTACTATTGATGGGAAACTGCAAGCAACTCTCCCCCATTTTTGCCAATCACCCCCAACAATATAACAGTGTTACTATTTCCTACACAGATGATTTCCAGTAACCAAGATAGAAATTATCTTGTACAGATCCTGGGCCTAATTCCAAGAACTATTTCAATATGATTCAATCACCAGATGATGATTTTTTTCTTATCCACATTACCACCTTCTAATAATTAATATAGCCCAATCATAAAGCCAGTGGTGCTGAAGAAATGGACACTGCTGGATCCTATGGGCACCACAGTAGCCACTGGAGTAATCTGTCCCCTTACCCCAAGAAAAGCTCCAGCCCCTGCGATGGGTCAAGCCAAGCCTGTGCCAGCTATTTTGCCAATGCATACTTGAGAAGCCCCATGTCAGGCTTTTTAGCCTGAAGTGGGGCATAGGATCTGGCAGAGGAGGCCTCCGCTGGTCCCACTCCCCTATTGGATCCAATCTTCTACTCCTCCTACCCAGTTTCACCCTCCCTGTGCCCTCCCCGCTGCCTTGAAAAGTTGCACCACCACCCAGGAGTGTTGCTTACACCAGCAGTAGCACACCATCCTCTTTGTGGCACTGAGGCCCAGTGCTGGCACTCCCTCCTGTTAGGTGCCGTAAATGTGCTTTATGGCACTCAGCATGGGTGGTATGCAGGTTACCACGTATGCTGATGGCTTCAGGATTGAGTCCTAAATGTGGTGCTGAAAATGGAATAGTAGTGGTCAACTCTTTCCTAAATAAATTTCCTTAATTTGCCCAGACTTTTTAATAGAATAAAATCACTTCAGTGAGAATGACAGGTTAAAGTATGTTTATCTACAGTGTTTTCAAGAAAATAGTTTACATTACATTACAAACAAAACAGATTACATTTAAGTTTACCTCTCTCATTCTCTTTGTATTTAGATATACCAACTGGAATTTCAGCTTGAAACATGGAGCCCACCATGATTTCCTATTTTGAGGAAAAAATATCAACTTCAACATCTCTTTGTAATAATGGCTCAAGCTCACCAATAACCAGAAATGAAATGAAGAGCCAGTAAAAATCATTAAAAAACACACATCTGTGGTAAAATTAGCAGAATAGGGCAAGGCATTATTTCAAATCAATGGTACATGTGCATAGTATATCCAATTATGTGGGCTTTTGCAAAGTGAATGCGTTCAGTCCCTAAAATAGACAGTTCGATGTCAAAATATCAATTAATCCAATTGTCAAGTTTCTCACTCCATTTAGGTAAACAGTCTGAGCAGAGTGAGTACCAGATTAAAAGGCTGCAAACTCTTCAAGCAGCATCAATTCCTTTTTAATTGTCTCAGAAATATTTAATGTGTTGCTTTCAGAACACAGCTGGATAAATAGAAAAGGGAAACTGATGTTTCAAAATTATTTCTATATGACCAAACTTAAGATGTCACCAACAAGAATATGTTTCAAGGTACAACTGATAACAGGTCAGTATGTATTATGTTCAATGGCTACTAAACAAACTTCCCATAGCTGAAAAAGGAACAACATTCTCATATTTAATTCACAGTTATGAGATTTGTAGGATCTGAAATCTCAATTTAGAATTCTGAGGATTTCAGCCCACTTTAAAATATTTGTAGTCCTCCTGAATGTGAAGAAGCTTGATGAGGTGGGTATAAACTCCAAGCACAAGTGCTTAAGCCACATATTTGGGGTTAGATTTTCCAGGGCTCTATCATTCCTTCCACTGGCTGAAATCTCAGTTATATAAATAGTTTATAAAATATATAAACAGATTTTTTTCACAAGGCCTAAACATCTACCTTTTTCCAGTCTTCTGAAGGAATATAATCTTCGTCTTCTTCAGATTCTTCTTCTATTTCACTATCTATAAAAAAAATAAACGACTATGATTTAAAGGTTGACAGCTTCCCTGAATTGCATTCCTTCAAATAATGTATATCCTAGATACAAATTTCTCAAAGCCAAATCTGGTTGGTTAATTGAGCATTGAGCTATGATGTCACAACCAACTCTATGTGACTAGATGTGGCAAGAAGCTGTTGAAAAGTAACACTGAGAACTATAACAAGCAAGGAGAATTTCCAATTTGAAAAACGGCATATATTATCTGCCAATTATTTATTGCTGAAACCATATTTATACAGTAATATGCTTAACAAAGAATGGATGCATCCTGGAAATCAGAGAAAAAGCATAAATGATTAATTCTAATATGGGTAAAGAAATTAAGTGGGTTTTTGGCCTTCAAAGCTAATACTGTTAAAGCCATCATTACCAACAGTCACATAGTGAATAATAGCAAGCATAAAACAAAACTATTACAGTTTTGTTATACTGTATGTCTAAGCATGTGGTTCCCAAACCATGTGCTGTGGCACCCTGGGGTGCCACAAGGAACTCACAGGGATGCCGTTGGATATTTTAAATTTGAGAGAAACACAGATATACTCAACATCTGTCTGATACCACACAAACTACTGACTCGAAGTAGTTCATAGTTTCAACATTAGATCACACTACATTCCTTTCAATTACTTTTGCAAATGTTTGAGAAACATTTGTGTTTATTTGTACTTCTGACTAGACCAATAACCTAACTATTTAATAAATGGAACTGTTGGCTATTTCTTTTGACCTAGGAGCCCTGTGAAAAATTACTGAGACGTTAAGGGTGCTGTGATCAGAAAAGGTCTGGGACGCCCTGCTTTAAGTGATGTCACTAGAGAAACACTGTAGTTAAACTCAAAATGACAGCAAAACGAAAACTTTAACATATAGCTATATTGGTTTCTATTATATACAGATTATGTTTTAAATTCTAGAACAAAAAAAGAGAAAATGACATAGAAACCAGTGTCTGCACTAACTATACCAGTGCAAATTTAACTAACTATACTACATATTTAAGGTCATTATATGTACCTCAGATACACAATCTAGCACAAATCTCAAATTTTCATAATTTAATAATGTTTCCAGCACTAATGTTTCATTAGTGTATACCCAACTTAGGGCACAATCTGAACCAACTTTCTAGCACTGGCATAGCTGTGCCAATGAGGGCATGTGCTGAATCCTGCAGTTGGAGGCTGGTGATGGAGGACGCCTCAAGGTAAAGGAGAACTGCATTGCCTTTAGCCCACTGCTGGATGGTTGATGAACGCCCTTAGAAACTTTAAATAGAACAAAATGTCCACACCTTGCGCAGCTTATCTATCATAACTATAATATATAATCCCTTCCCCAAACCTTCAATACCGGTATCTTCTAAACTAAAGAATAAAATTACAAAAATCTTGTAAATTACTGATCAACTGTTTTAAACAAAAACACATACTTGCATCAAAGTATTTACACCGACGAGGACGTATTATCTCCTGTACAACAGATGGTGCTGGGTCATCATTGGAGGACTGTGTTTCATCCTCTTGACCTGACGAATCCTTTATGGCCTCCTCCTTACAGGCAACCAAAGACAGTCATTAGTAATATAATCCAAAACTTTCTTACTGCTTAACTTTTAAAAATTATATATCCCCACCCAGAAGTTTCACTAGCACAGAGTGATATTATGCATATGACAAACAGAATAAGGAGAGAGTTGTTAATATTTAAAGCCAGTCTTACCATTTACCACATAATGTTGCCATCTATCACACAGCAGCCTATGAAATACATTTCTGCAGTTATGAAACACTATAGAGATGCAAAACTCTGCCATAACACTAGAACCCGAGGTCATCTCATGAAACCAAATAGCAGGAAATGCAGATTAACGTACTATTGAACACACCACAATTTATGGAATTCACTGCCCCAAGATGTGGTGGACTACTTGTTTAGATGGGTTTAAAAGTGAATTAGAAAAGTGGCGACTAGTCATAAGGGTTATATGCCACCTCCAGATTCAGAGGCAATACTCAACTGAATACCAGATGCTGGGAATAAACAATGGGAGAGGACCATTCATCCAATATTCTCTAATTGGGCAAAGAGGCACCTTTTCACGGTAATTCTCTTGTATCTATCATGGACAGAGCAACTGTCTATAATCACTCCAGCACAGTATCTTTTTAGTGGCTATTTACTATGTTTCTTCTGCATCTTCTTAGATAGCAAGGTAAAGGTAAAAGTTTCCCCACCACCGAATGGTCTAGTTGTGACAGACTGTAGGAGGTGGTGCTCATCTCCGTTTCTAAGCCGAAGAGCTGGTGTTTGTCCTGAGGACAAGTTTCCGTGGTCAAATGGCTGGAATGACTATATGCCAAGGTGCACGGAACACCATTACTTTCCCACCAAAGCGGTACCTATTTATCTACTCGCATTTTTACATGCTTTTAACTGCTGGGAAGCAACAGTGAGAATGCCAACAAGAGGACAGCACAGGAATACTACAAGTCTAGCATTCTCACCATCCATTTCCTTTTCCAAAAAGCTTCTCTGAGCCCACTTCCTGTTAGTTTGTTTTGCAAACACATCATTCACGAAGAGAGGCATGTCATGAACATGGTGGGGTTCACTACTATCTGCGGTTTCAGGTATCTACAGTAGCAGTAGGAATTTATCCTAGGTGGATACAGTGCGTGCGTGCGCGCGCTGTACTTTCATTGTGTTATTTTCTGTGCTGTGCTAATAGTCTTTAAATAAGGAAGTATGGAGCCAATGAAAACCGCTATTCCATGTCATTCTCTTTGCAACTCATTCAATAATCTTCCACGTAGATGAGGATATCTTCATAAAAAGAATTCACATTGCCTTCATGAGTACTAGGATATTGTTTGCTTCTTAAATCATAAGAACAACCCTGCTGGATCAGGCCAAAGGCCCATCTAATGCCATATGATAATGGACCACCAGCTAGCTGCCTCTGGGGAGTCCACAAGCTTAACAGCCTGCCTGAGGTGAAATTAAAATACAGATCTTGTCTCCTGACCCGTGGATTCAGGATCTGCAGTTTTAACTAACGGCAGGTTCTGAACCCACAGGTCTGGGTGGAGGCCGGACCTGTACCCTCCAAACGCAGCCAAGCCTGTGCTCTGGTCACATCTAAAGGATCTTCTGAGGATCTTCTGAGGGAAGCCACACACAACCTCCCTTACCCTCAAAAGGTGTTCTGAAGGGAAAAACTTCCAATTTTTGGGCCTTCAAAATGCCTTTTGCGGGTTTGGGAGGCCATGCATGACTTCCCCAGTCCTCAGAAGACCCTCTGGATGCTACAAGAGCAGAACTCCAATTGCGTTCGGAGGATCTGACATGACAAGACCCACAGATTTGATTATCTGTGGGTTTTGGAATCCACAGTGGTTCTGGGATGGAATCCCAGCGGATAATGAGGTATAATGGTACACACAGCAGAGGGGTAAACATGAACTGCCCTCTTTACTCTGATGACACACATCTGCAAGAGCAATATCCAAGACGTCAGATCCAAAATTACAGTCAGGATTGGCATGTTTCATAGCATCATATTTTCACCTTTTTCTGGGACTGTTCACTCGTTACTTGGCCCTCAGACTGCATGGAAGAGAACCCTGGAGATGCTGGAATTGCCCTCACCCACTCTCCTCAGAAGTGGCATTACTGACTCAGAAAAAGACGCCTCAATTGAGGACACCTCCATTCAAACACAGGGTTCTGCTTATACAGAGTCAAGCCATTCATTTGACTTACTCAATATTGGCAACAGTGAAACCTTGAAGAGGTGGCTGGTGGTCAGACAGGTCTTTTCTCAGCACTCCCTGGAGATATCAGGATCTGAACCTGGGACTTTCAACACGTCCTTCCTATCCCCAAACATGAACTGTTCAGCTGTTGACTCCCATCCCCTGATCAGTTTACTAGGAAACTGTTCACTCCCACCAGGGTATAAGGCCCAGAACCAAGTAATGAGCAAACATTCCCACTATCTTCTGCCTTATCTGCTATCTTCAGTACCTCTTTAAAAGGCATACAAGAGCGCACACGCACACCACAGCACTATGCTGTCTTACAGGTACAATCCCAATTTTCCTTTTCCATTATAGATAAAAGCATAGACTCACAAAAAATCTGGAGGTAGAAACTTGGAAGCAAAAGCATACCCAGGCTTAAATTCCAGTATTTTCAGTAGTTTTATTACAGTTGCAAGGTACATATAGTACATCCTAGTTCAGGGGTGAACAAGATCTACTGGTAGATCGCTGCTAGAAGCCTGCAAATGTTTCCACCTACCAGTTACTTAATAACAGAAGCAAGATGGATCCCTCCACCCCCATAATGAAGCTGCTGAAACAGGTAGCTTGAAACAAAAAACAGAAGTAGATCTTTGTGAATAAAAAGGACTGAACTCAGTTCTGGTACAGAGAACAAATTTCTAGAATTTAACATCGTGAGCCCTGAGAATCTTCCAAAAACACAAAACAGATCCAATAGTAGATCCAAGTAGAAGTGTTTGAAAACAGTGTGATTTACTTTACTATAAGAACATAATCCTATCTTACCAGAAACAAACACCTCTACCCATGAGTCTGAAACCTAATCACCCCCATTCTAGCTTACTGTGGGTACACAGGACAAGCATACAGCAGCACAGAACAGGATTTCACATTAGTAAGCCTAACTCACTTTATTTTCTCCACTACAGCCACTGTTGTTATCATTATCTTCACCCTCACCCTCCTCCTCTTCCTCGTCTTCTTCCTCTTCTGGTAATGGTACAGTACCATCATAGCCATAAAGGCTAAGAAGTTCATGAATTGGCATATCGCCTTCCTAAAAAGAATTAAAACCAGAAAACAAATTAGTTGACCAATCTGTAAAGTGTCTTCAGTGAATTATTTATACATGTGTTGTAATGTACAGATCACCTAATCAATAGTGGCAACTATCTGCCTGCCTCTTGGAGAGTTGATCTCAGCCTGCATAAGTAGTTTTATCTGACCCAAAGCTACTTGCTCTTTCGGGAAGGATAAACCACTGATGCAGTCCAGCATGGCAACAGCATCACAATTAGCAAGACCCAGGTCCAAAAAACCCAAAGAGATATAGTTATTCTTTCTATTCCTTTTCCAGGGACAGAGGGTAAGGACAGAAGGCATTCACTGCCACCATCAATGAACTTTGACAGAGTTTTTTGACAAAAAAGGGGGAAGCAACTGGAACAAAAAATGAGTGACTACTCCTTGAATAATAAGTTGCAAGATTGTTCAAACAAATATTTTGATAAATATTGGAAAAAAGGAACTATAGACTGGGGAGGTCTCTTTTAAACAAGCAACAAGAGTGCCTTCTGTCATCCAGTTTAAAGGTATCATTTGTATGTTAAGTCTGCTGTAAATTATTTGGAAATAAAGCTAGGTTTCTTCTTTCATGTCTTCTTTTGATATCAGCTGACAGCTGTGGCTATAATTCTGCCAGAGAATTTGGTATAATGATGATGAGAAAAATTCCTTTTTCCTCCATGAAATAGGCAAATATGCAATAAGTACCATGTTCCATTCAGCTCACTAGTATGTTAGAATACAAAGGCTTTTTTTTCTGATGTATAACTTATAACCAGAGAGATAAACTGAAAGCTTATGGAACACAATAAAAATAAAGGTGCAATCCCAACCTGGAGTTAGGCTGGCATAGTTAGGCCAGCAAAGTTTGGCTGGCACAACGGCCACCATTAAGTGTGTTTGGACCACTATAGGAGTCAGGGAGGATGGCCCACGACTGTGCGCTGGCCTCTCTGACTCCAAGAGTGGTCCAGACATACAGTGTTCCTTGTGCCAGCCAAACTTTGCTGGCCTAACTCCAGGTTAGGATTGTGCCCTAAAAAGCAGGTAAGAGGAAGCCAAATGTCATTGTTTTTCAATTCACATGTGTTCCAAGGCTTATCAGATAAATGGTTCAAAATTTTACCTTGTGGGTGATGCTTTCAGAATACTGCAGAATGATGGCAACATACAAGCACCCTTCCCAAATTACATAAGCCTCAACTTAGTTCTGTAAATTGGGATAGTTCCCAGGACACCCTGTGTGTCCTCTCTCATTTAAAGAGCCCACAAAGGAAAAGGAAAGATCACTGCAGCCTAATCCTTGTAGTATATAGCAATCTTAGCCCTTCCTCTTGGTGGACTCTAACAGAACAGGAAACATGGGGC
>JAJKFI010000028.1:10867589-10890364 GCA_029204185.1 Lerista edwardsae | reverse complement strand
CTGGAAGGCTGCAGATACCAAAGATACCTCTCTCCACTATGGGATTTATGTCCCAATCCTATCCTCTCCCCTCCCGCTGGTGCAACTGTGATGAAAACGAGCGCACTGTATCCAGTGGGGGAGCAGACAGATTGGGAGGCTTTGGAAAGGAAAGGAGGTTGAAATCCCCTTATCCCACTGTAAGCTTCCCACTCCATAGTGGATCTCCCTGGACCTGGGCCAGCACTTTAGGTGGCCCAAGTCTGAGGAGAGAAAGGGGGCAAGGAGACTAAAAAAAGAGGGGATAGGATCTGATGTATGCCATTGCTGCCAGATACACACCCTCCCACAGCCTCCTTGTCCCCATTCCTCACCCATCCCTGCCCAGTTTTGCCCCTCCCCACCCCTGTTCTAGTGGGTCCAGGGAAGTCTGCCAATGGACAGGGACCACTGCTGCCTCTTATTGGAACAGTCCCAACATGGCTGCCAAGGAGCAGTGTGGACTCCATCAGCAGCCATATTACAAGAGTAGAGCTCTGTTCCACTGTCATAAATGGCTGCACATGACAGCCCAAACCCAGATAGAATTGGGTTGCCTTTCCCTGTTTTTTATAAGTTAAAATAAGACTCAAAATGTTGCTGGTAAATTTCAGGATAATGAGACTTTTGATTTTGAGACCTTGGGCTTTAAAATCTAGAAAATACATGATAAGAAGTCTGTGACTTAACTATGTACATGAGTCACTCAAATGCCTGATGTCATGATGCCTGAGTCACACAAAAAATGATGCAGTGTGTACCTGAAATCTACTTGAAACGTGTGGAGGCTGCTTCATATGGAATGCTAGTTGTATGCAGGGAATAATTCTCCACATGGATAAAGTGATTTGCACCCGACCACTGCAGCGCAGATCATTGTTTGCAGTGACACACTGAAATCAGAAGTCACTGCAACTGTCCATGATGTATGACATGCATGAAAGTAGAGGCGAGGAGGTATCAAATTGTGACAATGGAGGGACTGGTTTAAAAGAGGTAAGGCAGGTGAATTGCATGTACAGTAGAAGGTTTTTAAATGGTAGTAGAGATGTTATGGATGTTATAGCAGGGAGGGGTGTTTCTGGGCAGAGCAAGGGCAGAATGGGGCAGATCAGATCCGGGAGGGGGTCAGGATCGGTGGAGGCCTCCTCTGCTGTATCCTAACATCCCTCTTGGCATTACACTGGGCTTGCCAGATTTGTGTTAGCTATGTAGCTGGCACAGATCTGAGAAGCCCCATGGGGCAGGCTGGGGCTCAACATGGAATAAAAGGGAAAAAATCCGCTTACCCCGAGGAGACCACCAGCCACCTCCTTACCTGTGCTGGATAAAGCACAGGCCATGCAGCCTGACTGTGCCAGTGCAGGTTAGGGTTGGGCTGCCCTTGAACAACAGTGAGATTTCTGAGTAAATGTCCCACTGTATTCACTGAGGATTACTCCCAAGTAAGTGTGATAGGCTTGCAGTTTCAAGGACATATACCTCTCTGCATTGCAGCGTTTTTATATATAGCTAGATAAAGGGAAAATTCATCTTTATCGTTCCAAAGCGCTTCACATGCTGTGGACAGACGCACACATCTATTTTTATGCTATTGAAGTACACGGACATATAAATGCAGTGTTCAGACAGTAGAAGCTATAAGTGCATGTTATTCCTAAGAAATATATCGAAATAAAATCAATGTCCCTGAAAGGAGAAAAAAAAACATCAAGGGTCAGTTGAAGCATACAAAGATTTGTTTCAATATGTGTCTGCCTTTTGTTTATCAAAGGAAACAGAATGCCGCTTATGTGGAACTCTGTAAAAATAGACTTGGTAATGATCGCTACACCAGCAGGATGATGCAAACCCTTAATGGAGCACCAAAGACAAAAGAAGTACAATGTGACAAAATTCTCATCGCTGACAAAGGTAAATGATAATACCTGGACCGACATTTTAGAATGACTTTAGTCCAGGACCCACCGGAAGTGATGTCATTAACCTGGAAGTGATGTCATGGCCAGAAGTGCCATCACTGTGACACCAGAGCCTGCTGCTTTCCTGAGAATGCAGCAATAGGCTGGGTTACTTCTCAGTCATTTTCCAATAGCAACGTGAATCAGAAAGGGAAAAAAGCTTATTTACAACCTTGACACAAGCAAAATACTCACACAGC
The DNA here is from genome assembly GCA_029204185.1 of Lerista edwardsae. Lineage (NCBI taxonomy): Eukaryota > Metazoa > Chordata > Lepidosauria > Squamata > Scincidae > Lerista > Lerista edwardsae. Next base: position 10,888,185 of record JAJKFI010000028.1, on the reverse strand, counting down.
CCTTCCCCTGTCCAGTGTCCCATCTTCCCATCCATTATGGCTGCACTAGGTGACCCACCTAGAATTGGCTCATGACCCACCTAGTCAGTTCCAGCCCACAGTTTGAGAAACACTGTTTTAGATGTTGTATGTGTGTGACATACATCTGATTTGTAACCCACCATGGGCATTTGCTTTGGCATGGGAAAAGCAAGATATAAATCTCTTAGGATACAATCCTAACCAACTTTCCAGCACCAGGGTAAGGGCATTGCAGCTTTGAGGTAAGGGAACAAAATTCCCTTGAGGAGGCCTCCTTGACTACTACTCCATTGCAGGATGCAGCACATGCCCCATTGGCACAGCTATGTCAGTACTGGAAAGTCGGTTAGGATTGTGCCCTTAAATAAATAAATTTTGAAGAGCACTAAAGGAGGTATGGAAAGTCTTGTGGACTAAAGTGGAGCTTCTGTTAACATGGAAACAAAGTCCCCAAGCCATCTAATCTTTTAATTTCACTGTGTAGGTCAACTAAAATCTCCAGCTTGAAGATACGATCTTTTTTCAAGTTTCAAACTGAACATGCCAAGTGAACTTATTCAGCAGGAAAAAGTCATATGTGAAACCTAGTTTTTATTGCAGAGCCAGGACTTGTCCAGGCAACAATTGGAAATGCAATATTAAAAGCAAGGTTTTTGTAATATTATGCAAGTTTTTCTTCTATCTACCTACAATTTCTTTGCATGACAATGCCTGCTAATGTGTCGGCATAGGATTGTCATATTCTCACCTGTGACAGAAATTCTCCCCCTTTAAGAAGGGAAGTGAATCTTACCTTGTGAAGCATGGTAATAGTCACCACTTTTCCCCATTGCTACCCTTATTCACACTGTATGTTAAATATGCATACATTTATGCAACATGTGCATGTTCAAGACTGCATCTGTGTGCAGTGTATGCAATTGCGGATACGTACACACATACAGTGATTTCCATGTTCTGTTCAGAGTATGTGCAGCAATATCCATTATCTTTATTCTACATTTTTGGGGGGTCCAATTCCTGTGCTGATTTTTAAAATAAGTACATGCAAAGTGATTCACATAAAAATGTGTATGCACCTACAGATACCTGTTCATGTAAACAATGTAACAAGTGACTAATAGTACTATAAATCTGTGATGGGACAATCTAAACATTTCTGCATTTATAGCTTTGAAAAGGAACAAAGTCACGAACGTCTATGAAATATGAAGTTCTATTAAATATGATGAAATATGGCAGCAACATGAAAGTGCTGCTAGACATTGTGTTTGCCTGTTTCAATTTGTACCATGTGGAAAAAAGAGACAAAAGTCTGAACTGACACAGAGTAAAATGAAATCACAAGGAATCTATGGATAGGAGTTCTTCATTCACTAGGCCATAATGATCTTCACTTTAGTGAAATATTTCTATCCCACGTTTTGGGGAAAATCCCAAATGGAATTCACAAAATATTAGAAAAATCCACAGAACACATTAACACAATGATCATAAAGCAATGTCATAGCTAGGTGGTTCATCTTCTACCTGGTTCTACCTGAGTCATGATGGTGATAGTTACTCTTTGGTTTGTTGACTCAATTACACCAGTTTTAGGAGGGATTTGTGCTACCAGGAGACACCTGCCTCATCAGTGCACTGTGGAGCTCCAGCCCAGCCCAGACCAGCTGCTGCATCACAGCCTATGAACCCTCTTCCAACAACAGAAGCTGCTCAGTGGCTCTTAAAGGCAAAAATGGCACCCCCGTTGCTATGGTGATGAGAATGCCTTGTGTGACGAACCAGAGGATGGGGAAGGGGAGGGATCCTGCACAGGGTGCAGCTGGGGATTTAAACCCCTGACTGTCACCTGTGAAGAGCTGGCTGGTGCTCAAGCAGAGGGCTGGTCAGAAGCAGTGCCAGACAGGAGCTGGGCACCATGAAACTTAGATCAAGGGAGCCACCCTGTTGGCAGGAGGAGGAAGAGCGCCAGGGTGCCAGTGAACTCTCTCCCCTTTTTCTCCCCCCCCTTCAAGATTGGAGCAGAGAGGAGACACTGTGGCTGCATCCTCTCCCCTTTGTCTTCCAATGCCAGGGTGACTAGGGTCAGCTGTCGGGCTTCGGTGATGCCCAAATGCTCCATAGCTGGACACTGCCCATGCAAATACTATAGTGCAAACCATTGCCTTCATGCGGGTTGGATATTCTTCTAAAAAATGACAAGGAAGCATTAAACATAAAATTTAAGAAGACTGAAAAGTTGGCAAATGTGCGATAGCTCTGCTCACATGCTTCATAATAGAAGAATATGCAGTTGCACCCTTGAGAACTTATGCACACATTGAAAAGTTTCTACATATCCTAATGACATCTGCCCCAGTTAGGTTTCTTTCCAAAAGAGGCATGACATTTTTTTAAAAAATTGCAAGCATAATTACTCATTTAGCTATATTTCTTTGTAGCATAAACAAATAGGAAAATGATGCTAACAATGCCTTCTGTTTCTAGAGATAATGGCCACTACCTGGGATTTGTTTGATTCTTTCAACGCTTTGGAAGCTCCAGAAAAACCTACCTCTTCACCATTAAGTGTGTCTAGCAGTAAATCTAATATAACAAAAGACCGTGAGAGAGCCATCTCTTTAAGTTCTGTGGACAAAGGTAATTTGTCATACAACTTTGCATCTTATCCAAGCTGTGGTAAAGTTTCAAGGAGTTTCCGTATGCCATAGTCAAATGTATACAATTATACAGGAATATGACTTTATCTCCTGTAATTGGGCTATGCCCAGAAGGATGGAATACTAGTTCTGCTACTTAACATTTATGTAGTACTTTCTGAGTGCACAAAAAACTTGACACATATTAATTTTGGTATAGCAACACTCCAAAATATTGTAGCTGGGGAGTTGAGGCTTAGAGGCTTTCCATAGGCCACCTAGTGACACTTCATAGCAGAGGCAAGATTTGAGCCAGGAAAGTCCTGATTCACAGCTTGATCTTAGGCTGTAGTCCTAGATCCACTTACCTGGGAGTAGGTTCCATTAATCTCTGTGGGACTTACTTCTGAATTGACATGCCTAAGATTGTACCGTTAGCCACTATGCTATTCCTGTTCTCTCTTGATGCTTGGAGCTAGCATAGACATAGAACAATGGCAAAACATCTGCTTTTTAATTCTCCTACAACATAATAATTGGGGATTTTAAAAAAGGCGCATGTTTAAGTGATCACCAAATTTAATGAAAATATTCCTCAAAAAAAATACTTTTGTTTCTCCAAAATAGTAAATGTTCACCAAATTTAAGACCACCTAATAATCCTAAAGTGATAACCACTTATTGAATTCTTGTCATTTTCATAAAGCATTTGACAGTTAAAAAATGTGTTTGTCTCCCAAAAACAGTAAATTTTCATAATATAACCCGAACACGAACCCCCTGTTTGGGGTGTATAATTCTGGTAGCTAAAAAATACTGCAGTATTGTCATGTAAATGTAATGTTATACATTTGGTGAACATTTACTAAATTTGGTATAACCATGGTTTGTTTTTGGACCACAGTGCTAGGGGCTGACCGTTTAATTTGGTAAAATTAAAAAAACCTTTACAAAATCCCCTAAATAATGCATTTATTTTAAAAAGTACAACATGTATTTTATAATAAGTTGAATTTAATGAAATTTAATTATGACTTAAATTTAATGAATTTAATTACGACTAAGAATGACTGAAATTAATGACACTATGGGCACAATCCTGTGGGCCTTAGCGCGGGCAGTATGAATGTACTATCTGTGCTATTATAGCAAAAGGTACTGTAAGGTGGCTCCAGTGCTGGCGCTGTAAACCAAGCAGTGAACCATTACTGTTGGCGCCAAGCAAACACCAGTGAGTGCTACCATTGCCACCATTGCGACCTTTTCAGGTGGGGCAGAAAGGCATTCCTGGGAGGGGGAGGGGCAGAGTGGAGAGTGGGACTGGAGGTGATCTTCCCCCACTGGATCCTGACCTCTGGGACACAGAGGTATGGACAACACAGACAACACAGAGGCCCTTGTCTATTTTGCCAGCACAGAGACGGTACAGAGGCAAGTAGACTTACAACCCACTCTGCACCCTTACTGCGGGGGAAGGGGACAAAAGTCCTCCCATGGAGCTTCCTGTGGCTGCCTGGCTGCTGTGGGATGCAGGGGTAACCACATGGCTACTGCTGCTCGCATGGGCAGCCGGGCAGCTCAGGATTGGGCTGTAATTAATTGTGACCAACTTAAATCCCATTCATGAAAACAAAATTTAGGAATTTAACAATACAATTCTAGTATACGCTTTTACTCAGCAGTAAGTTCCACTGTATTTGATAGGGTGTTCTCCCAGGTCAGTGTGTCTAAGATTGCAAGCTTCAAATTATTTTTTTGTAGTACAGGATTACAACTAGACAGAAAATATATCTGTAACGACCCTCTCCGTGTTCATTCCTGTGGTGCCTGACTCGTGTACTTTCTCCTCCAACTTCAACTCTTGTGGCGGTACCAGTACAAAATATTAACCCAATAACACTGGTGTGGCACTGATGTGCACAAATATTTAAAGTAACAATTGTGATGTTAAATAAGATGCCCCCAGTATGTGGGATGTGCAGCATTTCATTCTCTTGGTCCACTTTAATTGAAGTCTCAGTGGTTAATATGACACACACTTGTGCATACACAGAATGGAGCAAAGGTTGAAACACCACAGAACAATCAACAGGTTATTATAGACAGATATATAGAGGAGGATGAAGTGGCACGGGTTATGGGGGGGGAAAGTAGTGCATATCTTCTTAGATTTCTGGGACAATACTTGAATTATGAAGGGGGCATTCATAATTATGGATTTTTTATTAAGGTAAAAAGTAAAGTAGCCCCCTGTGCAAAGCACTGAGACATTTCCGAACCATGGGGTGATGTCACATCATGACATATGATATGCTAGGCAGACTTTGTTGTACATGGTGGTTTGCCATTGCCTTTCCCAGTCATCTACGTTTACCCCCAACAAGCTACGTATTCATTTTACCAACTTTAGAAGGATGGAAGGCTGAGTTGACCTTGAGCTGGCTACTTGAGAACCCGACTTCTGCCGGGATAAAACTCGGGTCGTGGGGAGAGCTTTTAAATGCAGTTCTGTAGCCTTCCACTCTGCGCCACATTTGGTTCTTTTTATAAGGTAGGGACCCCTTAATAAAATCCATTAACATGACTCTCTGACTCCCCCCCCCATTTTAACCCCTTCTGGTCCTCCTTGGTGACCCTCCTTGGTGGCTAACTCCATTTGGATTAAATTCAGAAAATCCCTAAAAGCAACATAGGGAATATTGAAGCCCTCTTAGATTAGAAAAGCATTCTTTCCCCTAACTCCATCTCAAAATACACTGGATTATACTGTTAATTCTACCCTGTATGTGTTTTTTCCTTCCAGAAAGCATTGCATCCAGTTCCATCATTGATCTTGAAAGCGTAATTCTCTCTCAGATCCAAGACGAGGAAGAAGATAGCTCAGAAACTATATTAAAATCTGAAAAATTTCAGCAAGATTTGTTTTATATGGAGAGGGTTCTGATGGAGAATATTTTTCAGCCTAAACTAGCAGCTTATCGGCACCTTCCAGTTCTCATAGGTATATTTGTGATCAGGCATTTCATTTGGGGAAACATGACTGCAAGTATTTCTAATTGGTATGATACTGCTGTCACACTAACTTTGGGGATACAGCTGGAAAGGATTTCTCAGACCCACTGCTCAACCTTGGGACATGGTTATTTACCACAGACTTTAGTGTACTGATTGAGCTGCTCACCAGGCCTCAAGCTGGGTTGTCTCCCAGATCAACCTTCAGGCTCTGGAGAGCAATCTGGAAACAAGGGGCTGGTGATGGCAGCAGCTGAAGCACCTGTCACTTCCTGGCCAATAGCTATTGTTGGCACGTCAGCAGTTATTGTTGCCCCTTCTCCCTTTTGCTTACTTTCTCTCTGAGGTACAGGGGTGATAGAAGGTAATTCACTGCCCAAGACCACCTCTGTGGTGTGCCCCCTCTCCACCATTGGGGAGGCAGCTTGCCTGCTTCCTACTCCACCATCTTTCTGCTTCTTCACACTCCCTTTAAACAGAACAGGAAGTGCAGAACGTTTTGGGTCAGCCCCCAGCATGTCCTGCACTTCCTGTTTTGTTTAAAGGAACTGCACAAAGAAAGAGGTAAGGGAGTAGGAGGAAGGCTACAGTCCCGTGATCCACTTCCCACTCACTTTTAGAAAGCTGAAAGAGGATTGGAGAGACTTTGTCTGCAGTGGACTACAGGAGGTGGCAGCAGACTCAAAGCCAAAAGCGTCCCAAGTCTTTTTGCTCTTTCCCCCAGCAGAATGCAAGTCAGAGCAGTGGCCTCTTCCTCACAGAGACTGAAAGCAGGGAAATCTTGATCTGCTGGTCAGTTTCTTAGCCATGACACCCCATTCCTTCTTCTCCCTACTCTTTCTTCACTCTGCTTGCATTCTTGCTCTTTCCTTCCTTTTCACATCATTGTTCTCTTCTTCTGACTGCTCAACAATGCTAAAAGTCTGGGACCAAATAGTTTTGAGTTCATGTCTAGGATGTGACTGCTTGACACCACCTTTCCTTAATTTTGAGAATGGACCCCATCCAATGCCTGCAAGAACTGGGAAATTCAATCACAAGTGCCATTCTGGGGGAGGATGAAGAGACACATGCCCAAGAGCCAGAGAGCTATAAAGGCCAGAAGAGTGGTTCTTTCCCCTGTGCCTAGGGCTTGCAAGACAAACTTCAGCAGCAGAAATAACAATTCCTCCCGTGTCACCTTAAATGCTCCTGAATGAAGATATGGCAGCATTCTTTGCTGCAATTAAACAAACTAACCTGGCTACCTACTAGAAGCACACACAAGGCACAGTTTAGCAAGTATTGTAAAAACCCTGACCTAGGTAGCCTTGTCTGTAGGAGTCCTGAAGGGGCACAGCGCCACCTTTAGGCACAGCTGACTTTTGCAGTTCCATAGTCCGAATTTTCATTCTGCCCATGGAAAAAGAAGATTGTGTTCTTTCCTCCCTTCCAGACACCAGACCTAATTATGTGGTTATTTTCCTTGGCAACCAGGCTACTGCACTTTTATATCCCTGTGGATATGTTCCACTGTCCACTGAGACTGAGGATCTGAGGATCAAGTCATTACATAGCTTTCTATTCCTCAAAATTTTGACCCCAGAACTGTAATTATTCTTACAAATAACTGGAGGCCATCCAGTTATTTCCCAGTCATGAATGAAAGTGTCCCAGTCCCAAATGAAAGTGATCATCTGGAAAGATCACTTCTTCCAGTAATTGAAACATCTGATGCTCAGTTAAACCCATACTGAATTATTTTAGCAGAATCAGTGTAATTTCAGTGATGTGATCTGATTCTGCTAGAATGGATGTAACAGAAACTTTTGGGTTGTCATCCTGAAACCATTCACAAACTGCTCAATTCCATCTGGGGCTGTGCTAGGCATATGTAGCAGCTGCAACATAACCATACATCAGAACAGCAATCTGACTGTGGATAGGTGTGGGCAATGACTTCCAGCACCTGATCATAATCTTGCCTTATGACATGGGCAGTGCAATCCTGGCATGCCCGTTGCACCGATGCTACATTGTAGCATTGGTGCAACAGCATTAGTGCTGACGTGGGCACCCCAATGTCTCCCAGTGGCACCCCCGCGTCTGTGCTAAGGCAATGAGACCGGCGCTGCCTGCAGTGCCAGTCTCATTGCACCTGTGCTGTGCCTCCCTTGCACCAGGTGAAGCCAGTTGGCACAGGGGAGGCACCATTACGGGACAAGGGGGGAGTGGGTGGGTTGTGGGCAGGCCGGTAGGCGTGCTGGCCCAGTAGGGGGGTGGGCTTGGGATTCGGCCATTAGGCTGAATCCTAAGCCCGTTCAGGCGGCTGCTTGGCCCCGATTCGGGCCGCTCAGTCTCCTTGGATCTGCGCCTGCTGTTATGCCAAGGAGCTCATAGGGGAGGGTGGCACCTCCCCTACGGTAAGGGGACAAACACTCCAGCCTCACCTATACTGTCCTGGATATGGCACAGGCCTGTCGGCCTCACTATTCCAGCACAGTATAGAATTGCGCTCTGAGTATATGTGGCATGAAAACAGTCCAAAGTTTAGCTCTCACTCAGAACCAATTTCAAGCATGCAACAATACTTCCAGAGCTACATCCTTTGATTCTCTACCAGTAGAGAATAAAATGGGCGTACAAATAAAAATGAAGCATTGAGTATGTACATAGTGGTGTCCCCAGTCTGGCTTGGGGGTTGGGGTATGGTTTTGCGGTATGTGTCCATTTTAAGTCCTATTTTGGAATAGTTGAATTCCTCATACCCTAAAGTATAGCCTGTAAGGTCCGAAAGGATCTGGGCTGCCCCTGAATCCTCTAGAACTCAGCATCCCCCCAATGAGTGGTAGCAAATGCCAAATCTGTGCTGAAAGGTACATGCTTGCTTGAAAGCTTTCAGGCCTCTCCCAAATGCATCCTCAGGGCTGGACTGGGGTTTTGAGGTCTCCCTGTAGCATGCATTCTGCCCCACGTAGATGGCCTCCCTGGCCCCTCTGCAATATTGAGGGCACAATCTTTTATGTGACATTGCGCCAATGCTATGTGCTAGTGTCGGCACAACAACCCAGGGAGGGGAGTGGGGCTGGGGTGCGGCCTAGACTCCGTCCCCAGGCTGCATGGCCCCAATTTGGGCTATAAAGCTTCCTCAGATCTGCACCTGCTATACAGCAGGCGCAGATCCGAGGAACCCTATGGGGAGGCTCCCCAGCGTGCTTGGTGCATGGATATTGCGCAGGCCTGCCAGCCTCACCATTCCAGAGCAATTGCTCCCTTAGTGTAGGTAGAGGGTGGCAGTGGAGTAAGAACTTACTCTATTCATGTCAGAAGGGCATAGGGTGGAGGGAGGCCTCAGATTCTCCCAAGAATGTTCACTGCAACCAGGCTGACTGGGCATCATAGGAACTGTCAATATAAAAATGCTGGACTCATCATATGTAGCATAGCAGTACTTTATTTGGAGTGGGAATACTGAGTTTCTATAAACTTGCTTGTGTTTTAGAGCCGGATGTGGAATCGGAACATACTATATCTGAATTTGAGGATCAGTTAGAACAGGAAGCGGAGGAGGAAGACGAGGAGGAGCTAGAGGAGGAAGAGGAAGAGGAGAAGGAACCCTCAGTTAGTTCAACACTGCTGTTAGAACTGAGTGATGCAGCAAAAGAAATTCCACCTCCGTGTTTGGATGCCTTGTGGTCTTATGGATGTGACCTGACTAGAGGCAATAATGTGAGCTGTATGGCTTGGAACAAACGGAACCCTGTACGTGAGCTCGAAACGCTTCATTAGGTTTAAATTTGCCACTTGTAATGTTAAATATAGGGTTAAGGCTAGAATGTCCATGTTGTGGCAGAGCGGCATATACAAGGAGACCCATCTTTAAGGAAAGAATTTAGCTCTGGCTTCTCTTCTACTTCTTGGAATGAAGTAGGAATATCCCAAGCAGTGCAGACGTTGCTTCTGGGAGTGGAGCTTCCCATGCAGTTTTCAGGGATGTTTGCCTTCCACGTCTGTCCCAGCATCCCACCCCACCTTGTTTCTGGGGATCCACTGACCCCCAGGAGCACATTTTCAGGGGTGAACGAGAGAGCTGCCTAGGGAGGATGAGACAGGGAAGATAACTTGCCAGTGTGCTCTTGTGCTCAATTTGGCTCAATTTAGATCAATTTGGCTCACTGACTCCTGATTGTCATTTCCTTGAAGTCCTGTGATGATGAACCACTGTCTCTATATGCCTAGGGTTACCAGAGATAAACAGGGACAGAGTGCCTATAGCTTTAACCCTTGTATAGGGAATTTTTGGCAGGGGCAGCTTTTGAAACCCTTCCCTACTCTTCAGCCTTGCTTCTCATGCTGCTCTGTACCTGTAGCTCGTAGTTCTTTTCCCCCCTCAACTAAATTGAAACCAAGAGTCCTCAAAGGTCTCGCACATGGCTATATTTCCAATGGTTTGCAGTTGCTAGATGGTGCAATTATATGTGTCATTTGTTTTTAGGATCTTTTGGCTGTTGGTTATGGGCAGTTTCGTTTCAAAGAACAGAAGAAAGGCTTTGCTTGCTGCTGGTCATTGAAGAACCCAATGGTAAGACAAGCAATGACAAAAGACACTGACCCCTTCCTTTGCTTGTGATTTTAATTGCATTAGAGCACAATCCTAACCTGGAGTTAGGCAGGCACAGTTAGGCCAGCAAAGTTTGGTTGGCACAAGGGACACCATAAAGCGCGTTTGGACCACTCTTGGAGTCAGGGAGGATGGCGCATGTCTCTCTGCTGGGCCTCTCTGACTCTGAGAGTGGTTCAAACATACTTTACAGTGTCCCTTGTGCCAGCTAAACATTGCTGGCCTAACTATGCCGGCCTAACTACAAATTAGGATTGTAATTTAGAAGCACATTTCTGGTTCATATGGCTTTCAGATCCTGATGGTTCAAATGGTATTCATGTAAGAACTGTGTATCGCATATCCTTTATGTAGACTGTTATGTGTGAGTGTGACAATCATACACATACATCAAAATGCCTTTGTGCACAGGAGACTTGTGCTGGCACAAGTGCAATCTAGGTTTGTATTGTAGGGACCCAATCCTATCTAACTTTCCAGTGCCATTGCAGCCATTGCCAATGGGCTATGCACTGCATCCTGTCATGAGAGAGGGCAGTCATGGAGGCTTCCTCAAGGTAAGGGAATGTTGGATAGGATTGGGCCTTAACACATGGATATGCCATCTTACTGGATGCACCTAGTAACATGATTCAAACTACTGCCACTATTAAATGGTTGTGTTCACATGGCTGTGCAGTGTGAATGTGTTTCCATTCAAAGGACACAATACATTTACAAGACATGCATGAACATGCACTGTAAATGCAGCTGACTTTATCTGATGCCTTAATGTTCACGTGCCACCTTAATTCCAGCAACTGGCCCAAAGAATTCTAATTCTAGCCACTGTGCATCATTATTCCAAAGACTGACTACATCAATGACATTAGGAAGCTTTTAATATGCACAGGACTTCCCATATCTAAATAGCTGGGTAACTTCCAGTGATCCATTCAGGTGTGTGCACAATTTCCAGGATGAACAACATCCAGAAGTTGCCGTTCTGGTGACGTTGCAACGCTTCAGAGTTGGGCTGTAGCTCAGTTGGTTGGTAACCAGCTTTGCATGGTGAAAGTTCCAGGTTCAATCCTTGGCATCTCTAGGTAGGTCAGGGAAAGGCCCCTGCCTGAAACCTTAGACAGCACTGCCAATCAGTTTTGAAAATAATGAGCTGGGTGGACTAATGGTCTGACTTTTGCAGGAGCACTTTCCACTGCATGTCATATATGTCACTACCACTCCTATAGCACAGGGCAGAGGGTAGAAAAAGCATGAATGAAAGTGTTGTTTCTGCCTGCCTCATCCGGGGAATAGGACAACACTTCAGAGGAGTTTGCCCGGAGTTTCACTATCTATGTTGTGTGATTGCACTTCTAGTTAAAATAGTCTTCTCTTTTGTTTATCTAGTGGCCCGAGCGTGTCTATCAATGTACATACGGAGTAACTGCACTGGGCTTCTCTGTAGCCAACCCAAATCTCCTAGCAGTTGGGATGTTCAACGGAACAATTGCTGTTTACAATGTCCAGTCCCGTAATCCAAATTCGGTTTTAGATACCAGGTATGAGAATGTGATACTTGTTGGCCCACTTCCTTGTCTTGTTCAGACAATTTTGATCCCACATTGTTACAACTGCAAGCAAGCAGATAATGTTCTGGCTGGGGAATGGGGGCAGAACATTCATTTTTGAAATTGAGGGTAGTGCTAAGTAAATGCAGTATAAATGCTGGCTTTATCTAGAAGTGAAGAAACTGAATGGAATGGGTAACTTCCATTACCCATTGCGTCTCCCATCTGACACAAAGCCATGCAAAATAGCTATCTCTGCCCAGGGAAATATCATTCCATCTTCATTGTAGTCCACAACAGAAGATTAGGGGCAAGAGGGAAGTTCTAACAAAAAATACTGAGTTTTCTTCATTCATTTAGAGCACAATCCTAACCTGGAGTTAGGCCGACACAGTTAGGCCAGCAGTTTGGCCGGCACAAGTAAAGTATGGTTGGATCACTCTCAGACAGGCCAGCACACAGATGTGTGCCATCCTCCCTGACTCTGAGAGTGGTCCAAATTTGCTCTACAGTGGCCGATGTGCCAGCCAAACTGTGCTGGTCTGACTCTAGGTTAAGATTGCGCCCTTAAAGATGCAATCCTAACCTCCACCAGAACAGGCAGGCTAGCTGGCCTGCACTGTATTCAGCACAGGTTAGGAGGCAGCTGGAGGCCATCTTGGGGTAAGGGAATATTTTCCCCTTACCCTGGGATAAACCCCAGCCTCCCCCATGGGACTTCTCAAATCTGCACCAATGAAATTGCTGGTCCAAATCTGAGTGGCCCAGATCAGGGCCAATCAGGACTGGAATAGGAGTTAGGATCTGGCCTAAGTAATGGATCCTATCTCCACCTCCTTCCCTGGGCCAGGAGAAACTAATTTCCAAATATGTGACTTTAGGATTGCAATGAAGATTTCTAACTTTCTCCTCTGCTACCCATTAATTGTCCTTTAACAGTTACATATGACAGTACAAATAGAAGTACTATAAATTGGACCAAGTTTCTTTAGGCCAAGCAGGCCTCAGCATCTGAGGTAGCTCCCCAAATGTCGGTCCCCCCTTGAGTAGCACACTAGTTGCCTCCAGGAGCAGCACTCTGTGGATTTGAAAAGGAATTGGGGAATGGAATGGAAGATGATGTGTGGAGGATACTCTAGCCCACAACTCTTCTTTCTTCCTCTTATGCTCCCTTTTCCTTTTCAAATCTAGGAAAAAGGAGGAGGAAGAGGTGAAGATAACTGGTACACTGTTGAATGGGCCCCCCATTTGTTGCACCACCTCAGATGCTGGGGTTGCTCTGTTTGGACTTCCCCCTGCTTGGCCTAAATGGAACTTGGGTTTGACCCATTATGTTCACAACACTTCTGTTTATAGTGTCTCATATGTCCTCTTGAAATCCAGGAAGGGGAAGGAGGAACAGGAGCAGTAACAATGAGCAAGGCAGGTGCCCCCCACCAATCTGTTGCCTGAGGCAACCACCTCAGCTAGCCTCATGGATAGGCCAGCCACAAGGCCTGGACTCCCTTTTCAGGAGTAGATAACCAGATATCCAGAAAAAGTTCACAGGGAGGGCAATAATGGAAGTACCCATCGTCTGCTGCTTGTGCCCCGGATCTCAATTCAGAGATAAGCTGCCTCCCTACAGATAGGTTCCATTTCAAGATTACATGGCATATCATCTTCACAGTTTAGGTTTATTTTCGTCAGCTGAGGGCATAGAAGTATTTGTTATCTAATGCCTTCTAAAAATGTATGTGTGAGTGTTGTGTGTGTGTATAAACAGTGTTACATTTTATTATTTTATTCAGTGAATCTCATGATAAACACTTGGGCCCTGTGTGGCAGCTGAAATGGATAGAGCAGGACAGGGGCACACCTGGAGAAGACAAAGGGGAGATACTAGTCTCCATATCAGCAGATGGCAGAGTTACAAAGTGGTTTGTTCGGAAAGGTTTAAGCTGCACTGGTAAGCTCCTTATACAAAACACCCTGAAATAGTTACATTGGGCAGTAACTTGGGACTAAGAAATACACTGTGAGATATCCTGTATTGCACATATTGGCTATGATCCACCAGCGTGTGCATGTGTGTAGCTTCTTTTAAAAAGCCCAAAATCTGTTTGCATTGCTCATCTACACAGATATGATGAAACTAAAGCGAACGGCAGGTGAAAAGAAAAAAGTAGGAACAGAAAAAAAAACGGAAGCTCTTATATCTCGACAAGCTCCTGGAATGTGCTTTGATTTTCATCCAAAGGTAAATGCATCGTTTGCAATGTTTCTGTCCATGCTACATGTCCCTATCGACCCATACACAGCATTTGAAGGTCACAAGAATGATCTTGCCCAGGATAGCAGACGGCTTGTTCCTACCCATTAATACTGTCCCAAAAAGCTTTTGTAGCGTAATTGTTTAGGTCTCCAAATAAACAGGAAAATTAATAATGCGGGTATTTTTGATGGACAAATCTCAGTATTGGCCTCTCCTAATATTTCCAGCCTATCAGACAGAGTTCCCCTTAAGACCAGGCTAATGATGAAAGTTCAGCTCTAATTTTATTAGCCATGCTTTTTACAGAACTGTCAGCACTATCCTATATGAGGCTACTCAGAAGTCCCATTATGCCCAATGGGGCTTACTCCCAGGAAACTGTGTACAGGATTGTAGTCTGTGTTCCTATCACCCTACCCCACAACCCCATTCTCTTTAATCAGCTGTGAGATGAGTTGGAGATGCAAGCATGCGTATACATGCTTCAAAGAGAGATATAAACACGATAATCCCGAAACCTTCAATAGAGGAAAAACTGGAATTGATTTCACTCTTTATAGGCTTTTCCTGCAAGCATTGGCTCTTATTATGTAGATTCTGGAAAAGAGAGACACATGCTCCTCCAGACATGTATACATTTGTCCTTGTACGGAGTTGATCTCCTTGTAGGAAAAATGTCATACATGAATTAGTCCTGAGGCTCAAAGGCTAGAAATATAGGAATATCCATTGCTCTGTATCAGTGATTCTCAAACTTCTTGCACCGAGACCCACTTTTCAGAATGACATTCATGTCAGGACACACCAACATGTCATAGCCAGAAGTGCCATCATCAAGCAGGAAGTGCCATCATTTGTGACATTATCAAGTGACACTCCTGGAATGCAAACTGGCAGTCTTGGACTGCAGCAATCGCACAACTGTGACACATCCCTCACAGAAAGCAAGAGTAGGACAAAATTTTACGTAAAAACACAAAACTAAAGACAAAATTTAAAACAAACCTCACTTGAAAATTCAAACTGTTCACAAAAGGAATATAGCAATAGTAAGCTTCCAAAATGGCTTCTTCCAGCTTTCCACGACCCACCTGACATCGTGGTCCCAACCCACAATTTGAGAAATTGAGAAATTCTTAAAAACGCCTGGTTTTGAGATTAGTTAGGTCATCAATTCAAAATCCATGAAGAGTTCCCCTATGGTAAAGATTTCTTGATCCATGTATTCCTGTGAACAGAGATAATTTATAGTCTTCAAAGAACATTTTCAAGAAGATGCTCAATGCGGATAAAGTCAGAGCCATTCACAGTAGTTCAGTTTTGTTTCAGGACACTAATATATACCTGGCTGGGACGGAAGAAGGCTATATTCACAAATGCTCTTGTTCTTATAATGAGCAGTACCTGGAGACCTACAGAGGGCACAAAGTGAGTATGGGGGGGGGGGAGATATTGCTCAGTGGTAGAGTACCTGCTTTGCATCCAGACAGACCAAGGGTCAAATCCTGACCCAGATAGAGCAAAGGTCCTGCCTGAAATGCTGGAGAGCTGCTGCCAATCAGTCAGTCTTGACAATCCTGAGCTAAATGGATCAATGTGGTCTGATTCTAGTCTGGTCTGATTATGTTAATCAGCACAAGCCACTGGAACTTTCTTTTCTAGGCACCAATAGCTCTTGGGAGATCTTACAAGCCTCCTTTGACATGTCACACAAGCATTAAAAATGGTGTTGCTCAGTGAAGCCGGTGGCCATGATTCAAAGGAGCTATGCACACATATGAGGCACTGAGAGTACAGTTTACAGATTCTGCAATGTCTCAGTGGTTTTTGTTACAGCATCCTCTATAGCTGAAGAGCCAAATTGTTATCCAGTTCAAAAGATGCCTTGTCTTATCGGCTGGTACAGCTGTTATAATGTAATGGCGCTCCCTCCCCAACTGCATGTTTTACTGCATACTCAACTGCATACTCTCTTGAATATGTACGTCCAGAAATGCCTTGGGATGATGGCAAAGAAGTTGATGTGGCTCAGATGGCTTATGATTTGTTGTGCCATCCATCACATAGTGCTTAGTGAAGCACTAAGCACTAACAACTACTTGTTATTGTCTTCCTCATACATACAACTAAGTATGCAATTTTGAACAAGTAATACCATTGCAATAAAGCCATTCTCTCTTTCTCAAAATATGAAGGGCCCGGTGTACAAGATAGCATGGAATCCATTCAGTTCAGAAGTCTTCCTAAGTTGTTCTGCGGACTGGACTATTATATTATGGCGCCAAGATTCCATTCGTCCTGTTCTGACTTTCAGTTCCACCACCAATGTTATTTATGACATAATGTGGTCTCCCAATTCAGCATATATATTTGCAGCAGCAAATGAAACTAGAGTCGAAATATGGGATCTTAGTGTCAGCACGTAAGTAACAGTGTTTATTAAATGTGATGATGAAATGGATGTAGAATGGCCTTTGACCGACATTATGACTGGCACTTTTAATGAGATGCAATTTTAATAGTAGTGTGACCCTAGCATTTGTTCTGTTTTAGTATATTATTGTTTTTATGTTTGATGTTTTTAGTATTGTTTTAATTATCATGGGTTTCTATGCTGTAAGCCTCTCTGAGTGCCCTTGAATGTGGGAGGATGGCAGACTATAAATTCTTCCAATAAATAAAGACACTGAATCTTTTGCAAATTGAATATCATGTATGGAATAACCATTTTAATCTCTATAATGGATTATTTTGAAACCATTTTCAAGCTTGCAAATACCTCTATGGTAGTACTGAGGTACTACCAGAAAGAAATGTCTTGTCTAACTGTTTGAAGACCAGCTTTTAGAACCTCTGATGGTAGCACTTTTAGCTGGTTCCAGCCATGGAAATAGAAGAAGGAAGCCAGTGGAGCTGAGAAGAAGGTGATCATACTCACGTCACAGAGAGCAGCTTGTTGATTCAAGCATTCTATTCTCAGCAGTGGCCTGATGCATGTCCATACATTCTCTCTGTGGCTGTGGGAGGGCACCCATCATAGAGTGCACAGCTAGGACCAAAATGCATGGCGGCTGCTAAAAACAGCAGCCTGGTATCTTCCTCTCCTTTCTCTCATGTCATGTGTACTCATATAAAAAAAACATGATGGGATGACGTTGTGCTCCACGCTTCCCTGAACCTACTCCACTGCATGGGCTATCACTTGTGGAGTAAGGAATCTAGAGCGCAATTATGTCACACATTGTTCATTTGTATTTGTAGACATTACCAAGGAAAGGGCATGAACTAGGCATATGGCTGCTGGTTTAGGGAATGGCAACAGCAGCAGTAACAGTAGCCTCTTCTTTGGTGTAATGTCCAGCTCTTATCGATGAGAAAGATTGCAGCAGTCCTTATGCCTACCCCCTCCTGTTCATGTGCAAACCCTGGAAGCCTTGATCCCCTCATCTAACCATGGCAGGGGCAGCATTTTCTGACTCAGCATGTCCATTTGCAAAAACTTCACATGAGACACTAAGATCTGTGCCTCTTGTAGCCAAGAAGTGCACAGAATGGAATACAATGTTCTTTATTCCCAAATCTAATTTTACTTCTCTGGCAGGTAAGATGCAAAGGGAAGGAGACACATGAGAATTGATTTCTTTTACTAAGCCCACAATTTCTTTCAAGGGATGTGATCACAAGACCACGACTAACAGTGCAGGGAATGATGCAGTGATTCAGAGTAAAACCATGGTACACTGTGATGGGCAGAGCAATCTTAACCAGCACAAGCTGGCACAAGTCCCCTGTACCCGGTACCTTGAACGTGCTATAAACTACATTCATGCCACCCCGGGAATCAGCAGGGCATCTCCCTTGTTGGCATCTCCCTTGCACTTGATACAGCGCAAGAAACTCATCCTGCCTGATCCAGAGCAAGTTAGGATTGCATCCTTCAGGTCATATATTTTGTGGTGCCCTGAGTGTAATGGTGCTTTTTACATTACCTTTGCCTGATGACATGGAGCTGAACCTACATGCTGGGTAAAAAAAATAAATGTGAGAGGCAAACAAAGAATTAATAATAAGATAAATGGGATGCTTCAGCCAGCTTTCCAACTGATGCGTTGCATATCTTCTTATTTTCCATGCAGATTGGATCCCCTGATCATTAATCCTGCCACTGCAAATTTGAAATTCACAACCTTACTTTTTGCTAAAAATTCAGATTGTCTTCTAATTGGTGACAGTGATGGATTAGTCACAGTGTATGCCTTACGAAATATGGTTGAATCAGACAGCAAGAAGGTATGGTTCACAGCAATGCAACTCAACTAATTTAGCCTTCTGTCCCCACAAAGAGCTTACACATGTTTACGTGACCCAAGCTGAGCAGTCTCCTATTCCTAGTTGACACCCCCCCCGCCAAGCCCTTTGAACTCTGGGCCTCTGTTTTTGGTACTGGTTTTTTAATTCAATACAGTGTGCCCCCATAATTATGTAGTGCAAATCATATATTTGCACTACATCTGCCTTATATCACACTTGGCGTTGGGTACACTGTGGATGCTCTGGAAATGTGGTAGGGCCACACCAGGGATATAATTTGAACAGGTTCCCCCACACTGCATTGTTTCTGCCTAATAAATTGAAGACCTGTTAGCATGGAACACCACACAAGGGCTTGCTGTAAATGAATCGTGTTGTTTAAACTAGGATTCAGTCGTCTCTGGGCACAAGCCACATTGTACTGCATGCATTGTCCATCAGTATATTAAAACCAAACATTACTATGGCTTTCTAAGGGTGAACATTTTTAAGTATGAGAAATTCTGCAGAAGATTGCTGTGGTTAAATTGCTGGTTCAATTTAGTGTGTTGTCACCAGTGGCACTGAACCTATTTTTAGGTCTGAAATATGTCACTTGCGAATGTTGTCAGTGTGACACACCAAGAAGAAGAGATGTTTGAAAATCAGAAATACATTTGCTCAATCTAGCATTTGAAAACCAGCTTCAGCACTACTTATGAAAATGGGTTCAGTTTCTAATACAAGCCATGTAGAAGAGGCTGCAGTATTTGTAAGCGAGTTGTAAGCTAATGCTGACGTCATATTGTTGCAATGCTCAAGTAGCAGTCAAATGTATGGCAATGTGCTGGGTTGTCTTTTTTTTTTTTTTTTTTTGATAAATTCTCTTCTAAATTACTTGTATTCTGTAGTAGCAACTTTTAGAAGTGAGCTGCTCGTCCCCCTCCTCAAGCTCTCCACTTATTAACAGCTTATTATTAATAACAATAAGGCAATACTGGACAAAACAAAGTTGCAGAACGAGCATCATATGCTGTAATGTAACTATTGAGGCAGCCAATCCCATCCAATGCTGGTGCAGTGGGCCTGCGCTAGATTCAGCCTTGGATTTGAGCAGATGGGAGGTCTCCTTGGGTAAGGGAATATTGTAGCGCCCCAGCCTGCTCAATAGGGCTACTTGGATCTGCGCTAGCTATTTAGTTGATGCAGAATCAAGTAGTGCTATGTAACACTGGTAGGCCTGGGATGGGGGGGGGGGTAGAATGCGGTGGCCTGCTTAATTGTCTCCATCCCTTTCTGGGCCCAATACGCCATCTTTCCATCCGCCCCATGCCTTTCCACTGTCCGGCACAAACCTTACCTGCCCCAGCAGCCATCAGGCAGGATGTGGCACTTGCAGGACAGCGCAGGTCTTCCCACCAGCACAGCTTACTCACTGGGTGTCAAAAAGCACTTAACGGAGCTTTTATGACACCTAGCTCTGTGGTTGCAGCACCGTTGCTCACAGCCCATAGGATTGGGCTTTAAGTTCCTATTTATGATATTAGAGCAGTATTGCTTCCTCTCTCTTGGACAGGTTTGGATTCTACAGAGTGTAGTCTGGTCAATATACATATCTGTTTTTAACAGCTGTTGAATAATTGTGCCCATGTAATGAACTTCTTTTCTTTTTCAGGTGGATGCTTTGCATGATGTAATTGGCTCTAATCTATCTAGTCCAGAACAGTGAAAACAAACACTCCCAACATGAAGAGGAAGAAAAAAAGTGATATCCAGTACTTAACATTTAATTATGCACCATGGAAAAAAGTATTACATGTATTGTGTTATATATCAAACCAGTTGGGAATGTTTTTGAAATTCCTTGTCGCTTCCCTCTGAGAGCGCAATGGTCTAAACTGGAGTTAGACCAGCAAAAGCTAAGCCAGCAAAGTTTGGCCAGCATAAGAGCCACCATAAAGCATGTTTGGACTACTCTCAGAGACAGAGAACGGCTCACGTCTGTGTGCTGGACTCTCTGACTCCGACAGTGGTCCAAACATACTTTATGGTGGCCCTTGTGCTGGCCAAACTTTGCTGGCTTAGCTTATGCCGGCCTAACTCAGTTTAGGATTGTGCCCTGAAAGTCTCTCTCTCTCTCTCTCTCTCTCTCTCTCTCTCTCTCTCACACACACACACACACACACACACACACACACACACACACACACACACACACACACACACA
>JAJKFI010000028.1:10817308-10867579 GCA_029204185.1 Lerista edwardsae | reverse complement strand
ACACACACACACACACACACACACACACACACACACACACACACACAGAGGTATTAATGTTCATTATTGCATGTGTTCTTTACAATGAGAATATTAAAGCAGCTCCAAAGTCTCTCTTCTCCTTCATATTCAACAGTAAATTCAGCCTCCTCTCAATTCTGTGTTTGGTACAACCTCGAGTAAAGAAAGCAATATAGCATAGGTCTCATGTGTAGGCGGAAACACAGCAGTCATTAAAACCAAGCCACCTTCACTGGAGTGAAGCTGAGAGCATAAACACAGTGATGGTTGGCCAGCCGAGACCATCTGCTGGAAACATAATACTGATGCCGAGGGCCCCAGGTGTCTAGTTAGAGCCCACAGACAGACCATACCATGGCAGTCTGTTAACTTCCATGCTACCTTCCAATCTTTTCCCAGGATAACACCTGCCTTGCTGCAAAGAGATCAACGGGAAAGATCCAGGGCAAAACAAATGTTCTTTTTCTATTGTCAAATAGGACATGACAAAGCAGTCAGGACTGCTAGTTCAATTCCAGGACTGCATCATACAGTCCAAAACTGTGCAGTCCATGACCAGGATACTATGCCATGACATACACCAGAGACTCCCCAGGGTGTGAACCTTTACATGTTGAAGGTTAGAGAATTGTTTTGTGCTATTACAATATCATTTCAAGGACGCTTGGGAACACTGATAAAGTGTTCTTCTGATGTGTTCTATTATTTGTGAGCCCTCTTGACTGCACCATACCATGGAAAACTATCCTATCCTTGGGGATAGGAAGGTTGGCTAGAAGATCTCAAAATAAATGCATTTAGTTAGGTGACAAGACCCAGGGCACAATCCTATCAGGATGATGTGGGCAGTACAAGTGTACCACCCGTGTCACTGTCGTGCAAGGCAGCGTAAAGCGCCTCCAGCGCTGACGGTAAGCCATTACCGCTGATGCTGAGGAAATGCCATGGCAACGCAACGCTGGCCCTGTGCGGCCTGGAGGGAACTCTGCAAGCAGGCAGGTGGGGAGTCCACCAGTTGCGGTGTTGCAGGCTTTCTGGGCAGAGCAGGAGGGCCAGCCAGGGAGGGGAGGAGCAAGGGTGGGACTGATAGCGACTCTCGCCTCCAGATCCTGACCTCTGGGTAGGCCCCATGGCCTTACATGGAGGGCCTGCCTTTGCGCTGGCTAAATAGCTGGCACAGAGGTAAGTAGACTCCTTACCAACCCTGTGCCCTTACTGTGGGGAAAGGGGACAAGTGTCCCCTTCCCCCACTGAGCCTTTTGTGGCTGTCTGGCTGCTGCAGGATGCAGCAATAGCTACTGCTACTGCAGGAGGCTACTGCTGCGCTCCCATGCGGTCAAGAAGCTCAGGAGTGGGCTGCCAGTCTCTTAAGTTCTACAGAATGAGGTGGTGAGCTGAGGTCAATTGTAGGCCAGTGCTTCCCCAACCTCTACAAGGGAGTTGGGAGCACTAAGTGTGTGGGGGAGGGGCTATGGCAGCAATGCGATCTCCAGGATCACACTGAGGTGAGTATTTCAACTTACCTCTGCCAGTGCCACCCTCCATGAGGGTGTATGGCCTCTGCAGGGCTCCCCAAACCTCAGGAACTGTTAAAAAAAAGATTGGAAACCACTTTCTGTTTCACCATCGAAAAATGGAAGTGGTTTTTGATCGCTTTTTTTAAGTTTCTGAGACTTGGAGAGCCCTATAGAGGCATCTGTGGGGCTCCCCACACCCCCTGGAGGCTGGCACTGGCAGAGATAAACTTCCCCTCACCCCTACAGCAGTGCAATCCTGCTGATTGCATTCCTGCCTTTCCTCCCCACCCCTTAAAGGGACATGGACTAGTGCTTCCCTGACTAGTGGGTTGTGCCCCAGCAGTTTGGGGAGCACTATTCTAGACTGTTCCACTTCAGGCTGCAGGGGGGAGTTGTATTTTGAAATCTCCCATCCAAGAAATGCACACACCATCCTACATGTAGTAATCTAGAAGTTCAGGGAGAGATCTGCAATAAACCTTTCTTCTAAAGTGCTCATTTACTATATGCAGCGACGGATTTATTTATTTTTTTGCTTAGTTCATTTTTTTAGTTTGAAATAGAACAGTTCAGAATTCTACTACTTTCCACTATGTAATTCACACACTGGCTCCAAAACCAGGGTTATCCAAACTGCATCCCATCACCTATGTCTAAATTTTGGCAATATGCCATTTCTAATCTCAAAAGGCTTGCATTAAACTCCCCACCCCTTTGTTGATAGGATATGTCTAACACCTATATAAACCCAGTGGGTTGTCATGCATGGACTTTATAGTTTTAAACTACAAAATGGACTTACTTTGGCAACAAGTGCTGAGCATTTAAACAAAATCATAGACCATTAAGCAGCACATTAACACCCATTTCCATGTGCATTTTGCACATTTCTATGAGGAAATTATGTAACAAAACTATTTCCTGTATGTTTTTAAAGGTGGGTCATCCATTTGAGGGCATAGTTTGTTTATCATTGTCCTTTAAACATGACAAAGTGACATGCTCTTCCTTTTAATGGGTGGAAAGCATTGTTTACTTATTGGTTTTACTGGAGAACTGACATCTTTCCAAGCTTTTTGTAGCCACAGTGTATTTTATTATGCACCAATGTAAATATTAGTCAAAATTTGATTTATTGATGCTGAAAATATGGATGTTCCAAGATATCAATAGGTGGGGTTTTTTGCAGTGGTGTCATCTAAATGATTTAATAACAGGTACTCACTTTTGATTGGCACGTGTCGGGACCCGCCCACCGGAAGTGACGTCATAAGCCAGAAGTGATGTCGTGGCAGGAAGTGACATGAAAAAAGCCCTTTTTGAGGCCTCAGATGATTTTAAACTGACCCAACAGTTGCAACAGTATTCCACAGCACCCCCAGAACATGTTAAGGAGGCCTGGCATCATGTTAAAACCCCAGAGCAACTCATTTTTCAGTGGCAAGGAAAGGAAAGGCTCCGCTCGCTGCCTGCCTGCCTGCCTGGCTCTGAGAACATGCAGGCAACTCAAACATGCAGGAAATTCAAACGTTGCAGAGGGCGGAGTCGACGAATGGGCGGGGCCATCTGTAATCCTAGAAACCGGTACTTGCGTACCCCCGCGTACCCCCTGCATGACATCACTGGTTTTTTGGTAGTATCTCTTACTATCACAGTGAGTAAATGGATGAACTTCTAATCCCAATTGCTCAACACATAGGATTTCTTTTATTTATCCATCCAATAAGCTAGAAAATATCAGGGGGAAAAATCAGAAAGTTCTAAAAATTATCAACTTATAAAGCATATAATGAATTGGTAATCAGTAGAATTACAACTGCTCTAGGGCTAGTCTTACACACATTAACATGGGGGGGGGAAAGTCCCATTGAACTCAGAGGGGTAACTTCTGAGTAGGCATGCATATGATTGCTCTATAGTGTGACGTTTTATACCGGCTCGGTGGCACATCCTGCTGGGGCAGAGTTTAAGTCAAACTACATGCGATGCTCACACCAATTTACCTGCCCCACATTAGGGCTTCTTCAGAGGCCACTGGCTCATGGCTGTGGCCACGTATCACTTCTGTGCGGATTTGTGGGTCACCTATTTGGCTGCCATAAAGTACACTGCCCCACTGGAATGTGAGTTCTAGTGGCATAGGAGGCCCATAGGATTGGGCCTTGTATGTAGAATCAGCCTTGCTTTGTGCTTAAGGACACAGAGAATCTCACCACCAAGTCCTAACGAACTTTCCAGTGATGATACAACTGCAATGCAGACCCTTACCCTTAGGAGGCCTCCATGACTGCGGTCCCACCACAGAATGCCACGTGCATCCCATTGGCATGCTGCATCTGCACTACTAGAAATTAGGTGAGGATCGGGCTGTCAGAGCCACACATGGTTTCCCGAAATAAACAGGCCTGAAGAAGCATCCTCTGGTTATCTAGGGACTTTTTGGTTCATTTTTAAGTCTCTGCAACATTGCCTTCATCCATGATAGGATGAAAAATTCCATGGCTAAAACAACTGACATGGTCATCCCCAATTAACTTGATGATATAAACTTCTATGGGGTTTCCCTTATGCGTGCACTAACCAAAACCTGTTACAGGTATTCAAGAATGGGTACTTTCCAAGGTTTTATAATGCAATTATAAACGAAAAGGGGAAAAAAATCATAAAAGTTCAACAGGCAGATCAGATTAAGGGCGCAATCTTAGGAGATTGCTTAGGAGAGGTTGGAGCCTCCCCTATGCGCTCCTTGGATCTGCGCCTGCTAAATCTGTGAGGAGACCATGCAGCCCAAATCGGGGCCACACAGCCTCCCGAGCAGGCTTAGGAAGCGGCCGTATGGCTGCCTCACAAGCCCGCCCACATCCCGCCCATAACCTCCCTCCCCCCATCCCTGTCCCAGAGCAGGATGGGGCCTCCCTCGTGCCGACCGGCTTCAGTTGGCGCAAGGGAGGCTCCCAGCCGGCGCTCTCAAGCCGACACTACTCGTAGCATCGGCTTGAGAATTGTAGCGCCAACTCAGGGGTGCCATTCGGCACCCCCGCGTCGGTACTAATGACGTAGCATCGACGCAATGATGTTGCTCGACGCTACTTGCAGCATAGGATTGCGCTGCAAAACAAGTATTGCTTTGAATCAAAGTTCTGCTAAAATAAGTATGCATGCTAAAATGAGCTGGTTTTCAAGCAGCATAATTACACTTCAAGTGGAGGGAGGGGTGCAGCTCAGAACTGGGGCGGTTATGATGCTGTGTGGATGCCAATTCACATGCGCTCCAAAGAGGGGCTAGCAAGGGCAGGGGTTCATGGGCTGATTATGCCCACTGCTTAGTGCAGATCTTCTCCTCTTGTTAGGAGTCCAGGTCCAGTTTGTGATATTGTAAAGAAAGGCATTTTATAAGAAGAGGTTGCAACTACTAAATTCCCCAATTCATCACACTCATTCACACACCTCTCTTCCTACGGGCTAGACAGTAGTACATTGATGCATTGATATGATGATGCAATCCAGGTTGGGAGAATATGATGAAAGTGGTCTGCCTCAGTGTCCTCTCTTAACTCATTGGGGTGGGTCTTCCTGCATGTGTTATCTTCTGGGATGGGCCCTGCTCTACATATCACTCACCCTTTGGCTTCTGTACTGGAAAAGTCAATTTCAGTTTGCTTCTAGCTGGGGAAGCATGTGGAGTTCTCCTTTGTCAGCTCACACTGGTTTCCAGGGGATTCTACAGCTTCTCCCCTTTCACACAGCATTGAGTGCTGATCAGCCAGAGATATCCCACACTTCCCTTTGCCCTTTCGCCTTCAGGAGGACTTCTGGCAAGTTAAGAGTCTGTGTGTGAGAGGTCATGCTGACCTGGATCCAGTTCCTTAGGTATTGTTAGCTGTCTTTGACCAGCTTTTATTGCCTTTTGTGCCTGGCCAGTTTGCCATTCATCTTCCTTCCACACCCCTTTATCCAATTACAATTGTCTACAGAGTTACAGCCTTCTGTAGGAAGAAGATAGGCAAAGGGGAGAGAAGCAAGGAGGCCTTGTCCCTAATGCTCCCAGTCCTATCCCTGTCATGCCATAGTATGCAGCCACATCAATAGAGTACATGCTGCATGCTATTGGAGAGGGGGGCAAATGGAAGGCCAATGACAGGAAAATAAAACAGCTTTGTACGTACCCCTCAGTAGATCTTCCGACCACCTATGGGTCTCCTTGGACCAGGCCACCTATGTAGCTGGTGTGAGTCCAAGGAGATGAAGAGTTGGAAAATGAGGGATATGATCTGACATGTGCTTTTGCGGCCGAGATCTATTCCTTTCAACCTGCTCCCTGTCCTGATATACCCACAAACTGTCCCATCCACAAGCTTTACCTGGGCTAGCAGAGTGTCCAGGCACATGTGCAGAGCTGCTGGCCATTTCTGCCAGTGGCTCTGTCACATGCAATGGTGGCGAGGCTTTGCGCTACTGAAATGCAGCCTACGGCAGCAGGTCACAAAATCCACTGCAGTAAGCCATTGAAAAGATGGGCCCATCTGTAACTGTATAACCAAAATGCATTACAGCATAGTAACAATATATGACTTCCCCAAGTTCTTTCCTGAGAAGTATAATAAATAATCCTGAAGCTCTGTAATAAGTCATCCAGTTAAAAAAAATTAAAAGGTAAAGCACGTCACATTTTGTGATATGGGTTTTTTTAATACACACACACATGCACACATACATTTACAGGGTAGATCTAATGGGCCAGAGACTACAAAAATGCCAGACTACTGTGTGTGTTGCTATTGCTAGTCAACACAGCAATACGTACAGCATATATATAAAAACCTTAATTACAATTTGGGAACAGTAAGTGAACGTCTTAAAGCACTTTAAATGCTCTGCAGAATATTTGACAACCATCCAAGCGTCATCAAACCTGTCATTTGAAAAGCCGAGCATATGGTATAAATTGCTCAGGGGGCTTGGCGAGTCTTAATGGCCATCTCCTTTCTTGCTCTGACTGATCAGGTGCTATTCCCACAAAATGAAGGGCACGGTTCTAGGCTTGCTTTTCTTCTCTCTCGCCATGGCCATCTCTGAAGTCAGCACAGAAAGAAGACCTGTTAAGCTTTGTGGGAGAGACTTTGTAAGAGCAGTCGTCTTTATTTGCGGAGGATCTCGCTGGAGAAGGCAACTGACTGACTATCCAGAAGATCTTTTAGGTATGAAATTGAATTATATGCTGTTCAAATATTTAGCTCTTTTTGCATGTAGAGGTGCACTGAGTTCAATCAATGGAATGAAATGCATAAAGGCAAAGGTTTCCCCATGACCGAATGGTCTAGTCGTGACCATTCTAGTAGGGGAGACGGTGCTCACTGTCTAGTCTAGTAGAGGATGGTGCTCATCTTCATTTCTAAGCTGAAGAGCCTGCGATTGTCCGAGGACAAGTTTCCGTGGTCATATGGACAGCATGGCTATATGTCAAGGCGCATGGAACGCTGTTACCTTCCCACCAAAGCGGTACCTATTTATCTACTCGCATTTTTACGTGCTTTCGAACTGCTAGGTTGGCAGGAATCAAGTATAATCCAAAGTTAAATTTTGGATTATATGACCACAGGTTCTTAGAAAATAGAGTTAGACATATAGATTCATGAAGTAGCAGCGCTTTACCTAATACATCCCTGTGACTTGAGTCCAGAGGTTTTAAGAGAATCAGCTTGGAAGCGTATTTGGAAATTGATCAGAAAATCAAGTTCCATTGATGTCAACTAGATTGCTTTGGAGAAGGTCTCTCTCTCTCTCTCTCTCTCTCTCTCTCTCTCTCTCTCTCTCTCCCCCCCCCCCCATATCCACCCCTTGTTTTGAAGGTAGCATTTCTTTCAGCAATGATAGGAAAAAAGGAAGCAAACTTCGAAGAAAATGCCAAAACAAAAAATGCCAAAACAAAATAGAATTCATTATAAAATTGTATCTCTGGAAGCCCAAAATGTTTTGGTGAACTGCCTCATTCCACAGCAGGGTTAGCATTTCTTTAAACAACATGGATTCCCACATGTGGGAATGATCCTAGCAAGGCTGCTGCTTGAAAGTGAAGATTTCAGCACAGCGAGGATAACCCTATTGAAATAACTTTCCAAGTTGAATAAATGTCCTCGAAAATAAATGTCAGTGAAAGCATTGGAATTTATTTCAATGTAAATATGCTTAAGATTAATTTACCAGTGATGTTGTAAATGTGAATAATGCAGATCTCAAACACATGAAAACTAAACTAGATCAGACTTTGGCTTCGCAGCCCCTTACTTCAGTTCTACCTTGGGGTTCAGTGTCCAAAGTATACCCTCTCCCATTTTGTCTGAATCATTTCCTTGCAACATTCAGAGCACAATCCTAGGCACTCTGTGGGCTGACACAAGCCAAGGAAAGTTGCAAATGCACCATAAAGTGTGTTCATGATGACTCAGGAGTTGGAGAGGATGGCACATATCTGTGCCCTGTCCTCCTCGCACTGATTCATGGACTTGTACCAGGAAGGTAACGCTGGCCTAGAGAAGCTGGCACAGGGGATGGGATGGGGAGGGCTGAAGGAAAGCAGAACAGGGCGTGGGGAGGGTGGCTGGCAGACCGGGATGGGGAGGGGTAGGACCTGTCTTGCTGACATAGGCCAGATCCAACCCCCCGTTCTTAGCCTGGTCAGCCTTCGC
The DNA here is from genome assembly GCA_029204185.1 of Lerista edwardsae. Lineage (NCBI taxonomy): Eukaryota > Metazoa > Chordata > Lepidosauria > Squamata > Scincidae > Lerista > Lerista edwardsae. The sequence continues at coordinate 10,859,355 of JAJKFI010000028.1, read as the reverse complement.
TGGGCCTGTTGGAGTTGCGTCAGTGATTTCGCTGGAGCTGCTCTGAGGAGCCCTACTGGGACGGCTGCTGCACAACATGGGGTAAGGGAAATTTACTCCCCTTACCTTGAGTTGTGCTACAGCCAGCCCCAACCCCCTGGGCACGGGGCAGGCAAGCTGTCCTCCCTGTTCCAACCTGGGCTAGGATTGGACTGTTAAGTAAGTTACTCATATTTACCACTTGACTCAACAGACACGAGTGAAACGGACATAATGGAGCCAGAAGCCCACTTCGGAGAATTCATCCAGTCCAGATCAGAGTCTGAAAAAGATCTCCAGGGCAAGCAACCACGGTCTATGCATAAACGGCATGAGAATGTCATGCAGCTCTCAGTTTCTTGCTGCGCTATTGGCTGCACTGAGAGCCATATAAGTTCACTGTGCTAAAAAATGTATCAGACGCTGGCGTAGAGTCTATTCCATGGCTTTCATGGATTAGATGATGAAATGTTTTGTCCAGAAATAGGCAACCTTGATACCGCCTCATGTTGTAGCTGAATGAGACACTCCCCAGCTGTGAAGCACTTCTTAGTCTCATTCTACTTGCATATTGTACAAACATTTTTTTAACATCTGACTTTCAAACTTGTCAGATCAGCTGCCTGTTTCAGTGCCTGCTTTTGCTTTTGGAATAAATTTGCAGATCATTACATGGCTTCCATTGTTACTCCTTGTCTGCGCCTAAGAACAGCTAGCAATTTTTTTTAAAAAAAAATTCCTCTTGAGTTGAACAAGTTGCAGTTCTCCAGGGCATCATTGCAACATAGGCCAGTTTGACACAAAATAAAGATCAGCCCATGTTAATTTCTTCTGACTGAACATGCCCAGACTGATTTCAAGATGACAAAATGCTGCCTGATGAAGATGGAATGGGTTACGCAATGCTTCCAGGCATCATGAAACTGGATGGGGAAGACTAGCCAAGGCCTTTTTTCAGATTAAGGGCACAATCCTAACCTTGAGTTAGGCCAGTACAGTTTGGCTAGCGAACTTTGGCTGGCATAAGGGCCAAGGTAAAGCGTGTTTGGCCCACTCTTGGAGACAGGGAGGATGGTACACGCCTGTGAGCTGGCCTCTCTGACTCCAAAGTGGTCCAAACATACATTACGGTGTCCCTTGTGCCGGCCAAACTTTGCTGGCCAAACTGTGCTGGCCTACCTCAAGGTTAGGATTGAGCTCTAAAGCTCTCTCTACAGAACATTAAGTACTGTAGCACTAAACTAGAAGTGGTAGAATTATATATACACATGTAGAATCTCTACCCAAACTATAATCATTTGCACAGTGTATTTGCACCACCGTTTGCCGCATTGATCACGCTAGTCACTGGTTTATTGTCTGAAGCAGCATGGGGATTCTGCAGCATACAGAACACAGGTACACAGGTTTTGATACCCAAAACCTTTGGTCCGGAAGCAGCTTAACATGCAGCTCCTTGAGGGCACAATCCTAACCAACTTTCCAGCCCTGGGGTAAGGGCAATGCAGCTCCGAGGTGAGGGATCAAACATTCCCTTACCTTGAGGAGGCCTTCGTGATTGCTACTCCACTGGCGGACGCGGCCTATGCCCCATTGGCACTGCTATGAGTGCTGGAAAGTTGGTTAGGATTTCGGCCTGAATCAAGACAATGTGAAAATGACATTTGTGCACAGAAAATGAAAATGAGTGCACAGACCGCCAGCACTGCCCCAGCAAAGGATTGATCTCTTAAGGTTGCAGGTATAAAAAAAGATTATTATTGCTCCAGCTTTTAGGGTCATGGAAGATGACACAAGAGAATGATAGCACCACTTTATTTATCAACGTCAATCAATCAATCAATAGTATTTATATACCGCTTTTCAACACAAAGTTCACAAAGCGGTTTACAGGAATAATAATAAAGTTAAATGGCTCCCTGTCCCAAAAGGGCTCACAATCTAAAAAATGCAGAACACCACCAGCAACAGCCTCTAGAAAAGACACTGCGCAGGGATGAAGAGGGACTACTGCTCTCTCCTTGCTAAATATAAGAGGAACACCACTTGGAAAAGTGCCTCTTGCCCAGTTAGCATAAACATATAAAGTGAGGAGAGCATATTTTATTTGCCTTTTATTTTTGATAGAAATAACTTAAAATGAAAGGACTGACTTCACTGAACTCTGGCTGAACGAATACACCACATGCCACTTACTAGAATTTTTCATACAAATTAAAGATATATTTAATGCCCAAAGTAAATAATTTATTTTGCTCTTCACATAGTTAAATTACCATTTAGAAAGACAAGTTAAATTTTTGAAATTTCTTTACTCTTGTAAAGTTCTCTTTAAGCATTTGCTACTGGCTACTGTCAAGAGACAAAGAAACAGGCTAGACAGAGCATGAATTTGAACCTGTGGCAGTTTTGTTTCCTTTTAACTCATAGCAAAATCCCTGCACATCTGCATTAATGGAGGTGGTGGGAGGAGAGTTTATCAAAGAAAAAGCAGCTGCAAAAGTCAGGTATCTGCTAGCCCAAGTGTGTTGCTTACAGGTCAAAGGGAAAAATATTTTTTCTGCTGTTCTTATAAACAGGTGACTTTCACTATCAGCACCACCAAACTACAAGGAGCCCAGCTATTCAGGTCTAATACATCAAATTAGGTTTCATTTAACTCACACAACTCATGCAAAACCAGTGTTGTGAGATGAAAAAGGCTGAAAATCGCTGGTCGAGTTATTATGCTTTTTCCCTTGAGTTTAAGCACTGGCCTGTAAAAGCTAAACTGGGGCCCCAAGTTCAGCAACAGGCACATGCCTAGAACAAGTCACCTTGATAAGCACTTATAAACAAATGTAGGGCGCAATCCTAACCTGGAGTTAGGCCGGCACAGTTAGACCAGCAAAGTTTGGCTGGCACAAAGACCACCGTAAATCTCATTTGGACCACTCTCAAAGTCAGGGAGGATGGCGCACATCTGTGTGCTGGCCTCTCTGATTCTGAGAGTGGCCCAAACATACTTTATGGTATCCCTTGTGCCAGCCATACTTTGCTGGCCTAACTGTGCCAGCCTAACTCCAGGTTAGGATTGTGCTGTAGACAGTCTATATAGTTCAATATTTTTTTTCAATAATGTAAACATACATTAATTAGGCATTATTTTACAAAAGCATTACAACATTAATGGAAATATACCCAGGGGTATTGCGTCCTCTCTCAGAAATGTTGATGTGACCATACACTGGCAGCCCAATCCTACCTAAATCCCTGTGTGGCAATGCAGTGGCACTGACGTGGCTTCCGCTGCATCCTGTAGGGGATTTTTGGCTGCTGGAGGTCTCCTTGGGATAAGGGGACATTTGTTCCCTTGCCTTGGGGTATGCCCCAGCAGCTGCAATGGGTCAATGTAGATGTGCACCAGCAGTATCGCTGGCACAAGTCCACGCTGATCCATGCATGTGGATCAGGCTCAGGAAAGCAGTTAGGATCTAGCGTGTGCCGCTGCTGCTGCTACTGAACCCACCCCCCTCCTGGACCCGCCTCCCCTTCTCCATCACCTCATTTTTTCCACCCACTGTCCGCCCCATTCAACCCCCTCCTTCCATTCCCTTGTACAGGCTTACCTGCTTTGGCAGGCCTCCTGACATTCACCAGCGTGTGCAGGAAGATTCTGGCCTTCCTACCAGTACGTCGGCATCTTGTGCTACTGCGAATTGCTTTACGACACTTTTGCAGCAGCCAGCACTGGCAGAACAAGCGTTCTGCCAGCGCCTTCTTTGAAAAGGATTGGACTGTAATCTTACATACCAGCAGTGAGACGGCATCGGTACTATTAACCCCCTTTACCTCCAGAATAATTACTATCAGTGCCTATGAAAGATAACACCTCTGTTTAGCAAACCCACATTGAAAATGTTATCTAGCTGTGATTGTAGCTGTACTAAACTTTCTACGGTTACTCAAAGTAAATAGCAAAGACATTTGCAAGTGCAAAGAGTGATCTGTTTTTGAAGGAGTACGAGGAAAAAGTATCACTTGTGGTATCCCAAAGGCACCGGCTGCCGATCTGCATGCTCTGCTTATCTAGTTGCCCAATGTGTATAGTCACAATAATTTTATATCTTGGTATCATAAGGTCTCTTACCCGAGCCTTAATTACCTAAAAGAGAAAACACACATGTTGTCACATGCAAATACCACAAGATCACAGTTACCACAAGCTTACAGTACCACATGTATTTAAGATATGATACTGTATGGATCTTTACAGTATCTGCCAAAAGGGAAGGATCCATTGTTTAAACTCAATGAGGACAGTTTAAGGGCCAACTAGAAATTACTTTTAATGTGACTTTGAATCCTGTGGTTGGGATTTCTTATATGTACAGCGGTTGGTGGAGACACAGCCGCTCCTGTTTGCTGAGGCTCTGTGTTGTGGGCACAGGCCCAGCATCATCAGTAGGGCCCTGGGCGGTGCCACAAATGTGCTTTATGGCATGTTTGCAACACCAGAGCTGGAGGTAACATCGTACCACCTGCTTCAGGATTGGGTCCGGAGGTTCTCAGACCAATACAAGATGCTGAAACAAGGCTCCTAAATGACATCAACAAACATAGAAACTCACTCATAGAAACTCTGTATCCATTGAGTCTTGGATACAGAATCACAGCTGGTGCATATATTGTTCATCTAAGGGAAGCCGAATTTGCAGAACAACAAAATCATCATCTCCTTATGCAAATGACTCAATATCCCAATACACATTGAAATGAATGGGGACCCACCTATAATTAGCTCAAGACCCACCTAGTGCGTTTCGACCCACAGTTTGAGGAACATTGTCCCAATTCATAGATCACAAATCCTAAGTAAAGCATATTTAAGATACAATCCTGGCACTGAAAAGCAGTTCCAGAACTGAGGCCTGTATGTTATGTTGAGGGCAGGGTTAGTGTGGTGATTTGGGGGGGGGAGGATCTATTGATACTTGTAAAAAAGGTTTTTGCTTTACAATGAAGTTTGTACCTCAGAGATGGTCTTTGTCATTTGTCTGCACAGCTCTGCTTCATATTTTTCTTCCTGAAGATAACTTGTTATCACATCTTTCAAGATATTATTCACAATGACAACTGGAAAATATTTGGTAGGACCTGGTATACAGAGACAGTCCATGGCATTATTTCAGAAGGCCTTCCTATGAAAAGACCAAGTACACTTCACAGGCGTAACTTACTATAAGAAGCAGCTAAGTATGAACTGTATTCAAAAGCAGATTCATGTGAAACCAATAAGGCTAGCCCAGGCAACAGGCAAAAAATAAATAAACTAGTAAACAAAGGAGTCACAAACCAAACACTATTTTGGCAGAAGATTTAGCCGAGAGGGTTAATGCCTCCGTTTGCCCGAAGATAACAACTAAAGATCTCAAGGTCGTGAGCTCGAGACTCCCGGAAGTCTGTGTGAGCGGCAGACCTTGCAAACTGCGGCTGATTAAAAGCTGAGTTTCAGCTGCCTCTTGGGAGGAGGAGTGTGCTGAAATCAGCTGCGTCTCTGGTGAGAGCAGGGAAGCCGTTTATCAGCCAGCAGACGACAGACGGGTGGCTAAAGAAAGAAGGCTAAATCCAGGAAGAAAGATCTGTTTGAATGTGGTTCTTGAAAGATAGAACATTCTGTAAATTGTAAAAACCTTCGGGTTTGTGAAAAAGTCTGCCTATGTAAACCGCCTTGAGTTGTAATCATTAGAGAAATCTAGTGACTTTAAGAAAGGCGGTATATAAATACATGTATTATTATTATTATTATTATTATTATTATTATTATTATTATTATTATTTTAATTTCATTATAACAACATCTGAGAAAATAGTTGCACAATTTGATTTGCTTTTGGATTTGTTTTAAAATTACCTGGAACAAATTTAAAAGTAAATTGCAACTATTTTCTAATGCTGCTCTCGGTAGCATATGAAGAAAGTACATCACAATGGTGGGGCTGGCAATATGGTTATTTCTCACGCCAGCCTTTCCCCAGCAAGGTAATACTGGCCTTGGAAGAAACCAATGACTCTGGTTGCAACCATGCAATTCCTTCAAGTAACAAGTAACATGGAAACAACCAAGTTGCTGCTGGAAATCTATGAACTGATTCCTTCTTTGGTTGGACAAAAAGGTGCTGAAGAGTACAGCAAGGGCGGTTTGCAGAATGGTCCACAGAAGTATTTTGGTATATACTGGTGGCCACTTACTGTTTGGAGATAAACTACCAGCATGGCAGGGGGAAGAATGGAAGAATTTCAAGGATGAAAAGTTCCAAGTGACTGACAAAACTGCACCATTGCATTTTTTTTGCTGCTTTTATTCATTCAGCAGAGTAAAGCAGATTATATAATGTGAAAATGCAACATAAGTCACAATTTCTGCTGAAAGGGGACCCTTCAGTAGCCCTATTACTCTCCCTGCATTCACTGAGCACTGATAGAATGGAAGTGCATCAGCTAACTCATGGAGAAGGTCTCTCCCTGGGTTCATTGCTGCCCTATACAGTTACACACTGGACACAGGGATGACTTGGAAGAGGAGAGCATGACTGGTGATTGTGGGTGTGCACTGTGCAGTTAGTGGATGTCTTTCCACGCTCCCTCTTCCCAGATTCATTGAATGTGGGAAGAGAAATAAGTGAACAGAATTTGCATCTACATACATTCAGCTATTTTTCATACTACAGGCTTGCTTGAGTCTTATGGAGGTGTTGGCTCTGCTAGAAACGTTTTTGGGGAGCACCTGTTCCCTGCAGGCCTTTTAGTCCTTTGCAGCTTAACGATTCAATAATGAACAGCTCCTCCGGTTGCTTATGGCTTGCCCTGACTTGCAAGGATCAACAAATGATTTTCTACACTTTATTTATTGTAGTGGATTGCCATAAAACTAATAGGGAAATAATTAAATTTAAGGATGCATGCTTGCATCTCTGTGATAAAGAAATAAAGTAATAGTGATACTGCTACTGTGATAAAGTAACAGACAGCATTTATTTTAAAAACAATAATTTGACCCCACAATATAAGACCAAGGGCGCAGTCCTAATCTGGAGTTAGGCCGCCATAATTAGGCCAGCAAAGTTTGGCTGGCACAAGGCCTACTATAAAGATACCTGAGTCAGGGAGGATGGTACACTTCCCTTGTGCCAGCCAAACTTTGCTGGCCTAACTGTGCCGGCCTAACTCCAGATTAGGATTGCACCCCAAGTTTTCTATTCTTTGTGATCAAAAAATAAAGCCTCCCATTCTTTTTCCTGTTTAAAATAATATTGCTAAATATTTGTAAAAATGTGCATAGACACTCAGGCGTGATATTTTTGAGAGGTCTTTTCAGTCCACTCCTATGGCTGGGAAACATAAACGATGCCCACCCATCACAGAAACCCTTTGCTGGAGGCTGCTACATGGCTGCTGGCACAATCATGCCAGTGGAAAGTCAGGAAAGGAGCAGGGAGTGGGGTGAAATGAGGCCAAGCCAGTGGCAAAATTCTCGTTCCAGGCTGGACACACCTCCCAGTGGTTCCGCAGAACTACACCAGCAACAGAGCTGGCACAACTCTCATGAGTCCCACAGGGAACGATGTATTGATCAGGACACTCCAGCAAGGATTCCCCTTCCCAACTCTCTTGATTGGCCTCTGCAATGGGACAGCACATTGGATGCAGCAGATATTGTGCCAGCAGTTCTTCATACCAACGTGCCATCCCTGCATAGGACTGAGCCGCTACTAAGGTAAATCTTTCTGTCCATCTAAAAAAAACGCATGTACTCTGTTATTTTATAAATCTTGCTCACTGATTCAAAAGAAAAATTGTTGCAGTTTGGTGCCAAAAATAGATTGCCAATGAGTCCTGCAGAATTTCCAACAGGCAACTTGTCAAGAGTCTTATGAGCAGAGCTTGCCTCAGGCAGACGGTTTCCTAAATTGGGTTCTATTTATGCACTGCCTCTATGGCTTCTGCCACTCAAAACAGACAGCGGCTCCAGGCTTTCCTTTTTATTAGAGCTTTATACCACAAACTTCACAATACAATATTCAAATGTTTTGGGATAAATCGCCCCTACAGAAGTCACCTACAGGAGTGGAGGTAATACCGCTTCTATCCTATGGCCATAACCGTGATATATTATACATTTTTGACTCATGTCTATTCCTGTTAGCACCTCAGCAATGCACCCAATACACAGCATGCCCATAAAATATGTCTGCAGCTACTCATATCAAACAATAATGCTTCACATATAGAGAGAAGATTCAACATGTTTCATATACATTATCTTATTGATCCTTATAACAGTCCTGTTACGGACATCAATATTATTATCCCCATATATACATGTAGAGTTTACCAGATGTGTTCTTGCACATCTCTAATTTCCTTTCCTAAAGGAAAGATGCGGTATGAAATTTTGCTTCCAGTTTCCCTGGTGAGGGGGGAAAAAATCAATATTTCAGATGTTATTGACAGTGGGGATCCTACTATTCGTTGGGGGGTCGCTTGCCCTGGGGTGGTGCACTGATGGCACAGAAGCGGGCGGTGTGGGTGTGGCTTGCCTCTCACAGAGGTGAGCCATGCAAGCGGTATTCAGACCACCTGCCCCTGCACTGAAACGACTCCAAAATGGAGCGTGGTGTGGCATGGGGTTGTGGTGGGGGCAGCGCAGGGAGTGGGGAGCTGGCACAGGGGACAGCGACTGTCAACCTGGCCCCAGGGCAGAGCCTTGGCTGGGTCCACCACTGGTTATTGCCTTGCTATTATGTGGGAATTTTGGAAAGGCAACAGCCAGTAACAGTTCTGATGTTTCAGGAAGTAGTTCCATTCCTCCGCCACCCATTATAAAGGATGACTTTATCAATCAATCAATGGTATTTATATACCGCTTTTCAACACAAAGTTCACAAAGCGGTTTACTTTATACCATATGAGCCCATGCGAAGTTCTTACTGCTGCCCATTTCTTATAGAACCTGACCATCTATGCAGAGTTCAGGTTGTGACCAGTGTCTGGAGAATGTAGTGATCCTCAAGACCCTAACATGTGGAACTGGCCTATTAGTATGGAAGTAAGATGTGATACTTACCCAACCGGTATGTGTTCTCCATCTGCACAGCAGGGCGAGAAATGTCATCGTGGTGGCCTGGTTCATCCATGTAGGACACAGTACTCATGGAGCTAAATGCAACCCCCAACAATAACTGCATTAATTGCCATTTGTTGAAAACTACATTTATTAAAACTACCTCTTTGGGAAGCACCACCCTAAAAATGTACAAGTCTTGCTCAAGCAAGGCATTCACAATAAGTTATGAATTTTTAGCCTTGTCCAAACAACATTTTATAGAAGAGACAATATCAATTATTGCTTGCGATTTCACATATTCAATAGAGAACCATCACTGTCACTCCTTTGTTAAAACAACTAAGCCAGCATCTGTAAAAGATTTAAGAATACAGCATTTTCTTAAAATTTCGGATATTGCAGTAGTACGACAAGGCAACCAAAGCTTCTGTGGAAAAGGAACTGGAAAACAATAAAAGCATTACTCACTCTTTGGTTTTTCCAAAGTATTCTTTTGCTTTAAGTTCATGGCTCCCTAATGAGGATACGCTGCCTCTTTTCTTTAACAAGCGGGCTGCTTTTTCTTTCATTATGTCTGACATGCCTTCTAGATGGAAGAAGTACATTTTCAAACATTGCATAAACAACTACCTCAAAAGATGCTGGCAGTCATCATACAGAGGCATGGCAGTTTTGCAAAACAATAAAGGTGTGAAGAATACTCCAGAGCAGTCTTGAACCCACTGGGTGGATAGGGGGAGAATAACTTTCAACACCAGAATATCAATAGATATGCTGAACCCCTCCTCATCCCACCTTCATTCTAGGATATATCCGAAAGGATCAGGTTTTCCTGAATATGAATAAAGTGGACAGAGGGATGTTCTTTTCCCTCTCTTACAATACCAGAACCAGGGGACATCCACTAAAATGGAGTGTTGATAGCTGACAGCCAGCTGATAGCTGCATCTGACATAACCAGGCCTATTTTCAATTACACAGAGGGGTATAAAAGTTACGTCACAATTACACCAGTCAACAAAGGATGAGTGCAACTGTGATGGATCATATAATGTAGGGTTGCCAACGTTATTTCAGCCAGTCTTTGTAATTTTTAACAATAATACAATTGTCAGAAATTCAATACGAGGGACCTTCCCAGTACGGAAATGTGGTGATGGGGAAATTTTCAACTGAAGCATTTGTGCCTATCAAGGAGGTGCAAAAATTGCAGAGATCTGGCATTAAAAAGTTGGGAATCCTAAATATTGGAAAGAAGGACCTGCCAGCTGGTTCAACCCAACTGTGACTCACAGAACTCGCTGTCTGCATAGCATTGTTAGCTGGGCTGGCCGGCACTGGGGTGGGGTGACATGATGCTGCGGGACATCACCCCTGTGTCACTGCATGGGGATGTCACCTCCTGTGTCCAGAATGGCTCCAATTTGGAGCTAAATGGACACAGAGGCAGGCAAAAGGGTCCATCTTTGCTCTGCTCCCTGCTCCAAGCACTTGGGTGGTGAGTGCAGCCACCCCATCCCCACGAAACAGCACAGCAAGCCCACAGAACGTTGCAGGTGGCAGCCTGCCTCATCACACAGGGCTCGCTATGCCACTGCATCTGCAGGTTGGTTTTGTGCCTTCTTGCAAGAGTTATCATCTCATCAACACTGTCCTTCACAAAATGCACTGCTATGAAGTCGTGTGAGAAAATGAGGTACTTGTGAAGACGGAAGGCAAGGCAGTGCATCTGTTCACAAGGAAGCTGAACAATGACTATGCATAGCAGCATGCCACTTGAAAGAGCAGGTCCATTTATTTGCTTAGACGCCTTTCTACCAATTGTTTACAGAAATTGGTTTATGCATTGTGTAGAAAAGTGAACTATCATTTTTCTTTCCTTACTTCTTTTCTAACCTGGAGGAGAGTCAACTGTGATCTCCAGAACCACTATGGGTGGCATGCCAAAGTCCCATTTCCTATAGTGCAACAGAAGCAGGGTCGACCTTAAGCCAATGTGACCAAGCAATTAGGCCCCGCACTTTGGGGCACCCCGCACCAGCTCAGTGAGCATATCATCTGCTACTGTAGCCGGGACCGCTATGAATTGTAAGTCTGGTGGGGCAAGCAGAGCAGCTTTACCTTGAGCCCTGCACCTGCCTCCAACCTGCCCAAAATGGGCCTCCTGGAAGCAGTTGAAGGTGACGACATCTTTCACCGCCAACTATTTCCAGGTGCCATATGCAGCACCACGAACACTTTTCGTGGTAAGTGGGGGCCTGTGGGGAGAGTGGGGGGCCCCACGGGAATGTCCCACACTCCTGGACGTGGCCACTCCTGGAGTCAGCTCTGAACAGTAGTGACCTGGGATGTAAAAGCAACCAGATTTACAGCACAAAACATGCCGATTCAGAAGTGAGTCCCATTGAATTCAATGGGACTTACTCCCAGCATAGGGAGGACTGCAACTTGAATCAGCCATGCCTCTTTTTTCACTGCTTCTGAGCAATACAGACTCAGTGATGCATTTTGTGCATACGTACAGCAAACATATAAAAGCACCACAGGGACAAGGAGAAGAGGCAAGGATGTGTGCCAGAATAAGAGAGAAGGGTCTCTGGAGGATTGTCTGCACAGAAGCTCCCCTACTTAAGAACTTTCAGGATACAAGCATGCCTGGCCCCATTTCCCTAGGTGGCATGAGTGCCCTTTCATAGCATTCCCCATCTTATTCCAGCAAGCTTGCCCCAGCAAGCCCTGTTACCCTCTTTTTCCAGGTAAGAGCACACAATACACATAATGCTGGAGCCTAACCTGTAGGTCATCAGGGGAGCGTCTATATTCTTCACCTGCAGGTAGATACACTGCATCTGATCCAGCAGGAATAGAAGATCTTTTTCTTGGAAGGGGATGGTTGTGCGTTCAAGAGGTACACGACATATAATACAAAAAAGTTAGGCGAAGGTGTTCTCGCTAATACTTCCATGCTGGACGCGTGGGGTGGGGGGGGGATGCGGGAGCTACACCAGGTGAACTGCTATCTGTCATACTGCTATTACAGGTACTGAAACACTACCCAGTCTTTCTTGACCGCCTAATCGCCTCGTTGCTCTTTACCTGTAAGAGAGGAACAGGCGAAGTCCCTCTTGCACCAAGGGTTGCGCCAGAACCCCCGAACCTACCACCCTGCACAAGCCTCTTCCCGTCGCGCGTTCCTCCCTTTCCTGCCGCAGCCCGACCACGAAGCCGGCGCTGTTGCTCGTTTCCAAGGTTACAAGCCCGCCACTCCCCCCGCCCCGTCGCAGATTTTTCCCCGCCCAACGAGCAGGAGGAGGAGTCTCCGGCTTTGCAGCGGGCTGAGGCTGCAGACCAGTGCGCAAGAGCGGCAGCGACGGGCTGCGCTGCTGAGAATGGCTCATTCTGTGCGCTAAGCCGGGATAGGCGCGTGGGATGCAGCCCCGCATGGTGGCCCTCCAGTCTCTGCCTGGACAGGTTCACTGCCGAAGCTGCGGCTCTTTGTCAGGCCCCGGTTTCCCTCCACGCCGGTGGTGGCACCTTCACGGCCCCGCCGGCTTCTTCGTTCTGCCCGAGCGACGCTTTTGCCTGCGCATCAGTCCTCGCCTGCGGCAGTCTCCGAAACACTATTTCCTAGAATGCCCAGCCGCGCACCGGCCCAGTGCCAAGAGGAGGCTTTCAAAGCGGACCGCGCGCTGCCCGTTTCCAGCAGCTCCTCTGCGCTTGTGTAAGCTGAGGCTCTCTTGCTGAGCCCCTGCCGTGATGGCTTCGCAACCCGATCGCTGGCCAGCTCGAATTCTCGCTGTGGCGTCCGCCGCATTCAGCAACCACAGTAGCCGCCAAAGCAAGGCCTGAGTTAACGTATTATATAGACTTTATAGTTCCAGAACATGCGAGTAGGGTGAGGATTTTTTTTTTGGGGGGGGGAGTTTGCTTCCTTTGTCTGAACCGCCCTGTTTGAACTGAAACGATTACTCTTCAGTGGCTGGCTCAAGTCTGCATGAAAACCTCCTAAACGCCATAGTTTGCTTTTACAAGATGCCAACTGTTGAAGAACCTACGAAATCTAACCACTCTCCCACCTTTACTTTATCACCTTGCCCAGCCTGATGAAGAATCCTATAGGATCTGAAAGCTTGCTCTTTGACATCTTGCTGTCTTTTGGTTGGTTGGTCCTAATAAAGGTGTTACCCTGCTTCAAATTGCATGAAGAAAAACATTTGTGGTGTTCCAAATGGAAACCCTTGGCCATGCCTACACTAGATCCCTGCACAGGGAGGTCTACACACATATTTATTTATTTATTTATTTATTTGATGTATTTCAATCCCACCCTTCTCCCACACCAAAAGGGACCCAGGGCGGTCATATGGATATGAAAGTTTGCAACATGAAAATGTAAGAGTGTGACAATTGCAATTGTTGATTTATTCACTCACTCTAGAGTTATAGTACAACTGGTTCAGGTTCCTGGTTCTTCCAAACCTGTGGGTTTAATTTTTTCCACCCATCTCTTTGGAGCATAATCTGGATGAAATCTTTGACTCTTCTATCTTTTACTTCCTAGACACAACACACCAAAACAATTTACTACTTCCATGTAGGCAATCTCTGTCTAGTGCCTTCTCGCCCACTGGTATTGCACTTACTGGGTTGACCCTCATTTTTCATATCTGTACTAATTACAGATACTAATTATTGATTTTCATCTCATTTCTGAGCTGCATTCTCTGTTGTATTGTCATTTTGTTTTCTCTGCCATTGCATTTCCATTTTATTCTGTCTTCCTTATGCTCTTTGTACCCAGTGTAAAGCTTATTTTTTTTATTTTTTTTAAATATCTCAACTCTTATGACCCCATTTACAGAGGTTTTTTTGCATTTCAACTTCCATCCAATCTTTTTAAGATGAAATGTGTGCAATATAAGAAATACTCCAGTCATGCTTCCATGCATTTTAAAAAAATGAAAATAGAAGCTGTGGGAGGCCATGAACTGGGACTATGGCATACTCCATTAATAACAGCAGTACAGCTGCACAGTTGCACTCATTGGAGGTGCTACTGTTCTGTCTTTTCTGAGAGGTGCATTCCTGGATACAACAGAACACAACAAAAACAGGAGGGATAAAGGGAGTAAGATCTGTCATCAGTGGTGTCCCCCAAACACACGATACGTACCCAAAGGCGGATCTAAGGGGGGGCAAATCTGTAAGTTTTGCAAGAAGCCTTACCTTGCAATGGAAAACACGCCTCTCCTGCACTGTTCTAGCCAATCCTCACAGGGAACAGCAACACCTTGGCGTTGCTTACTGGCTACAGCAGCAAGGGAGAGGAGGGATTTACATGACAGGGTAAGGCTTCTTGCAAAACTTACAGATTTGCCCCCCCCTTAGATCCGCCTCTGTACGTACCGTGGTGTGGATGGGACATTGTAAAGTCATGGGTGACTGCAAGTGGAAAAGCAATGTCTAGCTCACGTGTGTCAAACTTGTTTCATACAGTGGGCTGAACAGCATTCATAATACCTGCCGAGGGCCAGAAGTAGTGTCATTAAGCAGGTCATGAGCAGAACTAAGCACTTTTTTCTCGGGTGTTCATTGGCTGCAAATGACAGAAGAGAAAATATGCACATCTTGATTATATTTTCAGGATATGGGAGAGCCCAGTCATGTGGGCTGTTCTTTTAGCAGTGATACCCCAGCACAGTGGTGCTGGGAGAGCCCAAAGGCCAGATAAAGTGTTTCTGGGGGCTATACATCCAGCCTGTGGGCCCGATGTTTGATGCTCCTGGTCTAGCTGGTGATACAAGGAGCCCATCTAGAAGTGCCCAGAGTTTGTATCTGTGCTTTGTGCCACCTTTAATCTTGTTATGGCATTCCCTATCCTCCTGATGCTTGCATAGGTTCATCTATATTTACCTTAACAAAACTCCTGTCTATACCTTTTTTATGCTGACTCTCTTTCCTTCTCACCACTTCAGTCTTTGTCTCCCATTTTCAATTTCCTTCACCCTCTATCCCTTCCCTCTTCTCATGTGTCTGGTCTACTGTAAAGTATAACTATTATGGGCAAGAATTCATGTATAATTCCTTGTTCTAGGTATGGGGCATCTTGTAGGCATGTGATAAATTTTTATTAAATATGTTGTAAAACACTAGAAGATTAAAAATAAGTCTACACATAAAATTGTATTTTTAGATCTCATTTATTTTCAAGAAAAAAAAGTCACATTTCAATTACAACTTATTCATTATTTCATTTTGTTCTTATGTATAGAATTTAATAAACTTTGCTCTGAAATGGGGACCCTATTTGTTGTATGATAAATAATTGCATATTTGGGATTTTGTGAAATGGATAATTGGGGAAGTCATGAGGGAAATACATTTATAAAAATCATTATTTACAAAAAAAATAGACATTTGTATTCTAGTCTATGAGGAAAGAAACATTGGAAATATGCGGTTTTATGATTATCTTCAACAAGTCAGTACAACACATTCATATCACCAGTGGTCAGATACAAGCTTTGCTGCAGTGTTTCTGATGCAACAAAACTTTTCTATAGTTTACAATTTTATTCTGAGATCATCAGGTTAGCAGCAAAGCTTTCATCACAGACTAAGCAGTAAATAGGGCCAACTAGACTAAAATGATAGAATATTTCATTGCACGTATAGGCTGAGAAGTCCAGACTTTTAAACTTAAATGTTTAAAAATATACATGTGTATTTTAAGTCCACAAATATCTATAAACAGTTTATACACAAGGTTTTGTTTTTTTGTTTTTGATTTAAATATAAAATGATATAGTTTGATATCTGATAAAACACCAGGGTATCTAATTGAGGTCCCAAATTTCCCTTAGGGTTGGGTCACAGCTAAGACCCAAGGCCTGCAAATGCTCATATCTACATGCTTAATTGCATGCAAGTAAATAGTGCCTTTGAAAGCATGTGCACAACTGTTTGGCAGGACTGGAGTTTAGCCTTTAAGTTTGCCTGAGCCTGTAAACCAAAAATACACAACAGCTACAAAGAAAGTTTCTGCCATGAAACATAATCATTTGCAAAGTAACCTCCCCTTCTAAAACGCCAGTATGACTTGTTCGTTCTTAGGTGTCCAGCTGAGAAATGATGCAGTTGTATTGTAAGCCCCATGTATTGGAAGTAATTGTGAAACAACTGTACCTCATTTATGCACTACATTTGACACACACATTTATGAACACTAATGTTCTCAGGACACAATCCTGTGCATGTCCACTCAGAAGTAAGTCCATTGTGTTCAATGGGGCTAACTCCCAGGAAAGTGGGCATAGGATTGCATCCTCAGTGTCACTAAAAGGTAGATTCTAGAGACTTTCACATACTGCTTGGCCTGTAGTGAAATCCTGCTCATGTGTAAACCTTTTGAGCATCATCAACACCATCACTTGAAATCAAAAGACAGGGTTGCAATCAGAATCATGCTTCCATGAATTCAGGCTCCCTCAGAGTATTTCTGTTCACAGAAGTATTTCTTGGATGCAGCCTTCAGCAGTAGCAACTGTAGTCCTTTCTAAAAATAGAGAAAGCTTAATTGCTCTGTTATCATAGATTTGTAACAACCTCAAATGGTGCACAGTACTGACCAGTTTAGCCCAGTGACACTAAAAAGGACTCTTACGGTAAACTTGTAAGAAAACAATTCCAGTTTTGGAACAGACCAAGACTGGAATTGGGAAAACAAATATTTATTGTGATATTGCATTTTGAAGTCATTACACATTTTGGTTATCATGGTAAGCTTTGAAATGAAGAATTTAACAAGAAAAGCATGGCAAATAATGCACAAAAACAACAAACAAGTCTACATTTCAGTACACTGAACAGACTCAGCTTCCAAGCAGATGTCAAATTTTTGACTGTTTTGAAGTATGAAAAAACCAACAATCTGAACTTTCCCAGAGTCATCTCTATATGCAGAGCTATAGTGTATTTAATTCTAATAAACTTGTACACAGAAAGAAATGCTTGGTTTTCTTATTAAGCGACTGTAAACAGAAAAGATAGAGGAACAGGAATAAAATGACAGGGAAGCTGTTACCACAGTCATTCCGAACCTTTCAGTAAAAGAATTATTTCAATTTTCTTGTCAGGCTGTTTAAAAATATTGATGCCTTTTCATCATGATGCAGCCATTTCAAAATGTTATTCATATAAAAGATATAGCAGTGATTGTTCGCATAATTTTCGTGCTAGAAGAATCTCAGAAAGCACCATCCAAACATTCGCAGTGGGGTCATTCAACAGTGGCTTCCTGTGTTTGCAAACACTGTTCAAGGATAGCACTCAAGTTGATTTGCTGGCATCCAAAGAGCCCCTTTTGGGATGTGCAAGAGTTTGCGCCTGCACAGCAGGGTTTCTGGATGCCACGTGTGAAGTGCCCCCTGCACTGTAGGGCAGCTTATCTGGTGGTGCACAGGAGCTGCTCCTGAAGAAGGAAAGTGGAAGCTCTCAAGGAGCTCCCCACACAAGGATGTAGATGGGGCCATTGTCTCAGCATGAGGCTTCCATTTGTTCAAACTTCAATAGCAAGCATTCTTTTATTACCCCCCCCCCCCATCTTCATTTTTAGGGCAAAACAGTTTCTAGGTCTCATTGGACTTATTGCATAAAGGTAAATAGAATTCATTGGGAGGTGTGTGTCCAAAAAATGTCATCTGAATGTGCAGTGTTTAATATGCTGGTGCACTTGCAGCTAGCGCTCTCAGAATATGATGACTATAACGTAAGCCACAACTTCAGTGGAACCACATTGGAGTTCATGCATGAAGTCAATGGGGATTTTTTCCTCTTATATTTGTAACTGGGTATTTTTGTATTGGATGCACTTATGCTGTGCTTTTGCCTGTAAATAATGGAAACAAAAAAATGGGAGCACACTAAATTTTGGACCCAACACTTCATAGTGTCATTCTCCATTAAAATGTGGATTCGTTATCTACTAGTCCTTGCTTTGGCTTCTTCCTAAGACATTAGTGTTCTCTTCAGCTCAATTAAGCAATTTACAAAAAAAACGCTAAAGATTATCTAGCTGCTTAAAAGCAAAAGTTCATATCTAAACTATTGGAAATTAAATAAGTATGCTCTAGTCTAAGAACTTGTACATATATTGTAGGCTCCTGGCATGTAGATACTGTAGGTGACAGGGGGTGCTATTGAGTTTCAGGCTTCCATGTGTCTCCCACAAGTGTACAAATTGGGTTTGTACAAATCCTGAATGCCTTGGCGCCCAGAGGAATAGCGGTGCCAAAATAGTGACTGCTGTACCTTGTGGGCACCAAGGCAGCTGCGGGGGTCAACGGGGTAAGAAAGCATTTGCTCCCGTACCCCAGGTAACCACGTTGCGGTGCCAATAGGTCTCCTCAGCACTGTGCCCACGTTTGAGCAGCCTCAGCGCTGAAGAAACCTATGTCGGGTCACCTGGATCAGGAGAAGAGTTAGGACTTGGCTGACGCTGCCACTTCCCCCTCCCGGGCCTGATCCTCTGATCCCTTTGCCCAGTTTATTCTACGAACTCCCTTCCTGCCCCAAAAATGCTTCCCTCACCACCGGCATCTCCCCAGTGCCTTCTCTCAGCACTGAGGGCCAGTATTGACTGGCACTGGTCCAGTGCTGGCACTCCCTGCTCACTGGTGCCGGTTGTTGAGCTGGTGCAGCTATCCCCACACCAGCTCAGAGTGTCGCAATCACATTTGTGGCTACCCGAGCCAGCAGTGCCAGCTCAACAGCCTCCGCTGGCTTGCTGGTGCCACATCCTGTCCCAGTGCCGGCTGGCACAAGTAAGGTCATGCCAGGTGGGGTGGGGGCTGGGACAAGGTGGCGGGAGGGCATGTTGAAGGCAGGGAGGGGGCATTTTTGGGCAGGGAAGGGTGGAATGAGGGGAGGATTGGGATTGGTGGCAGTGGTGCACACAGCATCCAATCCCTCTTCCTGGGCCAAGCAGCCCTACATGGGGCTTCCTGGACTTGCGTCAGCAATATAGCTGGCATGGATCAGAGAAACCCCATGGGGTGGTGGCTGGGTTAAGAGGAAATATATTCCCTTGCCCAAGGAGACCACCAACCGCCTCCTGAGCTGCACTGGATGCTGTGTAGGCCATGGTGCCTGGCTGCACCAGCACAGCTTTGGATTGGGCTATATGGATCCAATCCTATGCAACTTTCCCACAGTGATACAGCTGTGCCAATGAGGCATGTGCTGCATCCTGTGGTGGTGGTGGTGGTGGTGGAAAGTCAGGTTTGTTCCCTTACCTCAGGGCAGCGTTGTGGCTGCATCAGTGCTAGAAAGTTGGATAGGATTGGACCCTAAATATTACATACAGTCCATTCCCTCAACTCTTAATGGACTTAGAACAAAAAATGCACCAAATTCAAGAACAGTTTAGGTATTCCATTCATCCCATTGAACTATCTGAAATTGCATCAATGATTGCAAACTCTGAGCTGATTGGATGATATCTGTCCCCCCAAACCGGTCTTTTTGTGTGAAGGCGAGCTGGAGCCCACTCATTGGCCCTGTACTTTGATGTAAGGATGGAATGTCTGAAGACAGCCTATCTGCATAAAGGCTCATACATTTAGGTAAAAAATCACATAGGAACCCCCTAATCATAATTAACAAAGCATAGGCCACTTTTGGACACTCTGTCCTTAGGGCAGCAAAAATGCCCTAACATTCTCTGTCTCCCCTTCATGCAATGAAATAGACGAAAGGCTAAGTATCCACCAATCCAAACCCTGAATTTTTTTAGAAAAAAATCTCAAATTTGTATAGAAATAACCTTACAATCTTATTTTATAATCTAGATATAGAAAACCTACAGCCCAATCCTGTGCATGCTTATGTGGAAACAAGTCCCATGGATTTCAGTGACACGTATTCCAAAGCATGCATAAGATTGCAGGCCTACATTGTTTTGTATTGTTTTCTTTCACCTAGAGATCTTGCATGCAATATACAAGTATGTGCTTCCAGTTTAATAGCTTGCTTGAAGGGCATGCTGTGTTTTTGAATTTTTTTTTGTTTATTTAAGAAATACCAGAACTTTCTGAATTTGCCATCCATAAGGTGGATTAGGGCGTAATCCTAACCAATTTTCCTGCACCGGGATAAGGCAATGCAGCTCCAAGGCAAGGGAACAAACATTCCCTTACCATGAGGAGGCTTCCGTGATGACTACTCCACTGCAGAATGTAGAACGTGCCCCATTGGTACACTTATGACAGTGCTGGAAAGTTGGTTAGGATTGTGCCCTCAATCTGACACATTAATACTGTATAATCTCCCCCAGAGGCATCTGCCCTTGCGCGTGATATAGCACCTGCTATATAGCTGTTGGGGGCACGCGTGTGCTTGCCAATTGTTTCCCTGACTGGCAAGCATGCACTCTCTTCCATGGCTTCCCCATGCATCCCCTTGGCTTCCTGAGTCGGAAGCCAACAGAGGGTCCTACAACTGCAGCCTGGGTAAGATCACCTTTCATGTGAGAAGGGTCCTGCCACAGCAGCCCGGGTAAAATTGCTCCAGCTGCGACAGCAGGACCCCTGTGCCTATTTGGCTTCCCGAATTGGAACGCCAGAGAACATGCTGGGCGCCTGCAGTAGCTGGAGCAAAATAGCCCCAGCCGCCGCTGCAGGAGCCCACGTGCTCCCCTCCGTTGATGTGACGTCATGGTGCCAAGGGTGACATTATGATGTCACGTCGTGTTCCCGAGGTGTGAAAAGCCCCGGTTTCCCTCTGCTCTCCCCATCAATGACATGTAATCATCACAACTGCTTTGAATATTCCCCAGTCATTTCTTCAGCTATTAGCTCTGTCTAATTTACAGTCAAAACATGAACTGTTAAATGAAAGCAGTATACATTTTAATTATGCCTCCTTCGTTTCTGAACTGAGAAACACTCTTTACGAGATATCCTGCAATTCCTCAGAAAGACTTGAGCCTTGAAGATCTTGTACAAATTAATGTGTTGTGAAGTTTCAGAGGTACAAAAGGTTACGCACTAATTTAAGCTAGTGCCTTCTTTGCAGCAGCGGCGTAGATAGAGGGGATCAAAACAACATATATACTGTGCCGCAATGCGCCAGGTAAATGCCCCCTTCCCTTTCCCCATCTGCCTCCACCTTACTCTGGCTGGCTGGTGGCTGGAGCCATGGCTCTGGTATGGCTCGGGGTGGGGGGTGAGGTGGAGGGCCAGTAACACAATGCATTGCGGTGCTATAAATATAAGGTTTTGATGCCACTCTAGGTAGGCTGCTGTTTGCAGGAGGCCATGCATACAATATTGAAGGAATAGTGTTCGAGCCAATTGCAGTAGCAGATTATGCCCATTATTGCCTTTCTGTTAAAGCATAAAAACCTGGCTGCCTTTTTTTATTCTGCAAACTGTTTTCTTTGGCTCTCAGATTTCACATACTAGATCACAATTTGAAGAAACATTTACTTAGAAGTAAGTATGGTTTTGTTAAAAGGAACAAGACTTATTTCTAAGTAAACAAGCCTGCAATTTATATACACACTTACCTGGGAGTAAGTTCCATTGAGCCCAGTGGAACTATTTCAGAGTATACATTCCTAAGATTACACTGCAGGTGTAGCATCAAGTTCAGAGTGACAATAATGTTTTCACTTGCTGCAATCCCTTCCTAGGATGGAGAGGAAGCACCCAATCTTCAAGAGCATCCCATCTTCCACTACATGGTCAGTATTTTAATAAATATACCGATGGAATGTGGATCAATATACGAAACTTTTTGGCAAAGCCTCTAGCTACTGCAAGCATTTGCTGTGAAAATAATATCAGTCAGGCTTATTTTACTGTGAGAGTTTGGCAAATACCTATATAATTAAAAAAAAGCTTTAAAAAAATGACTGGCATGTGTTCATTTCCTCTTTCAACAAACGTATCAGTGGTGGTTCAGTATTGTCAGTAATTAGGGGGATACATTTGGATGGATCTCCAGGGCTATCATCAGCTAATATGGGACACTTGGAACAAGGCAATGGGGAATATGCAAGCATTAAGGAGAAGTTGGCTGTGCGTGGGGTCCGCTGCCTAAAAGATGCAAGAACCACAACTTGCATTTAGATGGCTTATAACTTCAAGATTACTGAACAATAAAAAATTATTTTCTTCTATTTAGAAATCATTTGCTTTCTAACATTTTGAGAATATGTAAGTTTGGGTTAGACAACCGAATGGTGAACAGAATAGAAACCATTAAAGTTAAAAATATTTCTTTCCATCAGATTGTCTAATCAGGTTTATAACGTTCTTTTTGAAAAATGCATTTCTTTCCAGCACTGGATGCCCATTTGTAAATACATACATTTTCAGGTATACACTATGTGCCATTTGCATGAAATGAAGCTTTTAATTTAAATCAGAATTGTAAACTTTTGTTGGCAGTAGTGATGACACTAGGGGCATTCATAGAGATCAGAATTCAAATTTTGTAATAGGAGCTTGCACACATTTTTCAAAGTTCTCATAACTATGAGACTGTTTGGTAACTGGCTAACTCCAGAAAAAGAAGAAAATAGTGTCGCAAAGGTCTCTATATGTTAAAGCAAGGAAGAAACCTGGGCCCCATAATTCCAGCTTTTGCAATGTTAAGTGCCACAATGGATGTCAGCAGAAGCCATCAGCAGGTTAATTTTACTTTCAGCCGAATGAATCAAGACACTTCTAAAATAGCAATATAAGTTAACAAAGTGTAGCTTTCCATCCAAACCACAATACATTCTGGCAAAATAGTCATCACATTCATCAGCAGGACGAACAGAGAGAACTAGAGAAGCCAAAGAAAAATGATTCTTTTTCTGAGTTGTGCATTATATTTTGCTGACATTTCCTCTTGTTTCTAATCCAAAACTCATTGAGGGTGCAATCCTGAACTGAGTTAGGCTGGCATAAAGTAAGCCAGCAAAGTTTGGCCAGCCCAAGAGACACCGTAAAGTATGGTTGGACTACTCTCAGAGAGGCCAGCACACAGACATGAGCCATCCTCCCTGACTCCGTTGTTGTTGTTCAGTCGCTAAGTCGTGTCCGACTCTTCGCGACCCCATGGACCACAGCACGCCAGGCCTCCCTGTCCTCCACTAGCTTCCTGAGTTCGCCCAATTTCATATTCATTGCTTCGGTGACACTATCTAACCATCTCATCCTCTGTCGCCCCCTTCTCCTTTTGCCTTCAATCTTTCCCAGCATGAGGGTCTTTTCTAAAGAGTCCTCTCTTCTCATCAGGTGGCCAAAGTATTGGAGCTTCAGCTTCAGCATTTGTCCTTCCAGGGAGCAATCAGGCTTGACTTCCTGGAGAATTGACCGATTGGATCTCTTTGCAGTCCAGGGGACTCTCAAGAGTCTTCTCCAACACCATAATTCAAAAGCATCGATTCTTCGACGCTCTGCCTTTCTTATGGTCCAGCTCTCACAGCCATACATGGCTACTGGGAAAACCATCGCTTTGACTATGCGAACCTTTGTTGGCAGGGTGATGTCTCGGCTTTTGATTAAGCTATCTAGGTTCACCATAGCTCTCTTCCCAAGAAGTAAACGTCTTTTAATTTCATGGCTGCAGTCACCATCTGCGGTGATCTTGGAGCCCAGGAAAATAAAGTCTGTCACTGCTTCCATTTCTTCCCCTTCTGTTTGCCAGGAAGTGATGGGAGTGGTTGCCATGATCTTAGTCTTTTTAATGTTGAGCTTCAAGCCAATTTTGGCACTTTCCTCTTTCACCCTCATCAAAAGGTTCTTTAGGTCTTCCTCACTTTGTTGATGTTTCTCCCAGCAATCTTGATTCCAGCTTGTGAGTCATCCAGCCCTGCCTTCCTCATGATGTACTCTGCATATAAGTTAAATAAGCAGGGTGACAGTATACAGCCTTGTCGTACTCCTTTCCCAATTTTAAACCAGTCGGTTGTTCCATGTCCAGTTCTAACTGTTGCTTCCTGACCCGCATAAAGGTTTCTCAGAAGGCAGATCAGGTGGTCTGGAACTCCCATCTCTTCAAGAACTTGCCACAGCTTGTTGTGATCCACACAATCAAAGGCTTTAGCATAGTCAATGAAGCAGAGGTAGATGTTTTTCTGGAACTCTCTTGCTTTCTCCATGATCCAGCGAAGGTTGGCAATTTGATCTCTAGTTCCTCTGCCTCTTCGGAAACCAGCTTGTACATCTGGTAGTTCTCGATTCACATACTGCTGAAGCCGAGCTTGTAGGATTTTGAGCATGACCTTGCTAGCATGTGAAATGAGTGCAATGGTGCGGTAATTCGAGCAATCTTTGGCATTGCCCTTCTTTGGGATTGGAATGTAGACTGATCTTTTCCAATCTTGTGGCCACTGTTGGGTTTTCCAAATTTGCTGGCATATGGAGAGCAGCACTTGGACAGCATCATCTTTTAAGATTTTGAGTAATTCCGCTGGAATGCTGTCACCTCCACTAGCTTTGTTGTTAGTGAGGCTTTCTAAAGCCCACTTGACTTCACTCTCCAGGATGTCAGGTTCGAGCTCAGTGACTGTACCACTGTGGTTATCAGGAACATTTAGAACGGCCTTATAGAGTTCCTCTGTGTATTCTTGCCACCTCTTCTGAATCTCATCTGCTTCTGTCAGGTCCTTGCCATTTTTGTCCTTTATTGTGCCTACCTTAGCATGAAATTGTCCTTTGACATCTCCAATTTTCTTGAAAAGATCTCTAGTCCTCCCCATTCTGTTGTTTTCCTCTATTTCTTTGCATTGCTCATTTAGAAAGGCCTTCCTATCTCTCCTTGCTGTTCTCTGGAAATCTGCATTCAGTTGGGTATATCTTTTCCTTTCTCCCTTGCTTTTGGCTTCTCTCCTTTCCTCAGCTATTTGTAAAGCCTCGTCAGACAGCCACTTTGCCTTCTTGCATTTCTTCCTCTTTGGGATGGTTTTAGTTGCTGCCTCCTGTACAATGTTACAGACCTCCGTCCAAAGTTCTTCAGGCACTCTGTCTACCAAATCTAAGCCCCTAAATCTATTTGTCACCTCCACTGTATATTCGTAGGGGATCTGATTTAGGTCATACGTGGAGGGCCTAGCGGTTTTCCCTACTTTTTTCAGTTTAAGCCTGAATTTGGCAAGAAGAAGCTGATGATCTGAGCCACAGTCAGCTCCAGGTCTTGTTTTGACTGCCTGTATGGAACTTTTCCATCTTTGGCTGCAAAGAATGTAATCAATCTGATTTCGATGTAGACCATCTGGTGAAGTCCATGTGTACAGTCGCCGTTTGTGTTGCTGGAAAAGGGTGTTTGCTATGACTAATGTGTTCTCCTGACAGAACTCTATCAGTCTTTGCCCTGCTTCATTTTGTACTCCAAGACCAAACTTGCCTGTTATTCCTCTTACCTCTTGACTGCCTACTTTAGCATTCCAATCCCCTATGATGAGAAGGACATCTTTTTTGGGTGTTAATTCTAGAAGCTGTTCTAGGTCTTCATAGAAGCGGTCAACTTCTTCCTCATCAGCACCAGTGGTTGGGGCGTAGACTTGGATTACTGTGATGTTGAAAGGTTTGCCTTGGATCCGAATGGAAATCATTCTATCATTTTTGAGGTTATACCCCAGTACTGCTGTTCTCACTCTCTTGTTCACGATGAAGGCTACTCCATTACTTCGAGAGTAGTCCAAAAGCACTTTATGGTGGCCCTTGGGCTGGCCAAACTTTGCTGGCTTAGTTTATGCCAGCCTAACTCCAGTTTAGGATTGCACTCTGAAAGAGGAACCAACTCTAGTATTTTTTTCTGAAGTATGGGGAACATGACTACCACTGTAGGATATTTAGGGCCCAATCCTAAGTCTGCCAGTGCCCACAGTACAAACGTACCACAGATGCTGGTGTCACACATGTGCCATAAGGCACGTCCGGTGTGGGTGGTTAAGGTCTTACTGCCTGTGCTGACCCAGCATCAGAGCCCATCACCCAGAGGTGGCAATGCAGCAATGGTGGCCGGTAAATGTACGAGCTGCTGGCAATGTGCCGGTGAGGGCGTAACTGGGCGGGTGGAGAGGTGAGACTGGCGGTGGCCTCCACCGCCAGATCTCAACTTCTGTGTCACGCCGGGCATCCTGACAAGGAGGCCCTCTTGTCTGTGCAGGCAAAATAGCCAGCACAGACACTAGGAGACCCACAGGGAGCCCTGGGTCCTTATAGTAGGGGAAGGAGATGAAGGTCCTCTCCTCTGAAGAGCTCTCAGGCGGCTGCCTGTCAGCTCAGGATTGGACTTCCCGTTCCTGTGCTTGTTTCTGAAGAGACATACTGTATATAGGGCCAGATTTCCAGGGAAACCTCTAATTTAGTCTGCTTGTTCTAGTGGCTGTTTTTCAAGCACAACCGTTTTCAAATGCAAATGCAACAGTTGGATGCCAACCTTTTTAGCATTCAGTTTAAAAGGATTCTAGTTGTGTGCACACAAAAAGTTATACGGATACTACCCACTAGTGTCATGGCCCTCTGCATAATTCCATTGTGCCCCTTAATGTCCCTCCCACTTAGCTCCTATTGTCAATTCAGTCTGAAAGCTTAACCGCCAAATGAACAAAGGCCACCGCACTAAAATATTGATGGGCAACACAATCCTACCTAACACCCCCCGCCCCGATCCACTGTATCCTGCTGGGGAGTTTTGGCTGCTGGAGGTCTCCTTGGGGTAAGGGGACATTTATTCCCTTGCCCAAGGGTAAGCCCCAACAGCCAGTATAAGTCAACCTGGACCTTTATCAGCATTATCACAGGTGCAAGTCTCAGCTGACCCATGCAGTTAAATCAGGCTAGGGAAGGGTGTTTGGATTTGGTGGGTGCTGCCACTGCAACCAATCCCACCCCCTCCTAGGCCCGATCCGCCCATCCCCTGCCCCATCTCCTCCCTGTTCCATCCACGCACCTAGTTCAATTCCCTCCCCCTCCCCCACCCCTTCCACCCTCTGTGCCAGGCTTACCTGTTCTGGCAGGCCTCCCAAGGTTCACCAGCTCCAGCCTTCCCACAACCATGCCAAGTGCTTGCACAGCAGCAAAGCACTTTAGGCCTGCTTTGCGGCAACCTGTGCCGGCAGAATGTGTGTTCCTAACTACTATTAGGTAGGACTGGGCCTTAGGATACCTAGGAGACATTTTAGCCACATAGGCTCTTTGACCATTTTTCACTTTTTCTTTTTTCCAAGCTATGCTGTCCTTCATGATAGGTAAAAGAAAAAGTACTTTCTTAAAATACTTTTACTTACAAGTAAAAAGTGATAAGAACACATTTTAAAACACATTTTAAAGAAAACATTATCCTGGCAACTTAATACTTCAGGCAATTATAAAGGATTCTCAGCTGTAATAATTTTGCTATCAAATCTGACAAGAAACTCTGGGTTTCTCTTCTGTCTAGTTTTAAGTTCAGGTAGACTCTCTGTACCAGGCTACATATTTTTGTATATATAAGAGACTATTGGCCCAATCCTATCCAACTTGGGTTGTGCCAATGGGGGTGTTCATTGCAACCTGTGGTGGAGGGGCAGTCTTGGAAACCCCCTCAAGGTAAGCAAAGGTTTGTTTCCTTACCTCAAGGCTGCATTGTGGCTGCATCAGCACTGTAACATTGGATAGGATTGGGCTCAATATCACTTTGAGATACTTTATCTCCTCATAGTCATGAAAGATGTACAGATATAAAGTTGCTACTCTGTGTTTTAAATTCCACACTTGGTGCATAAACTACCAGAAATTCCTCCTATAAAAACCATGGTGAACGCAACTGGAACTCCCTCACTGCTTGGCTGTGCTATTGTTTGTTTCATGTGGGGGTTCATAACAGAGATATTTCTAGTTAAGTGTTTCTCAAACTGTGGGTTGTGACCCACTTGGTGGGTTGCAACCTGATGTCAGGTGGGTCACAGAAAGCTGAGAGCAGCCATCTTGGAAGCTGCAGACCTTACTCTTGCTATATTCCTTTTGTGAGTGTTAACAATTTGGATTTTCAAGGGAGGGTTTTTTATTTTATTTTTATGTTCAGTGCTTTTGCATAATATTTTTTCCTTGTTTTCTGTCAAGGATGTTTCATGGTTGTGCAATTGCTGCAGTCCAAGAATGCCAGTTTGCATTCAAGGAGTCTTATTTTATTATGCCACAATGATGGCACTTCCTGCTTGATTATGTCACTTCCAGGTTAATGACATCACTTCCAGGTTAATGACATCACTTATGATGGGTCCCGACACGAGTGCCATTTTAAAAAGTGGGTCCCAATCTAAAATGTTTGAGAACCACTCTCTAGTTGATTGTGCTCATCATCAGGTCAAATTTGTGGGAAACAAAAGAAAATATTCTAGCATGTGTCTAAGCTGGCATTTCTAACAGTTTACTTGAAAGCTTAATCAAGTCTTGTTGGGAAAGGTTGATATTTTTATGATGAAAATGTGAAAGAAATCATTTGTGGAAAAGAAAATGACATTTGATTCATTCAGGGAAATAAGTTATAACCAACATTTACTGAAACATTTTTGGAGTTTAAATCAACTAAATATTTAGAAGCCATTCTAAATATTTAGTTTCTTCAGAATTATTTATGTGACATACTAAGGACTAGAGAAAGATCAAGTTAATGTTTAGGTTTCTAGTTAGCTTCCTTTTTGAGGCACCCCCTTTCTCATAGCTATTAACATTGTATTCAAATTGTATATATAGACAAAATGTTATCTACCTCTGAAAGCATTGTGCCATTCAACAGTACTACTATTAAATTTATATACCACAGTTTAAATTACACCCATTTCATGAATGGTAAAATGCTAAAACTCAAGTGTCTAATTGCCAAAATACAGCCTTACTGGAATGAGTACAATTTACAAATACAATAATTACAATTTAAAACATTAACAATATTACATCTAGAAGTAAATACTGCAGGACTGGTCAACATGGTATTTTCTGAGGGAGAAATGTTGAAAGTTGCTGGCACTTCCAACAGAAATGTCCCAGTTACAGGATTTAGTTTTTTCCTCAAACAATGTATAAAACCTGTTCGCCCACAGCAGTCCTCAGTTATATGGATTTTCCACATACTTGCATAAACTTCTGTCAGTTATCTGCCAGGTATTTTCCTGTAAGGTAAAATGGTAATGCATGTTAATCTGTAAAAGCCATAATTGTTTATATAAAGATGCTCATGATGCATATTTAAAATGAAATCAGTAAATTTGGGAATCAGGGTCATTACTGAATGGTTGATGAACATCTGTCACAAATAATTATGAAACATACTGTAAGTTTTCACAGATATTCCTTTAGAGCAGACCGAGTGAATCCAGCGTCTATATTAACCTAACCCCTGCCCCGCAAAAAAATAAATAAATAGTTTTTTAAAAGGCCACATCTTGCAATGGATAGCTTCCTCAGTGATCTACTGAAACGTGCCTGCATACCTGTTTCCCTTTCAAAAAGACTGTGAATCAATGCATGAGATCCAGATGTCTCAAACTGGGTGAAGTTCAATTTCCATGAATGTCGAGAGCCAGGGTGGTGTAGTGGTGCGGGTGTTGGACTTAGAACTGAAAGATGCAGGTTCAAATCCCCGTTCAGCCACAGGTGAAGTTGGGACAGTCACTCTCTCTCTCAGCCTAACCTACCTCACAGGGTTGTTATGAGTATAAAAGGAAGGAACTATTTACACCACCCTGAGTACCTTGGAGGAAGGTGGGTATAAACATGTGAAAATAACATTAAAAACTGAATGTAAACCCCCCCCCCAATGGGGGGTCACTGAAAGCTAAGATGGACAGCATCAGAAATTGGCCCCCTTGGCAGACGCTGGCAGGATTCAGCACTCCTCCAACAAAGGACTGCTTGCTGCTTGCTGAGGATTCCCTTCCTTTTGCTGATGGGGGAGGATGGGAAGTTTCACTGCCTACTAGTAAGCTGGGAGGGTGCAGGGGGCCAACGTATCAAAGAGGGACCCATGCAGGATTTTGACCTAAGGCCTGCAGCATCCTGACACTGGTACCCAAAGTAGGTCCGGAAAGGTGGCAACTTCTGATTGGTAGAGGCCCAGTTACCTATAGATGGTTTAAGATAGAATATTCACTCATATATCATTTTCATTATCATGAAAAATAAAAATGATCAGCTTCACATCCAAAATCCTAAACTACTAAATAGGGCATGTACCTTTTAACAGTTGGTACAGCTGGATGTACATGTCTAGCTCAGGTAACACTGAAAACCACACTTTTCAGATATAACCATCTAGCTGCCCATTTTGCTAATCTATACAGCTTTGCCTCCTTAGGAGACAAGACATGAGGACGTGCTTACCTGCTGCGAACCTCTTTTTAATAAGTGAAAATCGATACCCAGCTCCCACAAGTTCAATATCACAGCTGGACAGAGTGCTCCCTTCGCTGGTGAACTGCACGACAAGTGGGGAAGGTTTGCTTGGTCCCTCAGATAATTGGAATCGTGCCAGCAAAGAACCCACACCTTTCGAGAGAAAATTCCACAGGTAATAGTTACAATTGAGTGTGCATCTACAAGGCTTTCTGTTATATTACAAAAGTCCAGTGGAATACACTGGGAAAAGCCTCCATCCAGGCAGGTGGGAAGCCAGGAATCCTTTCCATCCCCTTTTCTGTTGAACATTTGGAACTTGTGTAGAAACAGTAGTAGCTTTGCAACTCTACAACTTTCTGGAATGATCTGATTCCTTAAAACTGCATTGACTTCTGACCTGCTGAGTGGGCCACTGGACACTTCTAGGATTGCCCCATCCTTTGAATCAGGATTGGCTGTTGGTGTTTGTGGAGGTGATGCTTGGAGGGGCAGACATTCCCCAACTACTTCACCCCAGGCATTTCCCCTCCCCCCCACACACAATAAAGGTAGGACTGCCACTGTATGGAGTGGTTCGTGCAGTCCTGAACAGTGTACTAGCACTGAATAGGATTGGGCTGCTTGTGGCACAAAGGAAGTATCTTCAACCTTAGCCTCTCCACATGGCAAATCTTAAGCATTACATGCTAACTAAAGCATGGGTCTCTGGAGAAATAAATCTGTTGTCATGCCTTGGTAGGATGCAAGATAAAAGAGGCACCTATCTCAAGCCAGGGATAGACCATCAAGACGTAACTGAAAGGTCCATCATGAGTTCATGTTATAGTTGTAGAAGACACAGAACAAGGTGAAGCTTTAATGGTTACATGAGCAGTGACTTTTTAGAATGTATGATTGTGTTATTCACCTCCATTTTCTGATTTTTGTGAAATGTCTGGAATCCTCCACAATATCCTTTGCTGTTCAGCATTCCTAAAAACAACATGAAAGAAAACTTGCTGATGTCAGGACTAATTTTAAGAAAGGTAGCAAGCAAATTTAGCATTGCATGCCCAGCCCCACAGTCCTACTTACACCACACATTCAGTCCATGCTTGGGCTGAGCTTGGAAATGAGGAATCTGAAACGAGCACAGGTTGTGCACACTGCATGATCCAGAGCAGGATGCCAGAACAGGGTTCTTTAATGCCCCTCAGCAGAGGAATAGTTTCAATGCCCCCTATTACTGAGAATATAGGAAGCTTCTATACCCGTATGCCAGTTCCCAAACTGTGAGCCAGGGTAGCCAAAGAACAGACACCAGCCAAGGTAGCCACAGAATCCTTGCAAAAAACCTTAAACCCCATACATATAGGATTGTAGCCCTAATGGGGAGCTGCAGCCAATGGCCCAGTAGATCAAAGGAGCTGCCAATTGAAAACGTTTGGGAACCATTGCCACATGCCCTTATATCAGTGGTTCCAAAACTTTTAACACTGGGACCCTCCTAAAAAAAGTTTCACTTTACCAGCTGCTAAAGCCTCTGTGGCTATGAAGGTGACTGGGCAGCAATGGCCTTCCCAAGTAGGAGCTTGTTTAACCCTTGATGCACATCATCTAGTCTACCCTGTAATTTCACAAACGACCCAAAAATTGGGTCATACCGCACTGGTGGGCCATGGACCCCCAGCTTTAAAACTGATAATCATGCATTCCCACCAAATATTTAAAGATGAAATACTTTTGGTTATTAAACCAAACTAGGCATGGCAGCAACAGATTAGTCTCCCAAAGTGCAGATTTCCATAAGAAGTGGGAGTAGAAGGCACAATTTAAAGTGCAAGGTGTGTGGTGGAGAAAGGTGTGGACTGCTTCCAGTCACCCTGTGGCTTAGATACTTGTTTCCTTCTCCTGTGCCACCACTTCAATTGCTTGCAGCATTGGTGGCTTGCTGCTGCCTGACCGCGATCCACCTTCCTGGATCCACTCAGACTTGCACCAGCTTAGCCTTGGGCAAGGGAATAAATGTTCCCTGACCTCCAGGGAGGTACCTCCAGCCCCCCGCCCCGATGCAGCATGTACTCCAGTGGCACAGTTTGGTTTTTGGTTTTTAATGTAGGATCAGATTGTTTACACCCAATTCTCAAAGATAACTTTTAAGTGCTAAGGTCATACAGAACTTTGAAAATGTTTTAATCGGCATGCTTTTCTCATAAAATGGATAGCAGAGGGGGAATATCTGTGCTGCATGGGATGGAGCCTGCTATGGGCACCGTTGGAGGGGCGGGGGCCCCAGTGAAGGAGAGGACGAAAAAGCTGCAGCCTGCCTGCCTGCCCCTGCATCCATTTAGCTCCAAAATGGAGCATTTGCAGACACTGGGGGCATGGTGAGGTGGCACAGGGGGTGGGGTGTTTGCACTAGGGGAGTGGTGACACAGGAGGTGATGTCACCTTGGCCCTGGCCCTGCCAGAGCCCGTTATGGCTCTGATGGATTGCTAGGATCTGTGTCGGATTGTCCAGAAGATTGGTCATTCAGCCATTAAGAACAGTGCATTGATGGACTGAGGGTAGCAAGGATCAGGGACCAAATGTAGTTCATACCAAATGGCAGGTGGAAGCACAGCTTGAAGTTTTGTCACTCCTCCATCTATGGGAACGAGGAACTGCACATTGTTTAACGCAACCGGTGTAGTCATTGCCTCTAGATTATATTTGTAGTCAATCCGTAGATCAGTGCTTGTCGGCTCACACCGCCAGTTCACTGCAAGGTTTAATGGAGTAGACTGAATACCTTGGGCTGATACCTTATAGAAATGACAGAAAGATAACATTCAGTGTGTGAGAGGGCTGAAGTCATAAAACTGTAAAAGCCATTGCTGGATGCAGAACACAGAATCCCCCCAGTATTTTCATGAATGGACACATAACACCACGATAAAGAGAAGGCAAAAGTAATGCAAAATCTCCTATTCTAGGCAAACAATAACATTTCAACATTCAACAAGATCAACATTTGCTGTCTCCTTCACAAGATTAAACCTAAAAAAAGACTTTACCTGATATTTAAGCATGTCCACATTATAATAAGTTGCTTGTGGCTTCTGTTCAGACACTTTCTTCAAATGAGTCATCAAATTTGGCATGTTTACCCAGAATTCCTTTGTGTTGGCATCAGCTTGTGTAGTGTCGCTGCATCCATTTGCATAAAAGGAAGAAGAATTAGCAATTCTCATGCTGACATTGGTCAACGTGTAATAATCTGCACCCCATAGTCATAATTTGCTATCCATAGAAAGAAGTGTATATCTTCCTTGAAGTGTCATTTGACAGGCAAGCCTGTGATACAGCCCTGTCCCCACACCTCC
Organism: Lerista edwardsae; assembly: GCA_029204185.1. NCBI lineage: Eukaryota > Metazoa > Chordata > Lepidosauria > Squamata > Scincidae > Lerista > Lerista edwardsae. Next base: position 10,825,512 of record JAJKFI010000028.1, on the reverse strand, counting down.
TAGATGTTGCCGCACATATGTGCTGTTCTGGCAGCTCTGCGCATGTTCCCAAATTCACCTGAGCAGTGTCTGAATGGAAGAGTGGCTAGTCCATCCTGCTGTTGAGAAGTGCTACCTCAAGTTGCTGCTGGGCACTCTTAGTCTCAGTCAACCCCACCCTGGATGGCAGGATAACATCACTAAACCAGTGCCTGCAGCTCCAAATTCCCTTTCCCTACCTGGCATGATTGCTTGGGTAGCAGGACACTGCTCGGCATTCAGGGGCAATCTCCCACCTCCCAGTTCTGATTGGCATTGGGCCTCCCTCTTCTGCTTCCCCTCAAACCATCCTGTGCCCAAGTTATGCCAGCAAGTGGTCCGGAGAACCAGTCGCCCAGGTCCAATGTTTGCACCAGTGAAGCCTCCCAGCACTGTGCTGATGCCGCTCTCCTCAACCTCAAAGCTAGTCACTGCTGCTTTGCCAGGTTGGTATTTTCATTTTGCTTTCATTTGGCCTTGTCCTGAGTTATTGATTAGCCACATTATTAGACTGGATGGTTTTTGGATCAAGTGCATAATTGGTATGCATTCAGTGGGCAGTAATCTTCTTTGACAGCAGAAGGCCATCATTTCAAAAATCAACATTTCAACATTACAGAAAACGAAGTAGATTTAGTACAGCCAGTGTGTAACAAAAAGGGTGTGGGGGTGCAGTATACCCCAGGTACCAGCAATAAAAGGGTGCTAAAGGGGTGCCAGCCTAAATCCTGCCCTGGCTGTGCCAGCCACAAACATGGTGCTGCTCAGCCAGCAGGAGGCTCAAATGTCGCCAAAGAGCAGCTGGCAGGAAGCCAGCAGCGCTTGCCAGGATCAGAGCCAATGCAAATGCACATCCAGTGTGCCATGGCCATCTTATCTTCCCTCCAGCAGTGAAAACCCAACAACCCTTTTACCTAACAACAACCCTGTGAGGTAGGAAAGGCTGAGATTGATAATGACTGATCCAAGGTCACCCAGAAACCTTCATGGTTTAGTGAGGATTTGAACCTGGTGATTTCTTTTACCATGTTGGGAGGAGGCAATATTTTCCACCACTGTTGATTATATTGACATGGTGAGACACTTCACCATATCAGCTTACCATGTCAAAAATTGAGAGTGCAATCCTAACCTGGACTTAGGCCGGCACAGTTAGGCCAGCAAAGTTTGGCCGGCACAAGGGACACCTAGTATGTTTGCATCACTCTCGGAGTCAGAGAGGCCAGCACCCAGACGTGCGCCATCCTCCCTGACTCTGAGAGTGGTCCAAATGTGCTTTACGGTGGCCCTTATGCCAGCCAAACTTTTCTGGCCTAACTCCAGTTTAGGACTACGCCCTGAATGAAAGATTGGGCATAGATGTAAAGGGTTGATTTGCATCAGCTAATGATAGGCTTGAACTGGATGGGATACAGGTAATGATAGTCTTGAACTGGATGCTGTAAAGCTCCAGCTTGGTAGTGTCCAACCTAGTCCAACAGAGGTCAAACCACCAGTTGGAAGCTTAGGTATCCAGCCAATGCCATAATGCTTTTAATATCTGCTTATATGTTTTAACATGAGGTGATTAAAGAAATAAGATTAATAAAAGCAATCAATATGCTTTGCCAACCCCCTCCCTTCCCAGACCAAGCTGACAAGCTGAATTAAAAAGTACCAAGCTGTCCCATGGGAAAAAGGGAAGTTACAGATGCAGCTTGATGAACGCTGACAGGAAAGACATAAATAATTTTAGCTCATGAAAAAGTTCTGTATCTGCTAGAAGTTGTGCTGAAGGCATGCTGAAGTTTGCAAGTAACGCGCTAGGGACTTTACCCAAGCTGTTAACACGTGTATTAATGCCTGATATGTGCTTTGCGTAAATGATGTAATCAGGAACTAAACAGTAATAGCTATAAAAAGCAGAAGCAAAATGAATAGAATTACACTTGTGATTTGAGAAACATTGATTTCCCCAAGTGTCCAGCGAGGTACATGCTGTAATAAAGACTGAGTGAGAACTCTTGCTAAAAGATCCAGGTTGTCTGTTTTATTTTGGAAAAGGCACAATGCGGGGTGCCTAACACTCCCTGACTCTGAGAGTGGTCTAAATGTGCTTTACGGTGGCCCTTATGCCAGCCAAACTTTTCTGACATAACTCCAGTTTAGGACTGCGCCCTGAATGAAAGTCTGGGCATAGATGTAAAGGGCTGATTTACATCAGCTGTAAAAGGAATTGGCAACCTTAGCTGAAAGAACAAATGATAAAGGAAAGCTGTTTGGGAACCTGAGGAGCAACAGTGGAAGGAGAGATAAAGAGGCAGCAGGCCAAAGACTTCTAGCATTCTGTGGAAGAGACCATTTTTATCTCTCAAACAGTACCAGACTGATACCGTATGTACTCCTGGACCTCAGTTTACCCAATGACAGCACCACATATTGGGCTCTCCTCATTTTGTGTTAGTTTAGATCTATTGTAGCTGGTTTGGTTTGATTCAGATGCTGCTGCCCCCTTCATGCTGACCCACATGTGGACTGGTAGTGATCAGAATAGGAACTGGACAGTTGATACTTGGCTTTTGCATTTGCTTTATGTCAGCAGACTTATATATCAGTTTGCCATCATCTGGAAAACCGCTGTGTTATCAAGCGAGAAACACAGATGGCACCACAACTGAGGAAAGTGAACCCCAATAAGTTGCTCCCCACCAATTGCTGAACTACTGTAGTTTCATGTTGGAATGTTACTTTTCAAGTACTTAAAATCACCTCCCTCCCCCCTCTCTCTAGCATTCTCCAAAGGTTCCTTTCCCATTGGAGTGGGGCTTTCAACTTTCCCCTGCTTCCCAAAGAAAAGTTCAAGATGGGAGTGTTAATATAAAATATATAATTTTCGGAAATGTAACATATGGGAAATGTAAAACTTGTGCCCCAATTTGAACCTTTCTCTTTCTGTTTATTTTATTCTGGAGCAACCACTGAGGAAAAAGTCAATATCGGGAATCAACACTGAAAATTTCATAATACAATATTTCAGTTTATTGTAATATTCAGTATTTCAATACCTGAAAACACAATTGGCTTTGACAATGACGGATTCAGTGTGCAGGTGCTCAGCTGGGAGTTTTTGACTTGTAAAAATATACAGAATTTTTTTCTAATAGAAAAGGACAATATTTTCAATCACCCTTGAAACTCTTGAAATGTTTCCTGAGCAAGGCCACAAAAGTAACTTTCCCCCCCTAGAAGTCACTAAAAGTTTATTTAGAATGATATTTACCAGCAGAGAAGTTGGGGATTTGGCAAGACGTGCTCTAACCTGTTGTAATTTGTCACACGGAATGTTAGAACAGCTGGGGCGGGGTTATTGGCAAAATGTCTAGTAATTCCTGCAGGAAACGACAGCACCATTTCTCCAGTAATCTTCACTATACATCTTCAAAGTCAAAAGAAGGCAGACAAAAGAAAAAGAAAAGACAATTCATTTGCTTGCTCTTGATGTAAAAACGTTAACAATCAACAAATGCCCAATCCTACCTAAATCCCTGTGTGGTGGTGCAGGGGCACAACCAGTGCAGCTGCCACCATGCGAAATTTTCAGCTGCTGGAGGTCTCCTCAGGTTAAGGGGACATCTGTCCTCTTATCTCGGGGTAAGCCCCAGCAATTGCTATGTAGTCCAGCGCACTTACCATATAAAATCAAAAGAATTCAAACGAAAGCCCTCTCAACTGGATTCGACAGTACTAGGTGTGCATATTGCCAGGATGAAACCCCGGGAAACTCCGAGTACCAGAAGTGGGCCATTTACAAGATGCCATTCTGAGAATGGGCCAAAATGCATTGAAAAGTCCTATACGTAAACTGCGCCAGTCCCAAGCTCGGACACAGTCCAACCACAGGTATGACTGCAGTTTTTCTCAGAGCTGGGTGTGCACATTGCAGGAAAGGCAGTCCGGGAACTTTGGAGTACCCGGGGTGGGCCATTTCCACCAGGTTCCAGTCTGAGGTTTTAGGATTTTGCAGGCATTTTGGCCCATTTACAGATTGGGACCTGGTGGAAATGGCCCACCCCGGGTACTCCAAAGTTCCCGGACTGTCTTTCCTGCAATGTGCACACCCAGCTCTGAGAAAAACTGCAGTCATACCTGTGGTTGGACTGTGTCCGAGCTTGGGACTGGCGCAGTTTACGTATAGGACTTTTCAATGCATTTTGGCCCATTCTCAGAATGGCATCTTGTAAATGGCCCACTTCTGGTACTCGGAGTTTCCCGGGGTTTCATCCTGGCAATATGCACACCTAGTACTGTCGAATCCAGTTGAGAGGGCTTTCGTTTGAATTCTTTTGATTTGATATGGTAAGTGCGCTGGTAAGGAACTGGACTAATGGGGCAACGCATACCTGCACCTGGTTAATTGCTGACTCATGCCTGCACTGCTCCATGAGAGCAGGTTAGACCTGAGAAGGAGGTCGAAATTTGGTGTCTGCCACCCTACCTGAATTATTCTTTATCTACAGTAGAACCAATGAACCTAAACGGATGTTAAAATTGGGGAAAGAGCTAGGGATTCAAATTTGGGTGAAAATATAGGAATGGATTTGGAAAATTATATCAATAAATTCAAAAACTATTTTAAAATAATATCTCCGTGGTAACTTATTCCTTATAAACAAACCACAGATTTTTCTCATGAACATTGCAGTGATGTGAGGAGCTACCTGCTGCCTTTCTCTATGTGCTGAAAGAAAATTATGTGTTTTTGCTATAAATAAAAAATGAAGTACCTGAATCTATGAATAGTAGTAGTGTCCACATCCCACAATGCAAAGACTGATCTTTGCATTATTTGTGTTCTGGCTTTGTTTTAACTTGACTTTAGGCTGAATTATTTATTAGTTTTTAGTACATTACCCGATATAATGGATGTTGGATTATACATATGTGTCGGGGGTTGGGCGATCAACTGACACCAGAGGCGGATCTACAGGGAGGGCAAAACTCTAAGTGTTGCAAGAAGCCTTACCCTGTCATGTAAATCCCTCCTCTCCCTTGCTGCTGTAGCCAGTAAGTAACGCCAAGATGTTGCTTTTCCCTGTGAGGATTGGCTAAAACGGTGCAGGAGAGTGAAGGTAAGGCTTCTTGCAAAACTTAGAGCTTTGCCCTCCCTTAGATCTTCCTCTGACTGACATGCTTTCATTGAGAAAGCTTCTGCACTACAAACTATCCTTCTTCTATGTTTCTCCATCGGTAACTAACGGTGCAATGCTAACCAACTTTCCAGCATTGGGTAAGGGCAATGTAGCTCCAAGGCAGGGGAACAAACATTCCCTTACAGTACCTTGAGGAGGCCTCGTGACTGCCCCCCCCTCCACTGCAGGATGCAGCACATGCCCCACTGGCACAATTATGTCAGTGCTGGACAGTTGGGTAGGATTTGGGCCTAACCTCAATAAATATGGCCCATTCACCCACATCTTTGTCTTTCGTGTTTATTGGGGAATGCATGGGCACATTGTGCTTAATGGACAGCAATCATGTCTGAAAGCTGGAAAATATCAAAATAATCATTTCAGTTTGTGTACAAACACTTATGAAATGACCCCATCCTGCAAGCAGAATGCTCCCTCTGCTCACAAATTTCCATTTTGTGGAGGAACCTTCTAACAGCAGAAATGTGAGTTGTGATGCTATCCATTGATTTTAGTGAGAAATAACAAGTCAGAATTTTATCATTTATCATTTGATAAGTGGATGTTGATTCCTTAATATAGTTGCTTCTGGTCACAGATCCTAGTTTCTTTTATAAAATCTTTCATTTATGGATGATAGGTAAAGGTAAATCTGAAATTGTGTTCTCTTCGGGAAGGAGAGGCATAGTGGCAACAGATGGGTAGCACTGCCCAAAAGAAGGTGGGGGACAGGAGAGGTAGCGCAGGTGGGGCGGAGACAGGGGAGTTGGGTGCCAGCCTCTGCCACCCTGCCTGCACAGAGGATTGCTCCATCTGGCTTCATGAAAGGGCTGCCCCTGCACAAGGCCACCCAGGCCCCCAAGGTCCACCCTACACAAGACCTTTCTTGCATGTACTGCCATGTAAACCCAGGTCTCAAAAGTTCATACCAAACGCTTTATCCATCAGAAGAAGCTGTCATTTATTTCCTCAAATGACTAGAAAAACAACAACAGGAGCACACGTACATGAATAAAAAAATAAGCTTCATTGGACTTTCCCAATGTCATTATGGTCCATGGACTCACAAGTGGATGTACCTTGAGCATGAACAGGACTACTAAATGTCTTGAAAGAAAAAAAACAGGCAGCAAACCTATGCACAATTAACCCAGGAGTAGGCTCTGTTGAACACAACGTGGGAGTTACTTCCAAGTAAATGTACTGTTAAGAATGCAGACTCATGCCTTGACTTCAGCTTGTGCATTACACAATCCTGTGCAGACATTATTGTTACTGTGGGCAGCATCTACATTAGCAAGCCCTGCTCCACAACAACAAGCCCTATAGCCAGTGGTGTCATTCAAATGATTTAGGAACAGGAACTCACTTTTGATTGGCACTTGTCGGGAACCCGGAACCAGCCACGGAGCCTGTTAGGATCCGGAACGCCCGTTCTGGTCCGTTCTCCCTGAATGACATCACTGCCTATAGCCCCATCTCTCCTCTTAAAGCATTTGTCTGCAAATGTGATGAAGAGAATCTCCCCATGGTTCAGAATGCTGGGCTCTCAGCATTCCAGAATCATAAGGAGATCCCTTTTCTGGTTACAGCACTAGCCTTTGCAGAGAAGCAGGGGACCCAAGGAGCATACTTGCACGGGGAATGTGCTCTTGCAAGAGTTGTTACACAACATCTGCATAGGTTTACATTATAGATAAAGAGACAATAACTCTGAAGCTATCATCCTGGGAAATATTTTTGTATAAAATGAATTCAGACCAACAATGGGTATTCATACTCACAGAAACTAGGTGAGTCTCACTGTTTGAAACTAGGTCCTTGTGTCCCCTGCCCACTTGAGGATGAGTAGTCCAATCCTGAGCTGCCTGGACACTGCAGGTGCAGCAGTAGCCAGGCAGCCGCTGGGGTCTCCTTGGGAGAAGGGGATGTTTGTTTCCTTCACCCGGGGAAAGCTGGTCAGCTCCATGTCAGGCTGCCTGGCCTGAGGTGGGGAATAAGATCCAGCAGTGGAGGTCACTGCCAGTCCCACTCCTCCCCGCCCCTCTCAGCCCAGTTCCGCCCTCCTACCATCCAGAAAGCATGCACCACCGCTGATGATAATACTCACTGCTTGCCGGCTCCACGTGGGCACTTCTGGGCGCATGGGGACAGCACTGGGCTGGCATGGGCAGTAATGGCTTACTGCTGGAGGTTCCTTACGGCACCTTTAAGACATCAGTGCAGGCAGTACGCTCGTACCACCCATGCTGCGCCCAATAAGCTCAGGCCTCTTTTCACTGAATTACTTACCTGCTGCAAGTAAAGATTTTTCTTATTTTTGCCAAAGGAAAAAAAGGAAACTGACTGTACAAGACTGCTTCTGAATAGCCCGATGCGCAAGGAAAAGATGGGAGCCAAAAAATGGTGCTTACTTGTTGGGATCAGCGCCTTTGAAGTACGCATTAACAGTTTCAGTGAACGCTGCAGCTACAGGCAGAGTGTCTTGTGCACCCATTGTTAAGGGGCTGGGGCCTCGAGATGAGCCTGTAACCAATGAAATACAGTTAGTCTTTACACACACGCACGAACACGCACATGCACCAAATTCATATCACAACACAGTGGTGTTCCTATGGAGGGGAAGCTAAGTGTTGCAGGGGCCCGAGCTGCAATATAATGTGACCTCTCCCCTCCAGAGCCTTCGCGGCTCTCCAAGAGGGGGTGCACATTACACAGGAGCTCAGGCTCCTGCAAAACCTAGTGTCCCTATAGGAACACCCCTGCCACAACGGTAAGGATGGGGATATCAAAAGGTGAAAACAGAAACAGTTCTTTGATGAAAGAAATGTACTGGCAAAATAGCAATGCTGTTTCAAGTCTACAAAATATTGTATACATTTTTTTCTCTAAGCAAAATATTAACCTTTTAATAAACGTTCTTAAAGCAAAAACCTGAGGAAAAATAACTTGTAGTTCATCTTATTTGACTTGTGTGTGTGTGTGTGTGTGTGTGTGTGTGTGTGTGTGTGTGTGTGT